>JZKD02S1673355.1:929455-965352 GCA_000966675.3 Picea glauca
GGCTATGACTAGATACCTAATGTATAAGAACAAGTTAAACAACATGGAAGACAAGAGGCTACCTAAAATTGCTTCCAAATCAAGTCATAACCACCATCGACTCAAGCTAGGATGGAATAAAGACGCCCGGTCTTGGCTAAACTATTAGGGAATCATGGAAGAAACCATTTTGCAGAATAAAGATACTATTAAAAAAAAAGTCAAATCAAAATTTTAGGAAAAAATGTGGTGTGATAAAGAGTTAGAGGAAAAAAGAAAATTAAGGTATTATAAAGATGTAATCAACCATAATCTAGAAGATCAAAATTATCTATTTGTTTTGCTAAGTGTAAAGAAAAAAATAAGCATTGCTAAGATAAGAACAAATTCTCATGAGCTCCATAGTGAAATTGGGCATTGGTCAATTCCTAAAATGCCATGGGATGAAAGAGTGTGTCACCTTTGTGACACTAAGAAGGTTGAAGATGAAAAGCACTTTCTCTTAGATTTTCTAGCCTATACACATATTAGATCTCATTTTCAAAATATTGATCACACTACCAACCTTCCTAACTTCTTAAATCAACAAAAGTATGGTGATCTTGAAAAGCTTCTCTTAATTCTTTTCGAGCACATAAACAAAATTCCAAAGAATCACAAGTAATCACTTACCTTCTTAACGTCCGATAGACCAATTAGGTCTTAGTGGACGTTAATCATCATCATCATCATCATAATCAAGAAACTTAGAGAGGAGCAAGTGTGAGCTGATAATAGATAGTTGGATCTACAGATTTATGGAGCAAGATGAATCTATTTGTGCATTCAGAAATGCAATTTAAACAAAAATTTTTTTGTGATTTCATCAAGATTTATATTGTCACATTCCAAATGTTCCAAGAAGAGCAAGATGAATCCATTTATACATTCATAAATGCAATTTTAACAACAAAATATTGTGATTTCATCCAAATTTATCTTTCTAAGATTCCAAGTGCTCTAGGGGAAACAAGATGAATCCATTTGTGCATTCATAAATCCAATTTAAACAACAACAACAAAAGTGATTTCATCCACATTTATATAGACATTCACTCAAAAAAATAAAAACTAAAAATGCACAAAATTTTCAAATATAGAACATTTAAAAAAAGTATAATTCTATTTTTTCCAACTATTATATTGTTTTTAAAATAATAAAATATTTTTAAAATTCATACTTTAAAATCAATAATTGATAATTTAAAAAATTTAATAATTATAAACTACCTTATTTTTTATTATTTTCATTTTTATACCTATATTACATTTCAAATAGATCATTAAAAAATAACTAAAAATTATTATTAATGTATTTTATCTTATTTCTAAAGATCATTATATTTTGAAAATAAATCAAATATAATTTGTCAATATAATTTATTATTATTTAATTATATTATTTTATCATTTAGAATTTTTTTAATAAAATATGATCATTAATTTTGAATTTCTTTATCATGAATTAAAATGTTTTGTTTTTATTTACAAAATTAATTGAAAAATCAGTTCTTTCATTTATAAAGTTAATAAAGTTGTTAAAACAATTTATTGTGATTAATACATATTATTTTATAATTTTAAATTTTTTAATAAAATATGATCATGAATTTTGAATTCCTTTATCATAATTGGAAAATCATGTTTTCATTTATAAAGTGAATTGAAAAGGTTATTCTTTCGTTTACAAAATAAATAAAGTTTTTAAAATATTTTGTTGTGATTAATATATATTATTTTATTATTTAAAACTTTTTAATAAAATATAATAATGAATTTTAAATTCCTTTATCATAATTGAAAAAGTAGTAATTTCATTGATAAAGTTAATTAAAAGAAGTAATATTTTCATTTATAAAGTTAATAAAGTTGTTATGACATTTTATTGTGATTATTACATATGTATATTTTTCTTAAATAATTTTTTTAACATTTTTCAATTTTTAAAATAATTATTTAATGAAGATTAAAAAATTTAGTAGTTATAAAAAAGAAAAGTGATATAAAATCAATAATTTTATTTGTTATGAACATATTTGGGGAGGAGAAACCAGAAAATACATCCATGTTAAGGGTTGGTGTGGCCTAAGCCTAAGCCTAGTGGGATGATTTTTAAGACCAGCCAATAAAAATAAAAATAAAAATGTTTTGTTATATATTTGTGTCCAAACTAGTCTTTAGTTTAAGAAACAATGACCCAACTACATCAAACATCAAAGATCTGGCTAACCAAATTTTAATTTAAATATATATATATATATATATATATATATATATATATAATTAAAAAATATTTTAATTTCAATATTTTTATATATTTTAATTTTTATATAAACAATCTTATTAAATTGTTTTATTCAAATTAAATTAAAAAACTGAATATCAAAATTTTATTACTTTTTATTAGTTATAAAATTATTTTTCTTTTTAATTCATTGTTTAATATGGATCACTCAAAATGAAAATGGATATACTATTTAAATTTATTGCACCCATTAGTAATAATATTATTGAACTTATTCTTACATTATTGCATCTATAAAGTAATAGCCTACATGTACTTACAATTTATCATATATTATTGTATTTTGATAATGGAAGATTACCTTATCATATTTTAGGGTTGTTATATTGTAAATGTCTTATTGGTGTGGATGTTTCAACTTTAAACTATAAACATCATCGTTTAAAAATATTAGTAATTATATTAGGTATATGTTTTTCTCACCTTGGTGACTTTTAGCACTTTTCTTTGTTATAATTTTAATAGATGTTTAAACAAATATATGCATATTTGTTCTTAGTCATTTCAAAAATGAATCTTTTAAATGTATGTGTATTTTTTACATAAAGAAATTGAAAATAAATAAACATATTTTATTTAGGTAATTTTATGTTGGTAAGTACCCTTCGATGGGGTGCCAAGTGATCAGCATGTACATAGATGACTTAATTACATATGTCTCCTCCCTCACATCCATATCTTGTAGGATGAGTGGAATTCAAAGCTCATACGAGCATCTAATACAACTCTCTCATTTTGGTTTAATATCTCCTTCAGTGAAGCAGGGTTGGTAGACTATGATTTGCAAGGGACACACATGCAAGGTCCCTTTAGCTCCTCCAGTGCCTCTCCATTTAATCTAGGTTTGTTATGGCTCTTTTCATTCAAATTTAGTTCAATTCTTATGTTTTGGGTCTACTCCAGTCGTTCTCCTCCCCCATCTACAAGTTTTTGGCCTGCTTAGAGTCTAGATTGTCTACACAACCATCTCTTGGGAGTGCAACAAGCCCAAGATATGGCCCCCTTATAACAAATTCGTCGTCAGGAAAAGAATGCTTTGCCACTTCTCCGAAGCGCCTTCGAATTCTCTTGTCCATAGAGACAAGGGGACCAATGATCCTCCAATGGACATTGTGGATGAAGAGATTCCAACAATGTCGACCTGTCTTCTGTACATTGTTCTAGACCCCCAATATCCACCACACACTAGACATTCCACCCCTGGTGCAACCAATATTTCATACTGGTAAACTTGCACAATTTAGGAAGAAATCTCCTTGGACAAATGCCTAATGGAGAGCCCCCCACCTCCGTCCAACACTTTGGACCTAGACTCACACTCCACTTGTTTCCTCTCACCAAAAAACTTGAAACTCATATTTGAGATGCACAAGGACATGCATGAACAATTACACCGGAATACCCTACTCAACAGTCGTCTCGACATACTGTACGACTCTCTCTCGGGCTCATAGAGTCAAAAAAGGGGTCTGACCTATTCACAATAGTTCATATTCACTCCTATCGATGACACTGACAATGACATAGGATTCACTAGTTCATCCACTGCTTAATATTGAAAAGTTTTTTTTCCTTTTTGATTTATGCACTGTAATTGTCAAATTTCTATAGGAGTTTTGATTTCCATGTTCAAGATTCTCTCTTCTTGCTCAAACAGTTTAGACATTGAAGCTCCCAACCACCTTTTCTAGTTTCCATTTGTTTGGAAGAACACGTGACAGTTTTTTAATTTGGTCCAAATAACATATTAGGCAACCATCTATTCTAGTTTCCACTTGTCTAGTGAAATAGGTGATGGGTATCTAGATACAGTTCCATTATGTATGATTATGACAACATTTTGAGGAAACACAACTTTTTTATTTACCAAAAAAAATAAAAAAATATGATGGTAAGTAGCACATGAAACACCTCATGGATCGTGGAAGTTGTGTTGGATGAGAGGAGTGATCATGTTCTAAAGAGTATATGATGGAGGAGAATATTTGAATTGTGAAAGATCCTTCATGTTATGAGAATTATGTTTTCATTGTTGAATTACTAGGGAGAATGTGTAGGAGGAAGACTAGAAGGATCATTGGCCTCATAATTTTGTATGATAGTTGGGATAGGGAGTACTAAAGGAACCAATGATGGCTTGTGGACCATTAAATTATTGAACCAGTCAATAGTGAGGAAGAACCCCATTGGGTATTTAGAGAGGGTAGAAAAAAAGGGGACCCAAATATCCCATAATAAAAAAAAGGCATGTGGCGAGAACCACATGGGTCCAAAAAAATAATGAGCTTATAAGATATTAATAAAGGGGTTTCAAGTGAGGAGGAAGAATCAAAATGGTGGTTGATTATGGCATGGTTGGCCATGAAGTATCAGATCTCATGAATGTTTAATTGCCAAAAACTTTGTACAAAGGGTTTTGAGAATTAAGAAAAGGAAGGAGAGGGCATGAGGGGAGGAGGATGATAATTATCCATTCATGAAGAGATAGAGGAGAGATAGAGAAAACTTTTCAAGATGAGACTACAAAAAATTTCTTGTACCAAAAGACAAAGAAGGAAGACAGTGATAGAGAAGTAAATCTCATGAGCCCAATGTAAGCCCAACCAAGAATAAGAGCATAAATAATATGAAAAATTGCATGGAGGGGTTATGACACACACATGGTGATGATAATTTGGTTTTCCCATAAGGTATGGATGTACCATTTTTTCCAAGAATTTCATTTAATAGGATTGTGGCTTGTGTTTTCCATGTAGTTGTTGTTTGCACGTTTCTTCCAATTATATTGTTGTGTGCTATGACAGAATTGAAACTCGTGTAGTTATACACTACTTTCATATCAAAGTCTGCTTGATACCTACATTTGTGAGAATGATTTCAATAAAGATAGCTTCCTAGGTGGAAAGAATGTAACTTGTTAGAACTACTAGGGAAGAAAAATTTGCAAAACAAACAATGTGGCACATTTAAGAGGAGGAGAAAAATTAGCCATACAATGAAGAGGAGGCGATAATGAAATCACACAAAAAATATTTAGAGAGTTGTGTTTACTATTATAGACATTACGGAGGCAATTAAAGGAACTCAATATGTAACAAATATCTATGATGTGGGTGATGATGAGTGGAAGGAAGTCCATGGAAGAAGTTGAATAATCCCAAGCTCCATAGAAGATGGTTAGAAGGGATTGGATGGATATGTATGATAGACATATGATGAAGACTCACACTCACTCAAGAAGCCTAGACCTAGAAGAAATCATAGGTTTAATCAAGGAAAGGGAAAACTTCTTCGACTTAGAAAATCTCAAAGACTCGAAGAGAGTAAAGCTTGCATGCACCAACTTGAAATATTAAAAAAACATAAGGTGGGATAATTTATAATTAAACTAGAATAAGAAGGGAAAAAATAATATTAGATATTTGGAAAATAAGGTTTTATATGTTGAAATGGAAATCCATTTTTCTTGTTATTCCTTAGATATATTTAGGTGAGAAACTTGGGCATATATACCTCTTCTTTAGAATCTCTTCAAGTTTCATTTGAAATTCCTTCAGTTATAGTGTACTCATCCTGTAAGGGGTCTTGGATATTTGGGCTACTCTAGGAATTAGATTGATGGAGAAATCAATATCTCTTTTGGGTGGAAAACCTAGTATTTATTTAAATACATCTTCAAACTCTTTTCAGACTGGATAATCTTCAATATTTGGCACTTCATCTTTAGGTGTCTCTTCCTTATGTGCTCCAAATATTTGACACCCTTTCCCACAACTTTTCTTCAACTACAAGGTTGAAACCTCTCTAACCATTACTTCTTTCAGAATTCCTTGTAGTGTCCTTAAGTTTCCTTCCTCCTTCAAATAGGTAAATTCCTTATTATAACATTGTAGGACAACATGATGTTGGTCCAACCAATCGATACCAATTAGGTAGTCATAGGAACCTAAAGGTATGGTTTTCAAATCTGCCCTCGTGTTATGTCCATTCATGTTCATTGGGCATGCTTTAACCATCTCATTTATTTTTCTTTTGCCTCTAGTAGCCAACTGTACCAACCAATATTTTCCAGGCTTGTTTCTTCTCAAATGAAATCTTTACAACATCTTAGGATATAGATAATTATGGCTAGATCCTGAATCAATTAAAATGGCAATGGGTTGATTATTGATCTTACCATACACTTCAATCATATGTGATTGAAAGTTAGCTATATTGTTTTCCAGTGTTGCATAGATATTAGGTACATTTCTATCCATGTCCTCGATTGTTTCAACATTCTGAACATTGTGAACATTCTCCATTTTTTCACTTCTGTGAGGGAAATATTTGCACATATGATATCCCTTACAACCCAAACATTAATTAGGTGGTTTCCTTGGTCCTTTCCTCAATGTCTATGTCATTCCGTATTATTTAGTTGTTGGTTTCCCCTGAGAATTATTTCTTAAGAAAGATAATACATGTGTTCAACCTCTTGTTAATGAGATATTACATGTATTCAACATGACTGATACCTGGAGCCATAGAAAGAGAAATGGCATACATACGTTTAACCTATTGAGAGAGAAGGAAAGAGAATCCATACATACCTTTAGGTTGAATTGGATTTGTGAAATGGTTTTGAAACTTGGCATATTCCTTCCACCGTTTATCTCTTCCAACCAATGATTGTTTATATCTGAATAGAACATAGAAAAATCTGAAATATTTGCAATCAAATTGAGAAAATGAAAATAAGGATGCACATTAGATTTGGAATAAGAAGGAAGAGATTAATATTGAATGAATTTACAAAAAAATATAGGGCTTCTGTAGAAGGAAATAATAATGATGAAATATACCAACAACAATGATCGTTCAGAAGCTCAACTACCCTTCCCTTGAAGTGTTGTTTTCTCCAATGGATGATTGATATCTCCAATTCAGTCCAGCCTCATGGACACATAGACATGGTTGACTGATACTCAAAACATAGACATGGTTGACTGATACTCACCTAGACTTAGCCACACATAAGCTTCCAAAATGTTCACTTTATCCATGCATTTTCTTATCATGCTTTTTCGGGTCTAACACATTTTCTTTTTATCATGCTCTTTCGGGTCCGTTATAGGTTGTTATCATGCTTTTTCGGGTCTAACACATTTTCTTTTTATCATGCTCTTTCGGGTCCGTTATAGGTTGTTATCATGTTTTTTCAATTTTGATTTCAAATTTTACTGATAGATAATTTCTCTCTTTTCCCTCTCTTTCTCTAGAACCATCCATCAATAATAGATGAGATATAATGCTTATATATGCTTTCTCAGTGTTTTTTTTATTTCTATTTAAACTTAATTTTTTTTATTTTTAAAATTAAATATAATTTTTTATTTTTTTCTAAATAAGGATATGATATAGTATCATTTCATTCCATAATGTTTCCATTTTTGACATTGAGTATATGGAATTGGATAATGTAGGTATTCCAGGTATTACTAGGGAATACAATTTTCACATATTTAGGATGGACATTGATTTATGTCCAATTTTTTATTTACTTATTTATTGATTTATATTTATTTTTTCTTGAAGTTGTAGTGATTTAGATCTTCATGTTGGCATTGTTGACAAAACCCCATTACATTAATGTCATCTATATTTTCATATAGAGTTTGGTTTTTAGATGATGGTACACTATTAATGTGATAGTTGAGTCATCAATGATATAGATCTTCATGTTGGCATTGTTGACAAAATTCCATTACATTAATGGAATCTAGAGTTTGCATATAGATTTTGGTCTTCAGATGATGATGAACCATTAATGTTATAGTTGAGTCACTCTCCGTTAGTCTAGGTTTTGGTATTCTATATTACACATTTTTAAAATTGTGAGGTGTGTACTCCTCAGGTTGGTGATACTTGTACAGTTTTATACTTCAAGAAGGTCTAGATCCATTTACAATTTTTTATTGGTGTATTGCACATCACCTTTATCTTTGTACGTTTTCTCATATATCAACAATTGTTTAAAATATATCTATTGCCTTTGTTTCAAGAGATTTATGGTATAATATCATTACCAATATGAATGTTTTGTTAGCAATTAAATAAATATATAAATATTTTTCTTAAACTATATAGTAGTATTCTAATTTTTTTGTTATGAGACAAACATTTATTCTATGCATAATATCAAGATTTCCAATTAGAGGTGTGTAATATTTGAAGCATTGATCTGTGAGTTGAAGCACTCATGTGTGAGTTATTCATGTAGTTTCATATTTAGAAAAATTATGGCCATTGTAATGTTGTCCAATGATTATTTAATGTGTCATGACACTATACATTTTCTTATGGAATACCCATGACTAGGGTTGATCATGTAAACTCATTCTCAATTCCTCTTATTAGGAAAATTGATTAACAATTCCAATATGTGCATAATTTAGAACTTAAGAAACTTGACTAAATCTTCCAATTTTTATTTGTGTCCTACATTTAAAAATATTTGTTCCCAAAGGGACCTATATAATTATTCATTCACTATTCACTAAGGGATTCAACATAGCCACACCTCCTTTAGGTTTCTTTGGAAATGTTGAAATGAAATATAGAGAACCTAAGGTAAATCTTGTCACTCATTTCACTGATCAATGTTTCCAAATATTTCCTCTAGTAATTTTATAGAGGAAGGTAGTGGAGATGAGACCATCATTTTGGGGGAATGAAAGGACTATTTGTTAATCTAATTTTGATCTTAAAATGATGGTTTTTTATATTTGGATTTATGTTCATTTTCCAAATCTTCCCATTTTTATATGATTCAAAGGTTGTTTAACATATAGGGAACACTACTATTTGTTGATTATAACCCAAGTAGTTTTGAAAATGACTGTTACCCTCCCCACCAAGGCTCAATTCGAATAATTGATATATTGAAGTTTTAATGAGTATATTGTTGTAACGACTTTGAGCCTTGTGTTGAAAAGTCCTCAATCTTTTACAAATGGCCTTTGTGAATATTTTTTTGGAGAATTTTGAGGGCTATGGATTTATGAGAATTACAACTCTTGTATCATTAGAGATATGCCTTGTATTTCTAAAAATTGCATCCCTTTTATGCCCTTGCCTTCAAAAATCCTTTTTTCTTTAAAGCAGACTCAATTTTTGAATTCTCAGAGGCATTTTAAATATCATTACACAGACAATATTAAGATTGTATTTAATCTATGGCATGTTGATGATACTGAAAGAAAAATATATATTCATATTGTTTATAAATCAAGAATAATCCAAGCTTCTTTTGTAAATAAAAATCAAGCAAAGAAACAAATTTATTATCTAGTGGTTTCCACATTACTAATGGGAAAAAAATAAATATGGGAGATTCCACTTCAATGCTTACTCCATATTCACTTGTTTGGAAGTTAATTCAAAAAGTTATTGAAAATAATGTCTCTACTACTTCCTCTCAACCACTGAAATATAATGGCATCGCATAAAATTTTACTCCTATTGGGTCATTTCCCTCATCATTTGTCAGGGAGAATTTGAAGGTTAAATCGATGTTATCATAACTAAGAAATCAAATTCTTAAGAGTGTATTGAATACACTTGTTAAAGAAGGTGAGAATACATTTAGTAAAAACCTATTAGAATATTTAACTCAAATTTAAAAGACTACGGTAGTGATTCATTCACCAATGGAATATAACTATGATAAAGGGGTTCAGATGGTTTTTAATAAAAATATTTTTTGTTTCTTGATAAATTAGAGGCCTTCAAATATTGAGTTTCAATGGAAAAAGTTTAACAAGTCGATGAATAAAAATTCAAAATAAATAGACATCTTAACAAGTCTCACCCAATAGGATGTTCAATGGAATAAAGGAGGTAATGTGATTCTTATGATTTCAACATTAAATTCGTTAAGAATGATATTGAATATCATGAAAAAGTGATTAAAATAATAAAGACTAGAGAATAATAATCAAACATAAGAAACATAACTAAGTGCATGAGATATGCATGGGTATAATAAGTTCCCCTTAATATAATATAAATACTCATATTTTTTTCTCATTTTTTGTCTACAAATTATCCAGATTGTATGATTATATTATTTTTCATCTATCTCGATGCTTTTAGGGTTGAAAAAATTGGAGGAATCAACTTGGAGACCTTTATTTTAGTGGTAGGTACCATTTTGGAAAATTTAGATAGGAAACTGTTAGAAATATTCCAAAGCCATTATGAGGCATCAACTTACCTTTTTTTTGAACCTACTTCCTAATTTTGGATCAATATTCCATATTATACAATGTGAGTCCTTTCTAACAATGCGTCAAATGCCTCAATCAGATTTATATGAGAAAGTGATGACTCCCACATGTTGACCTACTGTGTTGACCACCATGGTATGAGAGGATGCCATGTAAGCACCAACTACTCATGCATACAGGGATATCCATGTGAATACCTTCAAGAATATTCTAGAAGGTCTAAAACCTTATCAAAATTGAGGGTTGAGTAATTAAAAAAAATAACCCTAGATTAATATCGATATATATTAAATACCAGGCCACTAGGAGGAGAAATATTTTCTTATTTAGCATTGTATTTGTTCCATAGTTAAGAATAGAATTGAGGAGTTCTACTTTGAGAGCCTAACGGAGGAGAAGAGATATTGTAGCCACAATACAAGCCATAATGTCAAGGGAAACTCCACATAGAGTACCTCTTTATTTGTACTTGCATTTGAATAAATAAGAGTAGAGTGGACTCACCTTCTAGTTAGGTTTTCTCCCTTATTGGGATTCCCAGGTTGTATCTTCTGTTTATTTGTGGATGGTGTGAGTATTTAGTTTTGTTCTCTATTTTTTTGCATTTCAACTATTTCATACATTTAGGAAGAAAACCAATAATTAAATAATATGAGATCTAAAGGAAATTAACCTTCATAGTAGATATTTCAATATTTTATTAAATCTATTGTGACAAACTGTTCCAATGAAATATCCATGATAGTTTATAGATGATATCAGTGTCAGAGCAAGTTTTCTTGGGGATTGTTTGGAAATTTGTAGGGATCCAAGAATTATTTTAAGAAGAAATTCACAGAACACTAACCGTGATTGACAAGTCTTTTCATAACAACCCCCGAGATATAAGACAGGAGAGATTCATGAGGCTGGAATATATGGAAATATGCCCCTCCTCATGGAGGCTCTCGCAAGTAATATCAAACCATTTAGAGTAGTTGAAGGCTTAAACTCAAAGATCATACCAAATGGGAAACTAGGGGATAATAAATACCTAAAAAAGGAGTAGTAAAAATAACATGAGAAATAGAAGTCGAGTTCGAGTGCCATAAAAACTTCACAACCCTTGCTCAATATGGAAGAAAAATTGGTCATAAAGCCATACCAAAGTGATATCGATGCATTAAAATTCAATCATTCATTTCGACAACTAGAATTTTATTCCAACGTTCACCATATATGTGATATCCTTTAATTGTTAGAAAATAAATTCCAAGTTGAATTTATAAATAAATTTCCATTTACAGAAATTCAAATTTAGAAGTAAATTTTCATTTATGGAAAATCCAAATTTAGAATTTTGGAATATGTAATTATTATTTTTATGACTATTGGGAAAAGGTTTGACTTTCCCAATTGTCCTCTTTTCATGGAAACATGTATGAGATAAAAAAATTAATAAATTAAATGCTGGACGAAAATTGGAACAAGTAAGTTAAAAATAGTTGACTATGATTCCATGAGTTGGGAAAAAGTTTGGATTAACTTAGAGCTTATTTTTACAAGTATCAGAAGTTGCGTTATGTCGCTGGAAGCCTCTCAAAATAAGAGATTTGTAAATCTATGTGTTTCCCCAAGGAGGGAAAGGAATGGAAAGTCCTAGAAACAAGATAAATACAACATATGTGGGAGACAAGATGTTGCTTAGTATGTTGGGGAATGAGAATTGTTTTGTTGTTATGAACACATCTGGTGTGAGGAAAAATATTTTTCTGAACTATTGAAAATAATAGTGGCTAAGGAGTGTGACTCAATTCTCCCTTATGGAGTCATGGTCAGGAAAGGGGGTGATGAGGACAAGTGATCATGGTTGTTTTGTTTCTATGATTGGGTGGAACATGGTTGTTCCATTTGTTTCCCAACATTAGTATTCAAATATGTATCTCAACTATGTACTTTTATTTTTTATGTTATATGGTTTATGATATATTTTATATTCCATATATATAAATCAAAATACATTTAAGTGGACTATGTAGTCATGTTAGATTCGTGGCTTGACACTATGTAAGAGTACCTGTAGTGACGTTTTTTTGAAGTGTTATAGTTTAGTGTATATATATATATATATATATATATATATATATATATATATATATATATATATATATATATATATATGTTTGTGTGTGTATATATATATATATATATATATGTATATGTGCTTATTGGCAATGATAGACTTATTTTTTCGATGGTTGTTCATTTACTGTACAAAATCGATAAACTTCAGAAATAAGCAAGTATAAATAGATTGTATTGAAATCTCTACTATTATGTTGAGTATAGGTGGAAAATAATAAAATTCCCAAATACATTCTTTATATCTATTAACACATAAAGATATCTGGTACAATAGATCTTAGAATGTTTGAAAAAATACATTTATTACAGTCAATAGGTCACTGACCAAATAGTACAGATGGGGTTTCCATAGACCCATGAACTCCATAACTAGTTTAAACAGAGTTTTAAAAGAGTCTACATAAAACTGTTTGTAACTGAAGTGAATGCGCACATGGACCGATGGAAGGAAAAAACATGGAACCCAAATACATTTTGGTGGAAGGACGCTTCTTGCACCAAGTACACTGTTATTTCCAACTTGCAAGAGAGGAGTACAAAGGTGCTAGTATCTTTACTAGTGTTCAAGTCATTAAATAATGAGATAAATAAAATAATTCAAAGGCGTATCTTATCGTGGATCCCGATGAATATCAAATCGTCTTAATTTTCCCTTGTAAAGTAGTCAATCCAAAATTTAGGAGGAGTCATTGGTTCATAACCATATGATGGGCTCCCTCGCAAATAAAAAGGGACCCATCACCAAATTATATCCATGCAAAATTATTCACTTGCGAAATTAAAGAAAGAAAAAAAACATTTAATCATGTTTTGTTGCTTCTTCATCCCCATACATGTCTCTAGATAAGAAAATACAGAGAAGAGATACAAAAGAAAGTACTGGATTTAATCAAGTGATGAAACGTTTAACGAATAATTTAACCGAGAGGTAGAAATAGAAAGCTCTTTTCCTGCAGAGGATAAAACAATACAAGATGTTCATTGAAATAATCTATTTTTACAGATCAAATCATCAAAACAAATTTACCAAAAAGATTTGTACAGAGGACCAAAATAACAAAAAGAATTTACTATGATGAAGTTAACAATTAAAAAAAATATACCTTTTCCTCTTTCAAAAACCATAACAAGGAAAATCGTTGCACCCTGTTGTATGCATGGGGTGCGACGATGCCTGATCGTCACACTCTGCACTAAAAATGGACTACAACGTCGTTGCATTCTTCCTGTACATAGGGTGCGACGATGCTTAAGGCATAGGAAAAGTCAAAATTCACGAATGTTCTAGAAGGGAATCTTCTAGAAGATGAGGTGGCCTCCAATCGGTTTGGATCATACTTGCTTCTTTGATTTAGTGGGATCATCCTGATCTCCTCATCCAACTCTATTTAAAACTATATAAAGAGGGATCTCTTATGGAAAAGGATAAGGATGAATAGGCTAAGGTTTGCATGAAGAGTTCTGCTACAGATTATGATTGAAAGCTTTGCCTTAGTTCTCCAAGTCAGATTTTGGATCTTCTTCATCAAAGGAATTGGAGCAAAGGTGTGTGTGTTGGAACAAAGAACCATTGAAAGGGGACCTTGCAACATCAAGGCATGGGATGTATTCTTTGCTTTCCATTTAATATAATAAAAAAATACATTTCTTCCCTATAAAAGTATCTCAACTTTTATTGTATAACTCCTTGATCTTATACATAGATTTCATTGGAATATATATATCTTTGTATTCTCTCTCTTTGTTGGTTTGTGTTTCTTAAGACAGGTTGACCATCTTGAAAACTCAAATAAGGAGATACAAGGATGCCACTCACAAGGATCAAGCACCATTTAAAAGGTAGGTCACTTATTCCTCTTTAAAATAGTTTATATGACAATGAAGTTTAAGGTGAAGTGCAAATTTTGTCTTGTTTTGTTCTAGTTTCATGTGGAAGTTAGGGATATTTGTTTGTGTCCACACTTACCGATTAGTCCGATAACAAAATTGGTGACCATAATGGGAATAAGACCTTTTTTTTTTCTTCTTCTTATTTTCTATTATCCTGCCTTCTTTTGGTTAATTTCATTCTCTGAGTCTGTGGGTAATCCATCTTGACTCCCTGTGTCTGAATGTTCAATGAGAATTTTTCTTTCTTCCAATTTTTATTTATTTTCAGAGATCGTTGAACTATACCGTATTGACAGCCTATGAAGATCCTTTGATGTCTCACTTTACTGGTGCAGACCAATGTGATGAAATCACACTGTACCTTATTGACAGCCTACGATGATCCTAGATCGTCGGACTATGCTCCTCTGCAACATGCGATGATTCATGTAGGATTTGTTGGGTGATAGCCCTTTTTCTTTTCTCTACCCAGTTTTGACTCTACTTCCTAGGATGAAATTTTGAAACTATTGAATGATTTATTTATAACTTTGAATCTTCCATTTGATTGATTTTCGAAAATTGAGAGTCTTCTTTGTAAACTTTGCAAGTTTTTCTTTTGTTTCTTGTCTCAAGGATATAATCTCGAGTTCTTGGTCCTAAGGGATTGTTTGATAAAGATTCCTTGATTTATTTGGAGTTTTGGATTGTTTTTACTTTCTGGATTGTTAATTGATTGAGAGAAAAATTTGTTTGTGTTTGAAAAAAGGTTTTCTTATCAATTCATTTTTTCTACATTGTGATTTTGATTTGGGAATAGTGTTGAGAATGTTATAGTTTTCTTGGATTATGATTTATTTTCTTCATTACGACTCTGATCTTATATGAGAAAGAAAGAACTGAATTCATTCTTGTTTTTAGTAGTCTTTTACAAGAAAATTGTCGTATTCAAAATATTTGTAAAAAGAGAAAAAATGGAAATTTTGTAGTTTTAGATTATTTGGAATCCATTTCATTTAAAATTGAGAAATTGTGTTTCATAGCATGGTATTCCAAAAAGAGGCATCTTCTCCCTACTTTAAATAAAGTTCATTGAATTAAATGATTGCATAATCATCTCTTCTTGCATTTTATTGGGTTAAGGTCAAATACATCATCGGTTTCATTTTCATTTCCCTTTTGAGTAAGCAATAGCCTTTAAAATACAATGTAATTTTAAAATTTATTAGATACTTTTATTTTCTAGAACTTCTTTACACCAACATTATCTAGGATAGCCCTTTGGAATAGGTTGTAAGGAACACTCTCCAAAGAATCAAAACACACAATAATATCTTGTGATAGGGAGAGTTCAAATCCACTTGCTACATTTTTTCCCGGGAAGCCCTTCTAACAAAATGGATAATCACAAGGTTGCATTAGGACTGGAATATTTAGTCACCCTTCTTTTTTGGTCTTAGTGTATATTTTACGCGTATTATAGGGGTTCACTTGAGAATAAAATCCTCTGGGGACCTTCTTGAGTTTATTTTGGGCTTAGATACCCTGGCTTTGCATGTGGATTGGACTATCGACTATTTCCCTAGGAATGATTGTTCTAATTGGTAACCTTAGTGGCCTATCCCTTTAGGGTATTTACACGAGGTGAATATGGAGGGGAAAGTCTTGATGGTACCTGGAATCGACATTGGCCAAACTCACTTGGGATCCTCAGAGGTTATACCCATGATTATCTCTGGGATCTTTCACCAGGTTGTAAGTCCATTTATCATGTCATCAACATAACTTTTACACCCTCTTTATCCAACCCCTTCTTATCTTGATTTCGTGACATTGGATTTCATCACCAACTAGTGACTTTGAAATAGGAAGGCTTGTTTTCTTGTTTGATTTCTATATTGTATTAGTGAGTGCTATTTGTTTCTTTAGTTGGCCATAGATTTGTTTTTTTATTTATTTGGTGCGGCCAACATTAGCCCTCTCCATTCACGTAGGATGCAAGGGATACCTATGAAAGATTACGTTCCTTTTCTTCCTAACTCACCAGAGGGGTCTCCTAGAGGAGAAATCAATAATGACATAGCCTCTAAGATTGGAAGTTTTACTCCATTGGAAGATTCACTACTTCCCATAAATTTGTTATTGAGTGTTTTACAAGATCCACATTTTCTTTGGATAAATTCATTGGGAGACATTAGTGTTGAAGAGTATATTTTAATACCTATTGGACCTCATGCAGATTCTGGCGTAGACGACCCATTTTTTTAAAGTGAGTCATTTAGAACTCCAGTTCACACTGTTGGAATTTTTTATCGTAGCTCTCTTGGTCCTAGTCTTTCTCTTTGAAGAACTTGTTCAGAACAAGATGTTTTTGAAAAAATAGGAATGAGTCATTTATGCCAGAGAACTTCTAATCAACCTATGGAAACACATATGCCTATGACTTCCACTGCTTATACAATTCCTTTATATCATTTTACTGGAATGACTAGTAACGTTGTCACAGTTTCAAACCAATTGTTGGTTGTTTCTCACTTGATTTTTCCTCTCCAACTTGATAAATCTACCATGGTCCCACAAGAAATGCCTATTTCTACAAAAAATATGATTATCACTCAATATCCTATTAGAACACCGCTTCCACTTAGATCAAATCTGTCACTTCCTCCTGGGTATAATGCTTTGAATACTTCCATTGCTAATCATTCCTAGAATCCATCCGGAGGGTCTAATATTTTTTCTCCTCCTGGGTATATTGTTGCTAGTATTTTTGTTCCTACACCTACCTAGAATCTCTTCGTGGGGACTCACATTACTCCTCCACCTTCTCCTAGAGGATCTGATCGTCCTGGCCCCCGTATCTCCAATCAAATTAGAGGTACAAGTCATATTGTCGTTTCTAGTTTTCAAATTGTTGTTGGAGGTCAACCTCAAGTCAGGGGGAAACCTCAACTTGGGGGGAAACCTCAAGTTGGAGGCCATAAGCCAGTTTATGGACAAAGTATAACTAGATTACAACATCAAACTTGGAATTTTTCTTTCCAATGGAATCAACAACCGTCTGGGGGAAAACATCCACAATTTGATTCTTTTGTATCCCCTCATATCGAACAAACATATCCATGATATATGAATCCTACTTGGGGTCAAAATTTTTATTCTAATGCTCCTTTTCAAGGAAGCTTACCTAATCAACCAACTCATGTTGGCTATTCAACTCAAAATCCTTCACCACCAAATTTTTCAGGACCGTCTAACTATCTACAGACTTCTTATGGTCCTACTTGTATACCTACAGTAATCTCTCCTCAAAACTACCAGTTTCCTCCAGTGAATAGACATTTGTTATTTTTTGATACTTTGGATGTACCAGATTTATCTAGGATTTTGAATGATCCTATTTTTCATTCTCCTTATTGACTCACCATACCGACCAAATTACTATCAGACATTCCTAAGTTTGAAGGCCGATCAGGAGAAGACCCGAATAATCACATCATGAATTTCCATCTTTGGTGTTCATCCAACTCTCTAATGGATGAATCTATATGTTTACATCTTTTCCAGTGAAATATTAAGGGTTCAAAATCCAAATGGTATATTGTTTACCGTGAGTGTTCTTTAATGACTTCAATACCTTAGACATGGAATTCTTAATGCATTACCAGTTGCCAATATGATACAGGACAGGGACAAAATTTTTGAGTTCGTTCAAACAATATTCTTCTACTCACATTTCAGATCATATTCATGAGTGGAGGAGGAGATGACGCTTAATCAAAGTTCCTCTTCCTGATCAACTGTTGGATGATTTGTTTACCAAATCTGTCATTGGTCCTATATACCATGATGTTTCCATGGATGGTGTAGTCACTACAGAGAAGGCGATTAGTCATGGATCTCATTTATTAAAAAACATGAACACTATATGACTGTATTCCTGATACTCCTCATCCATTTAGGAATCCGACCCGAACACCTTTCGTATCTTATCATGTTGTTGATGGTGTGATTGGAAATTTTCATGTTGAGACTCAATATAAACAAGCCATTCATTCCAATCCCAAGTATACTCTTTATAATGTAAAAAATACTCCTACTCCAACTCCTTATCACGACAAAGCCTCTAAAGTTAATTCGGTTCAATATACACCTACCGGTAAAAATGAAAATAAAAATAAAGGGAAGGGTAAGAATAACGAGGAAAAAAATAATAATCAACAATATGAAAAAAATAAAACCCAAGTTGCTAATGACAAAGAAATGTGTAAACCTCGTTATTGTTTCCTTATTCATGGTTATGATCATTATACAAAATATTGTCCACGACAAGCTGTGGTTACTAAGTTCCTACCAGGGACCCGGACACCTCCTACACCCATTGTCTTATCACAATTGTTTTCTTCTCAGCACTAGGTCCAATTGGTCATTCATGACCAACCTTGTCCTTCTACCACATCTTATGTACTTATGTGTATTGGTGAGTCCAAGAAGAATGAAATTGCAATGGAAACTCAAGCCAAAGATTATTCTCCTTCGAAGGAGAAAGTTGATGATTCACCACCACCGTTGGTTCAACCTCGTCCACCAACTTAAGCTCTAATTATTCCACTTCATCTCGAATGATTGGGCCTAGATACAGTTCTTCGTCCTCTTCCTAAAGGCGTTGCTCAAAATTCATCATTTAATCCCCATGCATGTGCTTCCCAAAAATACAGTATTGTAGAAGACCTTGCGTAAGTACCCTCTGTGATGTCGGCTCTTGAAGTCCTTTAAAGTTGTTCTACTCAACAAAAGGCATTATTAAAGGCTATTGGTGGAATTGATCCTACTGATACTAATCTAATAATATTTGACTTAGAATATCATATTCCAAGGATTCCTCCTCAATTAGTGTTTCGGATACAAGTTTTTGTGGAAAATAAGAATATTTTTCGAATCGTTATTGATGAAGGAGCCTCGACTTGCATTATGTCTTTTACTTGTTGGAAATATATTGGCTCTCTTTCCCTTATCGAGTCACACAATACTCTTAATCATTTTAATGGTACATGGTTTAAACCTTATGGTGTTATTCCTTCATTTTCTATTACGTTAGAAGGTAAAGATGTTAATTTTGAGGTTGAGGTATTTGATGCACCTCTTGATTACAACATTCTACTTTTCCGTAGCTAGATTGATTCCATGAATGCAGTTGTTTCTACTCTTTTTTGTGTGTTACTTTTTTCACACCAAGGAAAATTTGTTACTTTCGATCAACTGGACTTCTCTAATTTGGATTCACATGCTAGAAACATACGTTTTATTTTGAAAACACCTCCTGGTTATGAGATTGTTGGTGTGGGTATTTTAAAATATCCATCGTTAATGGGTACATTTCCTATTCCACCAACCAATATTCCTGCTCCTTTTTTTACCTTGATTAACATGATATCAACCTCTATTAGTGAAACCTCTGATTCTTATGACCCATGGATAATACCTATATTTTACGATAGTATCTGTTACGACAACTCAATGCCTTTGACTCCGGTAGAATCAGATTATCAAGATGTTCAATAAACAAATCCTTGTCCTCCATCTTTCTATGATGTGTCTCCTGATCTGTTTGACATGATATTTCACACTAATGAGATGATCATGAAATTCATGTCTATGGAATATATTCAATGGGATGATGGACATCATCATTCTATTCTATTCCCAGAACTTGAGACCATAGAGAGTTATCAATGGATTTCAACTCTGTCTACCATTGTTATTATTTCCTATGTTTCTGAATCAACACATGATGTTTTGTATGAAGGGAACTTGGGTAGCATTCTACACTGTCGTAGCTTGATTGATTCCATGAAAATCCATATCCCTTTAATCAATAAAAAAATTAGGAGAGGCCAATACTTCTTATTTTTATTTTTAACAAATTAAAACACAATATTGAATGAGTAACAGGCCCATACATGCCCACATGCTTGTAATATTAGGGTAGTGATATAATTTAGGAATGAATAGGTACATACCTCTAGCAGCAGCAGATCCATCCAATAGCAGTGACAAATAATGACGAACTTGAAAATTTCAAAGTGATCCAAATTGCAATATAGAGGTAGCTGGAGATGCGTTAGGTTAAGGCACACTAGGGAAACCAAGAATTAGTCCCAATACTTCACATAAAATTTCACTGCAACTAGAATTTCAATTGGTGTTGGCACTAAAATTTTAGTTGCAATTGGCACTACAACTAGTGTTGCAACTAGCACAAATAAATTGGCACAAATAAATTGGCTCGGAGGAACTGACACAAAGGAACCAACATGAAGGAATTGGCACTAAGGAACTAGCATGAAGGAACTGGCACTGTAACTGCAATTGTGCTACAATGATCTTAACAGAGATCTATGGATCTACCTTCCAATGGTTAGACTGTTTAGAAGATGGTGTGGGCCCATAACCTAGTATAATATTGTTCTTGTTTAACCATAGACAATATCACAATATTGTCACCCAACCATAGGAACACAACCACCCCTGCGCACCGTAACCTTTGACAGATAGAATGATTTTGGAAGCAACACTAGAACCAACGAATAAAAAGGAGAAAGAGAGCACACCTTTCTCCAAAGTTATTTTATCAAGTAGAAATTCCCAAACCATAGACCAAGACCAGTACCTAGCTACAGTCATTGGAGTTTCACTCTTCCTCTAGAATTGCACACCACTTTCTTGAGTGTGAGTGTGCTTCCAAATGAGATCAAGATCCTTCTATTTATACTAATCTGGTCAAGTGAATACGTGTCTCTTCAAGTAGGGTCAACATGTCCTTTTATGCATATAATACTTCAATATTACTTATTCTATTGATTTGACTTGTCTTCCAGAGTTTTCACACATCTTTTTAGGTTGTCTCGTGCTTCTGAAATATTCTATTCTAGTCAAAGGTTTATCCATGGAAGTTAATACCTATCACAGCTACCAAAAAATAAACACATATCCCTCTCTCTATATATACGTATATCTCTCCACCCCTCCCTCTCCCTTTCTCTATCCCTCTCCTTCTCCCCCTCTCTCTTCTCTCAAACTCTCAGTCAAGGAGGCCACCTAGGGGAATGCCCAGCTAGAGCTCACAAGTCAATCACCTAGGTTCAACACTTCTTCACCTTTTGATGATGAATTATATATATGTAAAACAAATGGTTCCCTTGGTATATAAGGTGAACTGGGACTAAAATAAATCATTCTTACCTTTTATTCTGAAGCTATGTGTCTTGTTTTTTTTCACTTCTGAGTTTGCATTTTACATTCACGACAATTTCATTTTTAGGGGTTTCTGAAGAATAACTAGTGTGCCTTCCTTCATGGCTACCTCCTGGTGATTTTGGTTGCCATGCTTCCACTTATGAGAGAAATCTTATCTCATTAGCTAGGCACTCTCTCAGTGAGAAAATCATTTCCTTTGAGTTTTCTGAGGCAGAAGGGAGGGTGGACCAACTGGGGTTTTGTGTCCTTGATGGTTTCTTCTGTGGGAATGAAGTGAGTGTACCCTCTTCCATGGATACATTGGGATTCTTCCACTAATCCCCGAAGGTCACTCTGATATTTCCAAAACCTCTTGTCCACTCTCGGGTCACCCCAGTCTGGATCCCCATTTGCTTGGTAACCCAAACTAATGGTGCACCCCTGAGGAGAGTTTTTGGTCAAAAGATGAGCTATGGATTGCTCAGTTACCTTCTCTTGTATATCTCCTTCTTGGGTAGATCAATTGGTATCAGAGCCTCAAGATCCATGGAAAATCTTCTGATCTTGAAGATTGAGCCAAATTTTTTGGGGTTTTCATGAAATAATCCAGCCTTTGCCCATTTCAAGGTTTCCATTTTATGCAAGAATCTCAATATATATCATAAGCCCCAAGGGTTCCCACATCTCCATTTCCACAAAGAGGAGTTCCATAGATCTAAAACAATACAAATCTCTCCCTCTAGACTAGTTCAAGCTCTGTTGCCTCAGGGTTTTGAGTCCTCTATTCAACATTACAACCTAGGGGTGCCTTTTCTGTTTAGCTGGCCTCACAATGACTCCACAAAAATATCCTTTGGCAGTCAACTCAAATTCCATCACATCAAATCCAATCCAAGATCTTGCCTCCATCCTCAATGAGTTGCTCAGAATGTAACAACAAAACAATCCAGATCCATTCAAGTCGGACACTCAAATCCAACTACCCAATTTTGTTAGGAAAACCAATGGTGAAATGGTGGATTCTTGGATCCATAGCCTATCCACCTATTTCAATACATGTCCAAGAATTACCGAGGAAATAAAACTCAAGATTGTCACCTTGCAATTAGAAGGACTGGCACAAACTTGGTGGGATACAGAGCAAGAAAAGAACACATTTGTGATAGAGATTGGGGATGCTCCAGAATCCTCTAGTTTGCAACCCATCAAAACCTGGGCTCAACTTTTTGAAGCTTTGAGAAATCACTTCTACCCACCTGGGTATGTGAAATCCTTATGGATCAAATGGCACCAACTTCGATAACTCTCTTCACAAGGAGTGCATGGCTACATAGACTTCTTTTTTAATATGTGCCTCTCAATTCATGTTCTAGATCTAGAAGAGGTACTCATATTAAAATTTGTGGTTATTTTAGTATTCAATTCCATCGAGAAGTAGAGCTATTTGAAAATCCAACTATAGATAAAACCTTTCAGAGATCTTTGGCTATATAAAACAAATTCACTACTAGAGGTCTTATTCCTCAGTCCCACCCTTACATCAACCCCCCCTCTTATCAACCATCCATATCCCATCTTTCATTCTACTTTCCACCAACTCCTACTCAAAACCCCACACCCAATACAACTACAAGGACACCTTGGTGCTCATTCCACAAAACTACTTTACACAATTCATCAGATTGTCGAATCCTCCAAAATATAAAAACCAGCAAAACCCTACTCACTGAGCTCATTGTGCCTTTCCAATTAGAATATAATGTTTGGACAATCCCACATAAGTATATCCCTCATTGATTCTAATGAACTTGGAAGATTCAAATGCATCCACCCAACCCCTCTTCACCCATAACTGCCAAATCAAAAATGTCTTGGCTTTACTGATTATGGACAATGGAAGCCAGAAAAATTTGGTTTCGCAAGCCCTTGTCAACCACCTTAATATTGTCACTACTCCACATTTGCAACCATATCAACTCGGATGGGTCCATAAGGATGGCCCTCGCCTCCTAGTTTCCAAGCATTGTCTAGTCACTTTCACCATAGGCCAATTCAAAGATATTGTCCTCTGTGATGTCTCCCCCTTGTATTGTGTGGATTTTATACTCAACATCCCATACCAAACCAAAATAAATTCTATCTATCTAGCCAAATCCTTCCAGTACAAAATTACAAAAGAAGGCCACACTTATATATTAACTACAACAAAACCCAAACCCCCTTCTACCAAAGAAAAAATCCCACATGTACACTTAAACCAATGTGTCTCTCTCTGTTTGGTACACCCAATAACACCAAACAATACCACGCACCCTATTCCTGAAACTATGACTACCCTCTTCCATGAGTTTGTAGAGGTATTTCAACCTTTGGAGGAACTTCCCTCCTCCCACCATATTGACCATTCCATTCATATCATCCTCGGATCTACCTTCCCTAATGCCTCTACTTACTAGTTGGCCCCAACATAAACAATGGAAATGGAAAGACAACTGACCAACCTCATCAACTCTAGCCACATCCAACCTTCATAATCTCCCTGTGCTTCTGTCATCTTTGTCATCCCTGAACAAGATACCTCAAAAATGTGCCTTGTCATTGATTACCAAGCCTTGAAAAAAGCCACAATAAAAAACCGTTACCCCCTTCCCTAGATTGAGGAACTACTCAACACCCTCCAAGGAGATAAGTGGTTTACTAAATTAGATTTGATAGTTGCTTACCGTCAAGTTCGAATGAACCCAGATGATGTTTGGAAAACAACATTCAAGACCAAGTTTGGTATTTTTGAGTGGAAATTCATGCCTTTCGGTCTCACCAACGCCCCAACCACTTTCATGAGGCTCATTAATGACATCTTCAGAGAACATTTGGGTCGATTTGTGGTCATCTACTTAGACAACATTCTCATCTTCTGTCGGACATGGGACACTCACATGCAACATGTCCGACAAGTTCACCAAGTTCTCCCACAACACAAGTTGCAAGTCAAAGAGAAGAGGTCATATTTTGGTCAGACTTCAGTCCCATATCTCAACTTTGTGGTCAACTCAGAGGGTATTCAACCTGATCCAGCTCGCATCCAAGCATTGAAACAATGGCCTCTAACTTCTTCAGCTAAGGAGTTGAATTTTTTTTTGGGTGGCATCAATTTCTATTGTAAGTTCATTCCCTCTTTTTCAAATATTGCTCGACCTTTGCATAATCTCTCAAATACTTCTTCGACATTCATCTGGACCAAAGAAAAAACTACTCACTTTTCTCATCTCAAAGATGCCCTCTGCTCATCCCCTATTTTACATCTTCCAAACCTCTCCCAACCCTTTGATATTGATTCTAATGTCTCACAATATACTATTGTTGTTGTACTTAAACATGGAGGGCACCCCATTGCTTACCACTCAGAAACATTGTCTGAGGCAAAGAAAAATTATAGTGTTAGAAATGGGAAAGTAATGCAGAACATAAATGTCTTTTTGAAAATTCAGTTAGAAAAAAAACTAGAATGCACTCATAGATATTGAACTACTAAACTTGAAAGAATGATCAATTTTGAAGTACACACTATATTCAGATCTGAACAGACTAAAATCAAACAGTGACCTATTTTTCAGTCAACAAACCATTATATTATCAAAGAAGAAACTAGCACTTAATAGTCATTTTATCTGATGCTAATTTAATACAAGAATAGATCTAATTAGGAGATTCAATATATATCTAAAAGAGATAAACAAAGGATATGAAATATATATCAGCTAAAATCAAGATTCATAAAATATAGATCTAGATTTCAGAAAGTAGATCTAAGTAATAAAACCTTTTACAATGTAACTAACAACATGTAGATCTAAATTGTGAATATTACCTTGAGTCTTACCTCAAACCACTGAAGGAGTGAAACGACACATATGTGATGAAGATCCACTAAATATATGCTCAGAAAAACTCAGGATTATAGATCTACCATATAGGTTAGATATCTTTCCAAGAGATGAAAGAACTTTCTTTCCATTAGTAGAAGAAAAACCACACACAAAAAAATTATGTGTTTAAAACCTTATGCTCACAGAAAACTTCAAGGACCCAAACCTCATCAAGTAGAGGTTAGATAGAGAGGCTGCAGCTCAAAACTAAAAGTTAGATCTGTGGAGAGATGCCACGGTTCATGCAAAACTAAGGTTAGAAAGGCCACGGTTCATTGCAGGGAATAAGTCTGGGGTAAGGAGGCCACGACTCAAACAAGAGGAGAGGAGAACCACCACAAGAAGGGGCCTCAAAAGCTGAGCCACCATAAGAAGGATTCTCTAGGGCTGAACCGCCATAGCAAGTAGTCATAAGGGGCCGAGACACCACAACAAATAGCCTCAAAGGGGTGAGCTACCACAACAAAGAGCCTCAAGGACGAGCCACCGCATAAAATCCTCAAACAACAGTTGCAAAAGGGGGCCGCAGCAAAAGAAGGAGAGATCCACTCACCTTTGGAGGATAGCACAAGAGAATAATAGAATGTGTGTGAGGTAGGGTGGGCTAGTCCTCTATTTATACTTTTAGGCTAGGGTACAATGAGGGTAGTAATAATTAAAATAACTATTAAAAATAACATGTTTAAATTAATTAATTTAAACATGTTATAATTAAAACATTTTTAATTAATACTTTAATTTAACCCTTAAGACAAAAACAAAAACCCCAAACAAACACAAGCAAGGGTAAAGGGGGTTTAGGTGGGGTTACATGGTGGCAATACTTTTCCATTCATTTTCAAGGTGACATTATTAACTTTATCATCATTTCATATGGGATACATCCCTCATGTGGTCATGCCCACCTTCTAGAAAGGTCATACACCAACAACCACCTGATTAAGGACTAGGTTTCCCCATAACAATTATGGTGTCTCATACACCAAGGTACAAGACCAAGGATCAACCCATGCTCCATGCATGGGTACCCTGGAACATTTCCAGGGGACCTAGACATATCTAGGGACTTAAAATGCTTGGTCCCAGACCAAGAACCCCTGTCATATACTGGGGGCCCTAACAAGGGTCTTTTTCCATGGCACTGACTGTTTGGTCCCAGACCAATTCCCCAGGAGTGCATTGAGGGGCCCTAGATCTTGGCTAGGGTATTTTCCATCATCCCAGAGAATGTCTCTTACAAATTCTTTAAATTTAAAACTCCCTCTCAGCAAGAGAGGCATTCTCAGCTAGACCAAGCTTGTCATGAAAGTATACAAACTTTGTCAGGGACAATGGCTTGGTAAAAATATCAGTTGTTTGTTCTGTCGTGGAAATATATTGAATGTTGAGAACGTTCTTCTAACCATGTCTCAGGAATAGTGATATCTCATCTCAATGTGTTTCGATCAGTCATGAAACTGTAAGATACCAGATATAACAAATACGCATAATAGAAATAAAATGATAGAAATGGCAGAATAACAGTAATATAACCAACATAATCTCCACAATAACACAGAAATAATATGAGAACAACAACTAAAATAACACTTTGATTGAAAAATAAAAGTTCAAAGGACTCTTTGAGGGGGAAACCTCCAGTCGAGCAATGCTCTGTGACAATAATCTCTCGGCTAGGGTTTTCATAGGCTCGACCCTTATTTATACTAAATATGTCTATTAAGAGAAGCATCTAGAGGAAGATACTTCTAGAAGCGGAAGCTTCTATTAGGTCTTCTTACATCCGCCTTATTCTATTTTATTGAAAGGACTTATTAATATTGACCTTTATTAAATCCGAATACATTGATCTACCTATGTGTGGGTTAGGACCTTAACTTGTCCACCCGTTTAAAAACAACCTTGTCCTCGAGGCTTGAGATGTGGAAACTATTGCAGAATGGTAGCTGGTGCCCAAGTGGCATCTACTGGAGTCATATCTTTCTACTGTACTATCACTTCCTTGATGGTTCTCTGACATAGGCGATGCTCACGCTAGTCCAAAACTGCTTCTGGATATAGCCAAATGGATCCTTCTTCAGCTAACTTTGGAAGGTTGGTTTGAATTTGACACTTGGTTCCAATCACCTTCTTCAAGCATGAAACATGAAAAACAGGATGTAGCTTCGACTAACTGGGCAGAGCCAGCTAATATGCGACTTGTACCACACGCTTGAGAACTGTGTAATGACCATAAAATTTTGGCACTAGCTTCTGACAATGATCAGACTTGAGGGAAGTTTGCTTATATGGTTGCATTTGTAGAAACACCTGATCCCCTTCTGCAAATTGATGTTCAGAGCGACCTTGATTTGCTTGTTGCTTCATGCGATTCTGTGCCATGACCAAGTTCTCTTTAAGGGTACAAAAAGTATCCTCTCGAACTGTAAGTGTTTGGTCAGCCACCTGGACCTTCAAGGTACCTGGTAAGTATGAGATAACTAAAGGTGGCTTCTGTCCATATACCACTTCAAAAGCAGTCATGTGAATGGTTGTATGATATGTAGTGTTGTACCACCATTCGGCTAGGGGTAACCATTGAGCCCACTGGTGTTGTTTTTTAGAGGCAAAGCACCTCAGATATGTTTCCAAACACTTGTTGACAACTTCTGTTTGACCATCCATATGGAGATGATAAGCTAAGCTAAGATGAAATTGTGTGCCCTGTAGCTTAAACAATTTTTGCCAAAAATTTCTTGTGAAAGTTGGGTCACGATAAAAAACAATAGAGTGTGGCATGCCATGAAGCTTGAAGACCTGGTCCATGAAAATTTGAGCCACCGTGGATGTAGTAAATGGGTGGTGAAGAGCGCAAAAATGAGAATACTTGGAAAGGTGATCCACCACCACCATTATGACTGATTTATTCCCCAATTTGGGTAAGCCTATAATAAATTCCATAGAGATATCCTTCCAAATAGCAGGGGGAATTGGAAGCGGCTGGAGTGTGCCCAAATATTTGACTGTTTCTCCCTTGTTGTGTTGACACACCTCACATTCAATGAAAAAATTATGATGTCCTGTTTCATACCATCCCATAAAAAAGAGCGTTTGACCCTGTCATATATTTTGGTGAAACCTGAGTGCCCCGCTGTGGGTGTAGCATGAAGCTCAGAAAGTACCGTGGATTTGAGCTTGGATTGTTTACTTAAATACAAGTGGCCTTTGTATTGAAGCCCATCCTGGAGCCAGGAGTACCCTGGGGGACCCAGAGCCTTGGTCTGCAATTGCTGGATTAGATGCAAACTTTTGGGATCTTGAAGCCATTCCTGGTGCACAAGTTCGAGTCAATCGGGTACAATGAAGGAACAAGAAAAAAGGGATCCTTCATCTTCATATTTTCGAGACAGTGCATATGCCATGACATTGTCTTTTCCCTTCTTGTAAATGATCTCATAAGCATATCCAAATATCTGAGTCACCCATTTTTGTTGCTCCTGGGAGGAAATGCGTTGTTCCATAAATTACTTGAGGCTTTGAAGGTAGGTCTTAATTTGGAAGCATTTCCCCAAGAGATAAGGATGCCACAGCTCAATGGCATGCATAATCACCAACATTTCCTTTTCATAAATGGGTTTTCCCAAATTCCTTTCAGATAGTTGCTTGCTGGTGAAGGCCAAAGGTCGACCCTCTTGCATAAGGACAACGTCGATTCCTTTCCCTGAGGCATCACATTCCAACACAAAGGTATTTGTGAAATTAGGAAGGGCCAGAACCAAAGTGGTGCACATGGCTTTCTTCAAGGTTTGATTTGCTTGAGAAGCTGCTGGAGTCCAAGTGAAAGAGTTCTTTTTGAGGAGATCCATGAGAGGTGTTGCAATCTTTTCGTAGTTCTTAACAAACTTGCTATAATACCCTGTTAGGCCCAAAAATCCACGCAATCTTTTGAGAGTCTTTGGGTGCAGCCAGTATTGCATAGCTTCAATCTTTTCTGGGTCCACCCTGACGCCATCCTTTCCCAACAGATGACCCAAGTATTCTACTTTTGAAGCACCAAAAGCACATTTAGACTGTTTCAGGAAAAGTTGGTGCTGAGAGAGTAGGCGAAGAACTTTATCCACGTGAGTAAGCTAGTCTGTCTAGGTTTTGCTATAGATGAGGATATCATCAAAGAAAACTAAGACAAAATGACAGAGAAAAGGGAGGAAGACTTGGTTCATGAGGCTTTGGAAGGTGGAGGGGGTATTACACAAGCCAAAGGGCATGACCAAAAACTCATAGTGGCCCTCATGAGTGTGAAAGGCTATCTTGGGAATGCCTGCCTATTTCATACGTATATGGTGATAGCCTGAGCGAAGATCAAGTTTGGTAAAGAATTAGGCGCCACTCAATTCATCCAGAAGGTCATCAATGACAGTAATGGGAAATTTGTCTTTGATGGTTAGTTTTTTGAGAGCACGGAAGTCAGGACACATTCTCCAAGAAACTTATTTCTTTAGTACCATGACGATCGGAGACAAGTAAGGGCTCGTACTAGGATGGATGATGCCTACAGTAAGGAGTTCCTAAACCATTTTCTCAATTTCATTTTTTTGTACAAAGGGGTTGCGATATGGACAGATATTGGGGGGAAGGCTTCCTGGGACAAGGGGAATGGAATGATCATGAACACCGTGAGAAGGAGGGATTCCTTGGGGAGTGGAAAATATTGCTTGATGTTTAGAAAGGAGGGTTTGGAGGTCTTGGGGCACTGGGGGTGTCTCTGTGGCTTGTATGGCATGGAGTTGGGCAATGACACCCGAATGACCTTTTTTGAGCATATTTTCCATGCGATGGGAATTGATGACCTCAGGTGAACCAACAGTGATGCCTTGGAATTTATATTGGTGGCCTTATTGGTCGAATTTCTTGGTTAAGTTCTTAAAATCCATGATAATGGGACCCAAAGTCCTTAGCCATTCTACACCCAACACAATATCGCAACTTCCCATGTCAATAGAAAACATATGGGATTTTAGGTGGTAGTCACCAATTTGGAGATGCATGTTTTGACAGTGCCCACCACATTTCATAGAACCACCATTGGCAATCATGATTTGGAAATTGTTGACAACATGGATGTAGAAATGGGTTTCTTGGGCAATGTGGTGATGAATAAAATTATCGGTGCTGCCACTATCAACCAGAATGATGAGCTTTCGATGCTTGATGTAACTGATTAACTTGAGGGTTTGGGGGGAAGAGAAGCTAGTGAGAGCATTGAGGGAAATGACCAGTTCCACTTTAGGAGGGTTGGAGGGAGGGTTTATGTCAGTGATTTCTGGTGACTCGGGCACAAGGGAAGTTTCAACATCCTCTTCCAGAATATTCTCAGAGATGGCCATAAAAATCTTTTGTTCCTTACATTTGTGTCCCGGGAAATATTTGTCATCACAATTATGATAGAGACCTTTGAGTTGGCATTCATATATTTCATCCCTGGTCAATTTTTGGATCTTTAATGGGGCGGAGGGAGTAGTGGAGTTTACTGGTCTAGGGCGAGGGATAAAGGAAGGCTTATGGTTTTGAGAGGAAACAATTTGTTTTGCTTCTTTAGTTTTTTTAGTAGCCTCCACCCAACTCATAGGTCTAGCCATGAGGACATGGCCCTGAATCTCCTCCTTGAGGCCACTGATAAAACACTCTCGAAATAAAGCATCAATCATGCCCTCTATTCAAAAAGCTAGGTGCTTAAATGAAACTATGAAGTCTTTGACTATTCCTGATTGTTTCAATTTTGTCAAAAGACCCAAATGGTTGGTGTCAGTGTCAAAGCGTTCATAAAGCTCATTCACAAATTGGGTCCAAGCAATATACCCTTGATGGGAAGTTTTTCTCCATTTCCACCATTGCCAATGTTCTTGATCTAGATGGAGAACACCATACCGGAGTTTGGCCAAGTCATCTGTAATGTTGTAGAAAGAGAAATAATGTTCCATTTGGGTGACCCAACCAGTGGGATCCGAACCATCAAATTTGGTTACATCCACCCACAGAAGGCGTATGTCCCGTTGAAAGTGATGGGGCTAAAAGGTATGGGAATGGGAAGAAGTTTCACCTTCAGTATTTGTATGTGCATCAAGAAAAGGGTCATTGGTAGGGATATTTAGTTTGGTGCAGAGTGATGCAAAGACAGATTCAAGCTGGCTGGTCAGTTCTTGTTTGACTTCCTCCATTGTGGACTGCACGGATGCATTTATGGTGGTATTGATGGATGTATCTCGGGAGGAAATAGTAGCACTAAGTTGTTGCACTTCTTTTTGGGTCTCGAGAAAACTACATTGCAAGGTGTTGAAGCGAGACTCTAGTTCTTGGCTACAAGTATGGGCCATGAGGATGGGTGAACTGAAAAGGGAGCGGGTGGGGTCAGAATGTTTTGTAGAAAAATGATATGGATGAATGTGATAAGGGAGAAGAGATGAATCTAATGGAATAGGTCTCAAATAATGGTGAAAAAAAATTCATTTTTTTTTTTTTTTACAGTTGTGGGTTTATACTTCGGTCTAAAGAATGTTGCAGTGCTGAAATCCCTAAATTCTTAACCAGAAAGAAATGTGTATTTACTTGAAAACCCGAACACAGTTGTGCGGCAATAGATCTGGCTGGTTTAATTTGTTTATATTTATGTTCCCCAAGGGTTAGGTGTTCAAGGGTTCTACAGACAAAGGTTTTCCCTTTGCTATAGCTTTCTGATATATGTGCGAGGTCCAACAGAAGTACTCGACCCAATATCTCAGGGCACTAACTAAGGAGGATAGACCATACCCTTAGGCATACTACTCGACTACCCAGGTACTAGAGAGTATATTTCCAAGTGTTGTTCTCGGTGACACTATAGAAATCCATTAGCCGATAGGTTTATCTAAAGAGGGCTTCAGGAAACTTAGGTTGATCCATACACAAGTGTTGTCTAATGCACTACCACTCGAAGGGGTACCAATAGGGGTTACAAGGGTGGCCAACAGATGTGCGCTTAAGAACCACTTGTATTTCCTACGTGTATGAATCCCTCAACCATCGGTTTATCCATGTAATGACATATATTTGTGGCTTAAAGATGCCAGAATACGTCTCTACCTTGAAAAAAAAATTCCCACAATTTCTGCCAAGGAAAGTGCTCTGATGCCACTTTTAAGATACTAGATATAACAAATACACAGAACATAAATAAAATGCTAGAAATGGAAGAATAACAATAATATAACCAGCATAATATCCACAATAACATAGAAATAATATGAGAACAACAATTGAATTAACACTTTGATTCATAAAGCAATGTTCACAGGCCTTTTCGAGGGGGAAACCTCCAGTCGAGCATCGCTCTGTTACAATAATCTCCCGGCTAAGGTTTTTATACCCTTGACCCTTATTTATACTAAATATGTCTATTAAGAGAAGCATCTAGAGGAAGATCCTTCTAGAAGGGGAAGCTTCTAATAGGTCTTCTTACATCTGCCTTATTCTATTTTATTGAAAGGCATTATTAATATTGACCTTTATTACATCCGAATACATTGATCTACCTATGTGCGGGTTAGGACCTTAACAAAAACACTAGATTCTTGGTGAGCTTTATACAACTCTGATTGTCACAGTGAATGACTATGGGTTCAAAATCTGGACTGAATAAGTCTAAAAGTAGCTTCCTAAGCCACACTACTTCTCTGTTGGTAGCACTTGCAGCAATGTATTCTGCTTCTGTTGTTCTTTGGGCTATGGAGCCCTATTTCCTACTGGACCAGGAAATCATTGTCAAACCCAAACTGAAGAAATATCTAGAAGTTCTCTTTTGATCCACTGTACTGCCCATCCAATCTGAGTTTGTAAAACCATGGAGCATTACACCTCCACTGGATGTGTATCTGAGACCATAATCTATAGTTCCCCAAACATATCTTAGAATATGGTTCACAACAACCATATGTATGTGTTTTGTTTCACACATGAACTGACTGAGAGCATTTGCTGCATAGAAAATGTATGGTCTCGTATGTACGAGATACATCAAAGACCCAATGATCTGCCGATATAAGGTGGGATATTTTGGATCTGAACCCGTGACTTGATCTTGTAGTTTATTTAAGTTAGAGATCATTGGAGTTGTCATGGACTTGCAGTCTATCATGCCAAATCTACGAAGCACATCGATTGCATATTTACTTTGTGAGAGAAATATCTTGCCTGGTTTCTGCCATACCTCCAAGCCTAAGAAATAATGCATGAGCCCCAAGTCTTTCATTTCAAACTCTGCAGAAAGCTCCCTCTTAGTCTGAGCTATCAAGTTTTCCTCTCCAATGAGGAACAAATCATCCACATATAAGACAAGGATAATTGGATGATTTTGAACAATCTTTATATAAATATTTGGATCTGCTATACTCTTGGTCAATCCAATACTTTGAAGAAAATTGTTTATTCTTCCATACCAAGCTCTCAGAGCTTGCTTCAACTCGTACAGGTATTTCTTGAGTTTGCACACATGTGATCTTTTATCATGTACCACGAAACCTTTAGGTTGCTTGATGTATACTTCTTGTTCAACTTCACTATTAAGAAAAGAAGTCTTAACATCCATTTGATGAAGTTTCCAACCAAAAACTGATGCAAGGGAGATACTAATCCTGATTGAAGTATACTTGGAAACTGGAGTAAAAATCTCATCGTAGTCAATTCCTTCTTTTTGAGAGAAGCCATGATCCATGAATCTTGGCTTGTATTTCTCAACAATGCCATCTATTGCATCCATTATCTTATAAAGTCATTTTGAAGTTACAACTGATTTTCCATGAGGTCTAGGAACTATGGTTCATACATCATTCTTTATATTAGAGTCATATCTTCATTCATAGCATCTTTCCACATTTGATGTTTTGAGGCTTCAAAACATGTGGAGGGTTCTGAATCAATCACAGCATTTAAATTTTCTATGAGACCAGAGTACTTATCTGGTTTCTTTCTTTCTCTGAAGGTTCCCTTAGGAGATGAATGCTTTTCTTCTTCTTTCAAGATTTCTCGACACCATGTTGATTTATTTTTAACAGGAGATATCTCCATTGGAAACTCAATAATGTCCCTTGAGGGATCCACTGGAAGTTCTGAGGTTTCCTCCCTTTGCTCATCCTGAAGAAGAGATTCTGAAGAATCAAGTGGTGGAGCTTTCTGCTCCTCTGATTCACATGGAAGTTCTCTAGCCTGATGAAAAGTTATTTCTTCATGAAAAGTCACGTCTCTTCTTAATTCGATGAAATTTTGACCAGGGATATAAATCCTGTAAGATTTTGATGTTTGTAATGACCATATATTTCTAAAATTCATTAAGTCTCATAAACATTTTATGAAATAAACTGAAACAATAACTTTCAAGAATAATATTGATTTTCATAACAGAAACTTTAGTAGCTTAGATTTATCAATAAATACTGAATTCATGGCAGAAAGAAATAAATACATAACTTGACAAAGTACCTGGTTCTGATGCTAATTTATGTTGCCTGCTGCCCTGCTCTCTGCTACACAGTCCAGTCCTTCCACAGACACAGAAAAACTGCCCAAAACTAATATCCACCCTGCCAACTAGGAAAACGACCTAGCTCCAGGATATCTACGGATATCCTGGCCCCCGTGCCCAAAACCTCCAGCAACCCGGTGCCTCCCCTAATCAAAATCCACAGTCCAGAACACTTTGTTCCTTTCTCCAGCAAGCCAACAGTCCACAGAGAATACAACAGGCTCACAGCCAATACCACAGTGCATAATGCAATGGTTTTTGGCCAATACAACTGGCTCAGCAATACAGTCCGCAGCATCCATCCCCGCCGAATGGTGCGCACATCCCCCTCTTTCCCCCCCTTATTCCTCCCGACCGACTCACGCCTTTACTTCACAACCACCCTCGTCCCCCTCCATACTCCTTCCATTAATATTTTATCTTCTCGGGACTATCAGGCTCCCTCTCTGCATACACAACCTTTTTTTTTAACATTTTTCATTGATCTTTTAAATTTATTTCTCAAGTCATTAAATGTGATCTGTAGTTAGAGTATTACTTAAGTAATCACACTTATTTTCTTTAATTAATTTTGCTTTATAATCTTTAAGTATTCATTTAACTAGGGTCGTTACATACAC
>JZKD02S1673357.1:0-12322 GCA_000966675.3 Picea glauca
TACCAACAATTTCTGCCAAGGAAAGTGCTCTGATACCACTTGCAAGATACCAGATATATAAAATATGCAGAACATAAATGAAATGCTAGAAATGACAGAATAACAGTAAAATATCTAAGCATGGAGTGATCAGTAAACAATTTCTGTTGCTATTTCGTATATCATTTCATGGAGTGGTATTTAAGCATGGAGTGATCAGTAAACATTTTAAAGTGTCCTCCCAACAAGTAGTGGTGAAATTTCTGCAGCGCATACACCATGGCTAACCCCTCTCACTCAGTAGTGGTGTAATTGATCTCAACAGTTGATAGCTTCCTACTAGAAAAAGATAACGGATGGTCATTATATACTTCCCAAGGTTGTGCTAACATTTCTCATAAGGAAATAGAAGATACATCGACATGCACATGAAACTCCTTGCTCCAATCTAGGAAAACCAGAATAGGTGCGGTAACCATTTTCTGTTTCAGTGTGTTGAAGCTTTGTTGGCACTCTCCTATCCATTGAAATTGGCACTCTTTCTTCAAAATATTCTCTATGGGTGATGTAATATGGGCATATCCTTTAATGAACTTCATGTAGTATCCTTTGTGTCCTAGCGTAGTGCGCAGCTGTTTGACTGAAGTGGGAGGGGGTAGATCAACTATAATGGAAATTTTAGATGGATCTACCAGCAATCCCTTCTTTCATATAATATGACCTAACAACACTCCAAATGGTGAGAATAAAAAACACTTCTTTAGATTCAGGGAAATCTGACACTGCTTGCATTTGTCCAACATTAGCCTTAGATATTCAATATGATTTTTCAATAAACTAAAAATAGTCCAATCATCAAAATATGCTTCTAAAAACTTATACAGAAACTCCTTGAATGCTTCAACCACTACCCTAGAAAATATGTTTGGGGAATTCTTTAGTCCAAACGACATCATTGTATACTAATAGAATCTCCATTCTATTGAAAATGTGGTTTTATAGCGATCTTCCTTGGCAATCTGGATCTGATGGTATCATGAAAATCCATCTGTAAAAGAATATACCTCTTGGCCTCCCACATTACCTAACACTTCGTCAGTGAATGGGGTAGGGAATGGGTCATGCAAACATACATAATTCATTCTTGAGATCTACACATATCTTGATCTCTCCTGTCTTCTTGTCTTGTACCACCATAGGGCTAATCCATTATGATTCTTCGACAGGTTCTATAATTCCTGATTCCAGCATAATTTTCACTTTCTCCTTATATTTAGGGTTTAGTATGTAGGGTCTCTGTTTGAATGGTCTTGCATATGGTTTCAAAGGGATCCTCATCTCTCCCAAAGGCCCTTTAATTCCCTTCATATCAATGAACTTGGTTGGAAACAAGTCCCGATACTTATGTAGTAACTCTGTGATCTTGTCAATGGTAGCAGCATCCCATTAATCTCCAACATTTGCAAACTTAGTTGTCTGCTCTGTTCCAATATTTACCTTCTTAATCTTAATAGGTTGTCTGATGAATGGTAACTCAACTCCTGGTCCTTCCACATCTCTCTGGCCTTTTGTTTCTACGATTTTCACCTTCCTAGGATCATCGTCTTCATCAACATTGATGTTGTAGTAGCCTTGCAGTTTCTGAAAGGGCACAGTCCATTTGTCCTCTTCCTATTCTAAAGGGGGGCTAGGTGCCTCCACAAATAACTTTTGTCTTACAGTATGTAATGCTTGGTCTACTAACAAATATTGACTCTCAAATAAGAAGGTAATTACAAAATTTTGAGTCATACCTTCCCAATCTATAGTAACGAGGCACAACTCTGCTTGAAGGTACTAGTTGATAGGGGTTGTGTTCAACGTGTTAATGAATTTGTGCACCCATTGCTCTTGAGGAATGTTGCTCTAGGATTCCTCACAACTTTGCACATGGTCCTTTGGGTAGCTTCAACTTGTGTAGTGAACTTCGCAGCCTTCTACTTGTGCTGAGAACCACGCGGTCATCAGGGTATGACATTGTACCCAGTCTGTAATGTTGTTTTTGTGTGTCCCACACCATCTTGTTGGGGTTTCTTTCAAGGCCTCATCCATTTCCAATAATCTTTGTTGTGTTGGTACACTTGCTTCAAAGTCCGATAAGAAGGCTTCTAAAGGGTTCAGACCATCAAAGGTGGGTAGGTTACTTACTATTGTGTCGATCCAACAAACTTCTTTGGTTAATCTAGCACATCCCCTTGTGGATAATTCATACATTTTGTTCTGTCAGTTCTCTATTGCTTCTTTTGAATCTGATGAACAGGCGTTGTCACTTCACCAGCTTAGGTTCCCATCAACCGTAGGATTAATGTAATCCTTTTGTCTAGTTGTTAGTTTGTATATGTTTTCTAGTTCATATGTGTGGTCTTCTTCTTTGATAGGTTCTGTGTATCATTGACCTTCATCTGGATATAAAGGTACAATGAACCTAAGACCATCTCTTTCAAAAGTCATGTGTCTTTTATTTAAATCAACCACGGTAGAATTATTGAAAGCCCAATCAATTCCTAACAATGCAGGGTAAGGACAACTATCATCACCTATCTCAATTACCTCAAAATCTACAAACATCCTTACTTTATCGATGTCCACAAGGACATGTTCAAATCTTCCAAAGGAGCTTACAACTTGTTGATTAGCCATCCTAAGTCTGATAGGGGAATAGATCAACTTTGGTTTTCCCATCAGTGCCCAAGTTTTCTTCATCATGACATTGAGCTTCGACCCTAAGTCGAGGACCACATAGTCTATATCATATTCTCCTATTTGAGCATTCAAGTGTAATTCCTTATTTTTCCTTCTCTTTTTAGCGATTTGGTGTACTGCCCTATTCAGTAAGGGGTCTACCTTTCCTAGCTCATACTCTTTGATTAAGTTTTGTAGCTCTTTTAAAACACTCTCATGTTGAATCAACTTAATGCAAGTATATAAAAATTCCATGAGCTTGCTTACCTCTTTTCCTTCTTTTGGCAAAGCAGACTGATCAAATTCCTGAGGAATTCCATATTCTCTCACTTATGGTCATGTCTTTGATGAAGATCCTTGGTCTGCTTTGAACTCTTTTTTTGCCTCCTCAAATATTTGTCTTTCTTTCTTTGCATCAAAAGTTTGTGTCTTATCTGTAGCTTTCTTGACTCACGAGTCTTTTGTAGTCTTTCCTTGGGTCAGTATTTATTCTCGTGTAACAATGCCTCCTCTAGCTATAACAATGACTCTAGGGTATTCTCTACGAGGTTAAGCGTATATCAATTTCACTTGCGGGTTCTGTTGTAGTCCTCATCTTTCCTAAAGCTTAGCCAACAATGTTGGACATTCCTTGATAACATGCTCGAAGGAGTTGCAATAGTTGCAAGTGGTACAAGGGTTCTGATAGTCCCTTTCTAGGTGTCATGGCTATGCGCAGTTATAATAGATTATCTATCCTCAGCCTCGACCCATACCTCCTCCTCGTCCTCTTCCTCTGAATCCACCGTGAGGATTGAAGTTTCCTCTCCCAGGGGAGTTATACTACGTAGTGTTTCCTTCTTTTTATACTTTGCCTTGAATTTTGTATATGTCTCTTGAACTTTCATGCATGAGATCGTAAGCCCTACAATCCCTATCATCATTCCCCACAAACTTACAGAATGTGCAATACAAATTTGTAGGTGTCTGGACACACTTTTGCATGTAATAGCACTCACCAGGGCAATGTCTATTTATGCATACCTCGCACCAGATTAAGGTGACTTGCTTCAAAGGGATCAGAGCTCCAGAGGCCAAGTATTCATGGAATAGGGGACATTGTTCCTTGTCATGGCCTTCTGATCTGTATATGACACACCAGATGTCTTCTCTTTTATCTTTCCCTTTTCTTTTTTCATATCTCCGACCTACAAAGACAAACTAGTTAGTTGACTCAAGATCTGAATCATACCTGAGTTGGATTCTCCCATAGGGGCTAATTCTAGCTTCATGGCAATCTCCAGTGCCTCAAACTGCGAAGCAATCTTTTGTTGCATCAAAGGAACTCTGATGTGTGGTAAGAGAGCAGCAATGAGCCATTTTTTTTTTTGTTCATCTGGGATCTGAAAATTCAATCGACCTGTTAAGGTCTTGAATCTCTAATTGAATTCCCAAATGGGTTCAGAGACCTTCTGCTTGATCTCTTTCATCTCTGTAATACATTGTGATTCCAACTTGGGTTTCTTGAATTCTACAATCAACACATTTTTTATCTGATTCAATGTCTTAGGCTATGCAAATCTTTGGACAAGCTTCATGTACCAGCTCAGTGTGCGATCCCTTAGGGTAGTACTTAACTAGGTTCTTTTAACAGCTTTGTTGGTGAAATTTTTAATATTCCATACGAATTCACATAGGAATTAGTGCTTATCAGGGTCTTTAGACCCATCTCCCCTCAAAATAGGGAGCCTCATCTCATCTGCCATAGATCTTCCTAGGGTTCCTAACTGAGTATGTGGTGGACTACTAGTGACAGTGCTCTGAACACTCTGGTGGCTTGGATTACTCTTATTTCTTAATGTTACTGAATCAACATGAGGGATAATGGTACTTACTTCAACAGTCTGCGTAGTTCCTAAAGTTTCTGGCTCTTCCCAGCAAGGTTCTTCATCTTTCCCTTCCTCTTCCCTATCAGGTTCTGAATGCTCTCCGTCTGTCATATCTGCCTCTTCTCCATTGTATAAACCCTCATCCCCGTAGTTCTTCTTGAACAGGTTCGCAATATGAACTTCTCTGAATGCTCTCCCACTATGTGTATGTCCAGCCTCTGTGTCGATGTCGCTGTCCGAATTCCTAAATATTAGCTTTTTCAAATCCGACCAATCTACTGTATCTTCAATATGTTCTTCTCATGCAATAGCATCTTGATCCTCAGCTTCAGAAAATGTAAAAATTTTCCTCTGGGTCCCTTGAATAAATATCTCTCGACTTGGCTATATGACTCTACTATGTTAACAACAAACTCAGTGATGTACCCTCCAATGGTGCTATCAAACCAATGATCTACTGCTCGTGATACAATGTTATCAACCCTCTTGACCTTCTTGATCAATGTCGACGTCCAAACCACAAGAGGTCTAGATCTGATCTCAAAATGGGTATCTGATAACCTAGCTAACCACTCATATAGCGCCTGATGGATTCCTCCAAAGAAACTCGTGTGTATATCAGTAAAGATATATATCTCCAACCAATCCTTAGTACTAAGATTAGGGTTCTTTTTATGGGCTTCAACGAAGTCCTTTTCTTGATCCTCTATCCACTTTTGAATCTTTGTCTTTGATGGAAACCACCTTGACATTCCCTCAAGAAGATTTTGGTCCTGATAATGGAACCATTTGTCGGCAGAGGGGCAGACCCAAGGTTCAGCTCCAAGAGTGCACCAACAAGCCCTAGCTACTGGCCCTTTCGGCAACACCTGCGAGGTAGATGCAGTCTCACCCGAAGCAGTGATGTGGGAGTTGCAAGACAGATATGTCTACAACCAAAGGGAATGTAAAGTGGATTCAAAGTGGTCGACACACAACAATCTAGTATTCTTTATCTCTTTAGGATCTACTGCGCAAGATGTATCTATCAGATCTAACACGGTAATGAAATCGCAGTATACCAATAGCAAAGAATGGAAAACCAATCACACATAAGACATAAGATATACGTGGTTCACCCTCTCTCTAGGGATATGTCCACATAATTGTGCTTATAATATATTAAGATGAAGCATATAGTTCTTGTTTGTGCTCTTAGCTAGCAGATCTTATTTCTTCTCCTCTCTATCTCTCCCTTTCCTGTGCACCCAGCTGCAGGATTGATCTCTGCACCCAACTGAAGATCTTACAATACCATAAGGCTCTCATACTTAGCACTTCTCTCTCACACAACAATAATCATAACATCAACAACAACAACTAGAACGAACCCTCTTCCCTCATCTAGGTTCTTATTTATACATTACAATAGCTCACCAACATCCTTAGGTCGAAACCTAGGTGTCACAAACCCTAGATGCCAAAACCCTAGGTGTCTAAAACCCTAGGTCAACTTGACCAGCATTTCAGGGCTTCGTCAGCCTATATTTCCTTCCTTCTCGCGCAGTGCTCCAAAGAATACAACAATGGATTTTTTTGCTTGTTGAGTTGTCCACGATCCTTCTTTCTTGTTGATCTGTCATCCTCGATCTCCTCGTTCAACGACTTGCTTCCTTTTACTTCGCTCTGTCTTTTCTTCTCTTTTTCTCACTTCAACCCAGTAACAGTCACTGTGTCTTTCATGCATTTCGCATTCTATCTTTTCTTCCTTGATCTTCACTTACTTTCATAACCAAGGGCCAACAAAGGGGGATTTATGTTCTCATCCTACATCCCCGATATCAATTGATAATAGTTTAAGTTCATGAGGAACATCCAAATCATAGTGAAGGACACCTATTAAGATAGGTGGAGAGTGTGTTCAATCCAAAGAGATGGGCATTAACAATTTGTAGTCCTTCAATACTCACAAATTCCATTAACGATGGAATTGTAGAATCATAAAGGATATAAAATGTATTTGGAAATTGTAGGTGGGATGATTTGGGATTTCTTTCTAGTTCCTTTCATTCAGGAAGGCACAATAGTTCAAGGGTGATGTAGGCTTCTAGGTCTAGATCCCTCCCCTCAAGCTCTTCTCTGTCTGGTTGCTAAGGTTCCCTTTGTGATAGTGCTTTGGGGGGTCTTCTTATCACTCTATAGTAGCAACCCATCTTAGGTATGGATATGGGTTTCTTTCTTAGAGGAATTGGAGCATGGTAGGGCATAATCACTCCAATCAATGCTTCTCTTATGAATCATCAGACCTGCGTTGTGCCTTGCATTTGAATGATTGCCTCTTGGCTAACAATTAGGTAGTGATATCTCATTTGAGTAATATAATTTCAAGTAAGAGGAAGCTAAAAAATGTAAACACGCATATTAGTAGAGATTATGACTATGAAGAAAGGAAAATTCTGAAGCTTGAAGTTGAATGTGACAAACTTTACCAATTGGTCTTGGGACTCACTAGGAGATTTCAATTTATGGTTTCTCATCTAGAGTTATCAATAAGGTTTGGAAATGGAAAAGGTAGACTAGGAGCTTCGAGTACCAAAATATAATGGGTATGCTTTCTTGATTCCAAGTTTAGACATGTTTAGTAAGATAGTTTTGAATTTATGTTAATGTCTTAGGATCCATACTAGCATCTTTTATGCTTTATTTTTATGGATGTTAGAACAATCTAGTATATAGGGAACATTTTTGAATTTTGAACTCTTCTAGAAAGACTAGCTTTTGAAAAACTCCATTTTGTTTATATTATATTATGTTGTATACACATTTTTAATACATTATATATATATATATATATATAATCTATTTTTAAGTTGTATGAGACATCCTCCTTGCAATGAGAAGTATACATATCCTACCCCTCTTTGGATTTGAACTTGTAACTTTTTAGGAGGAAACACATGTAACACTTCAGAGGAGGAGTGTTATCTTCCTTACCTAGGCTCAATTCTCATAAGGGACATGTTGAGCTCTTGATAAACATATTGTGGACAAAGCTTCAAGTTTTTACAAAATTTAGTTTACCTTAATACCATCCTCTAAATGAGAAGAAGTGCTAAATAGATTTCCTTTAAAAATGCATTACATAAAAAAAACCCATCTTCCTAACTTCATTAAAATAATTATAGCTTCAAATCCAGAGTGTAAGGTAACCTTAAAAATCTCTATTGTCATGTTGATTGTATTGGTTTTTCTACTTTATCATGTCCCGAGCCACAAACTATAACTAATCTCTCTAGTTACTTGATTAAGTTACATTAAAATGAAAATAGCATTCAAATATTATTATAAGTATAGTGTCTTGATGAGTTTAAGTGATTAAATGAAATTATTAATATAAAACAAATATTACTAAATTATAATAATATTGAAATTGTTTAAATTATCAAAAAATAAGTTTCATAAATTATTATTAATATTTTTGAATATTTGAATAATTATATATTAGAGTATTCAATTTGATTTTAAAAAAATAAATACATTAGTCTATACCAATAAATCAACTAAAGATATAAGAGTAAATTGAACTAATAGGGTGGCAACAACGGGGGATAATTGGAGATCTCAGATGAAACAAAGTAGCACATTTTTCTTGGGGACTTGGCCAGACTTCAAATAACATTGCAGAGGAATATGCCTTGTGGTAGGGAATTCATATTGCAAAAGAAAAAGGTCTCCGACAAGTGGTCATTCTTAGTGACTCCATGCTTGTTGTGAGGGCCATTCTCAAGCATACCAACATCGGTAGAAATATTTTTAAAGGGATAATCTCTCGCATTTCAAATCTCCTTGAAGGACATGACGAATTGCGAATATACCACATTCTCCGTGTTTATAACCATGTGGCGGATGAAATGGATAAGCGTCGTTTGAAACTTTTGAAATTAATGGAGTGCGTGAGTATTGTCTATTACCATATGACCCCCAAATGCAGTTAATGTGTGATGTGGATTGGTGGTCTCATTTGCACTAAAAGTATCATTCGATGCGAAGGCACGCACGTTCAATCTACTTGTTAGTAATTGCTCATTTTAGCGGTGACTTGTGCGAGAAGAATTATATAGGGATTTCAACTGGAGTGATGGTATCATTGACCTAGTTTCACATCAATTCTTGGTGCTCATTCAGGAAGAAAGAGCATAGATTCAAGATTTTGATGGTGTTTTCTCCCCCTCCATTGGCTAGTTCCCTTTTGGCTTTCAGGTTTTTACCTCTATCATATACTGCTTTTTATTTTTGGTTTTTTCCTTCCTTGCACCCATTTCTTGTTGATACATTCATCTTTGTGAGGGTCCTTATAATTAATGAAAATATCTTTCGAGAAATTGTTGATTGGAGCTTTAGGGTTAAAATTTTGAATCTTAGTGTGAATTCTAGTGGCGATGTGTGGGTTTTTTGGACAATTCGAGGGACCCATGTTCAAGTCTTTGGATTTTCTCACCCAATTATTGCTATCCCTCTATCTTTGTCTTTGGGTTTTTCTTCATCCCCTGGTGTCTTGGGTGGTATTAGTGGCGAGGTTTCGTTTCGACACAATGCGACTGATATTTGGTGTATGGTTTTTAGTTTAGTGGGGATATGTGCTCCGAGATTGAATGCCTATGCTCAAGATTCTTTAATATCAACTGGCTCTAGGGTATCCTTTCAGACAAATTCTATTATTCCTACTTATTTCTCTTATCGTTGTTTGGTCTTTGTTTCCACAAGCATTAACATGCACATCAACAGTGGTGGACGGGGGAAAATAAGCGATTATTCTATAAATCATAATTTTGTTATAATCAATACTAAATTTACAAGTGGCTTTGGCTTCAAACCTATCTTAGTAGGATTTAGGGGTGCTTTATTTCGTTTGGAATTGGAACCCAGTTGGAGGAATATCAAGCATATTTGATCCAAGTGGATATTGGTGGCCACCCACCTATTCCAACTGGCTCATCATGTCCATTTTTTGTTCAACACGTTCTTCTATACTGCTTTGTAATTGTGGGTTCTACACTTTTGGGGTTGTCTGAAGCCCCACACATCCTCCAGGTGGATATGGGTGTCCTCTCGCCTAATCCAACTGGCTTATTTTGTATGTTTTCATGTCATCACATCTTGTTGTACTTCCAGGGTCGTTTTGGGGCCCTAAAAGTTGTTTTTTTTGGCTTTCCACAGTGAAATTGTAGAGGGAGTTAGAGTTTAATAGCAGAATGTGTATTTCTCTGAATGACCTTTCCAATGGGCTATCACGCACCTAAAGCAGAGGTTGTATGCAAAATTTACAACCCTGGGAAGTTGAGGTACCAAATTACATCAACTTACCCATAGGGCCCACATGACTTTTGGCGTTTCACCTTCTAGGGTTAGGTTTTTGGATGTCTAGGGTTTTGGAATTCATGAGTAATATCAAAAAGGCCACTGGAGCCTCATTGTAATTTATTCTTCTTAGACGGATGTGCGTAGCAGCCACATCTCTTCTCAGAGATAGCTACCACCATTCGAGCAAGTGTTTCAGTTCTACAATTTTATAGTTTCAACCTATTTCATTATTTAATAGAAGATATTGTTCACTGGATATTTTTGTTATCCTTCATATCTCTGTATTTATTGTATTCAGTCTGTTAATCAGTTTTTTCCACTCGTAAATCCATATCAGTGGTATCATAGCGATCTGCTCTTCATTTATTTTTCTTCGTGCATGTCCTTGACAAGATCTGGGTACAAGAAGTTGGGACTCGAACCAATTGAGCAACTACAAGATCAACCGTGTCGAACCTGACAACAAACCATTGGGGACAAAAATAAATATGATGGAGCATGAGATCCTATTAAAATGTTGCTCGAGGAAGCCCTCACGCAACAAAGGAATGAAATGATGGACAACTTCGCATAGATCCTTTGACGACTTCCCACAGGAGAAGCATCTTGATCAAGTGGCCATGCAACCCCCTTCAAGATACAGGTAAATTTTGATATTCCATTATTTGAAGGACTGATAGATGCAAATGTTGTAGATAAATGGTTGAATCTGCTTGAAGGATATTTTTCGATCCACAATTTTTCTGATAGGGAAAATATTACTTTTGCACTCCTCAAGGTTGTTCCCCATGTTAAAGACTCGTGGGATACTTACTCTAAGAAAAGGGTCGTGGAGGAATCTACAATGTTTGTGGTGGCCCCTACATGGGATTCCTTTCGGGATACCATTAAAGAACAATACTACCATGTTGGAGGCTACGAGGACCAGTACACCAAATGGACCACCCTACATCAAGAAAGGGACCAGACAATACTAGATTTCACCAATATTTTCCATACCCTATGCACCAAATTGGGTATCAAATACTCTGAGCGTGATCTGGTGCTCAAATATCGTGGTTTTTTGCATAGATACATTCAAACAAAAATGGAGTTACTGGAAATCGCCTCATTGGGCACGACCTATAGATACACTATCAAGATCGAGCGGAAATTTAAGTAGAAAAGGTGAGAGTTTGGATTTGCAAACCCCTCATAGCCGAAGCATGGAAAAAACAACCCCAACCCACATAGCAACGAACCAAGTCGATATGGCTTCCCTCAGGACAACCAACCCAAGCCACAACACAAGAAGGGCAATGAGAATATGAAGAAGGACATAGGAAAATGGTGTGAGTACCATAAAAGTCCTTGGTGCAATATCGAAGAATGTCGCTCCAAGAAGTCCCTCGTGGTCGAGCTAAAGGCTTCCATGGCACTATTGCATATAATACACCTTGGAATTTTCACTATAATTTTTTTTATAAGATGTTTCAGAAGGAACCCCTTGGAGGATATTTAGTATATAGATCAAGGTACGTGGTTTTAAAATTTCATCTCCAGAGGCCTTATAATTTCAGATATATAGCCTGTGTAAGATAGGGTTCTGGAATCATCCTAAATTTAGTCATCGCAGAATTTCCGCTATAATTTTTTTTTTGTGAAGTTTCAGACCCGAAAACCAGGAGGATATTCATAGAAATTATCAAGGTATATGTGATAAAAATTTCAGCTTCTGGGCCATCCCAATTTTGTAGATACACCCTATGTAAGATAGGGTATATGACTAGTCATATTAACTAGTCTCAAACAAACATTCCGAGTAAAACAATAATATCTTCTTCACTGAGTATCCAAATTAAGTGAAACTAGTTGCATTAGACAATAGACAGACTGCAATATTTTTGGTGCAAGTTTCAGAATCAAATATCATACATTTTTCTCTTGGAACGCTTTACAAGTACACTGTCCTTGAAGGGACAAAAATCAGCAAGGTGTGGGGAAGTTACCATAACTTCCACTTGGCACATCCAATTTTGATCAGACCTGTGGAATTGCAAAGAAGACGTATCAGAGAAATAAAGAACGAAATTTTCATACCTATGGGGGAATATGTAATGAATAGTCCTATGATTTCTATACCCATGGGTGGTGTTGATGTCACACTAGGAATCCAATGGTTACAATAATTGGGAAAAATGGATTTAAATTTTCATGAATTTTTTATTGGAAGGAAAGGAAATTGAATTAAGGGTTATCACAAGGAAACCCAATAAGGTGATAAGCTCTAATGGTATGACAAAATTATTTAAAAAGGGGCATCATGGTGTAATTGTACAACTATGCTCACTAGATGTTCAAACATCTAAGCCATATATTCCCCTAGATCTCCAAGGGATCATTGATAAGAATTCTGAATTATTTGAAGATATTCC
>JZKD02S1673357.1:42177-64655 GCA_000966675.3 Picea glauca
CTCTTCTTCTTTATATGATAAGTATTATTTACATTCTTTACATTATCATACATATGAGCACCAACTCATTGTGAGGCTACAACCTCTGTTTTTGCAAGATGCAACTTGTTGAGAGAACCAACTCTCTGTTTTCTCTAGAACCCACTAGAAGGAAGCACCAACTCCCTAGTTTCTCTAGCACCAACTAGAAGGAAGCACCAACTCCCTGGTTTCTTTAGCACCAACTAGAAGGAAACTACAACTCCCTATGTTCAAGCACCCACTTGAACCTCTGAGGACATCAGTCCTCCCTAGCACCTCCCTACCACCCTGATTTATGAATATGTGTTACTGAAACTTATTACCGTGATATAATGTTCAACAACAACTTACCAGTCTCATCACTGTTCTTGCAAGATTTTGATGCTCTGTCTGCCTCACTGTCTTCCTGCACGCATCCATTGCACTTTCTGTTCTTTTTCATTTTGTCCTCTGTGCGACGTTCCCATTCAATGCACCTTTTGTCTTATGTCCATTTCAGCTGTTTCACTCCACTTTCTTCTTCACACATGCATCACTTTCCTCCGCAACCCCCATCTCTTCTTTCTTTGACATTCTTATACACCCTGTGCATCTTGTGCCTCCTCTCTATGCAATGGTTCTCCCTTCTCTACATGTCGAGTGCTCTGCCCTATCATCATGGCAACTCTTCAGATTCTCTATTTGTTAAGCCCATCTGACCATTATCACTGGGTGTCATGATCAAATTCCTTCACATCACGGGCAGTTGAGATTATTCATCTTCTATTGCTGTTGACCTCAACCTTACTGTCGCAGTTAAGGGCTTCAATGCTCTTCCAGCTGTCAATACCCTCCACGAACAGTCTTTTCTCCTACTGGAAGATTCTTTGTGACCCTTTAGTTCCTCTAGAAATCAAACAGAAGTCTCTTCGAGTCCTCTGGCAGAAACCATCAGTGGTTTCTAGCAGTTACACTGAGAAGTGCTACAGTAGCCCTCCAATATTTTTCAGTTTCATCTGCACCGTTGGATTAACTTCTCTAAATCTTGCGTTCATTTTGGCATTCCGCTCTTTGGCATTTCAGGATCACTGTGGTGGAGGATTTTAGTACTCTCCATTTCTCGACCCCTGAAACTCCGAAAAGGAGCTTGTCTTCACTAAATCCTTCCCCCATCTTCCACTGATGTGACCAACAGCTGTGACCTTAGCCTTAGTCTAAAATGCATTTCGCAATTTCGCATTTCATCATTTCGGCATTTCGACACTCTTGGTGGTGCAGTGTTTCGACACTTCAACTCCTGTATCCGGAACTCCGAAATGGAGTCAGATCAACGGTCCGATACTCCAACGTTTTACATTTAGGCGAATTGACATTTTGGTATTCCTATGGTGAAAGACCTTGACTCTCCATGTCGCAGTGCCCGAAATATGAAACGAAGCTTGTCTGTGACATTTCGCGATTTTGGGACTCCTCTGAAGAAGAGTCTTTACTCTTGACTCCTCCTACTCCCGGTATCCGAAACTCCGGTATGGAGTCTTTATCATTTCTCGACTTCGGGTTTCACGACTTCAGAACTCCTTATGATGAGAGTCTTTGTCATTTCCATCTCCCGGTATCTGGAATCCCGGTATCTAGTACTCCAAGTGATGTGCTTGTTTCGGGTTTTCGCATTTCAGCACTTCGAGACTCCTGATGATGTGAGTCTCTGACATCTCCATCTCCCGGTAACCGAAATCTCGGTATCCAACACTCCAAGCGATGTGCCTATTTCGCGATTTCGAGGTTTCGCGTTTCACGACTTCAAGACTCCTATTGATGAGAGTCTCTGACATCTCCATCTCCCGGTAATCGAAATCTCGGTATCCAAAACTTCGAGCGATGCGCCTATTTCGCGATTTCAAGGTTTCGCATTTTGCCCCATCATCATGGAAACTCTTCAACTTCTTTGTTTGTTAATCCCATCTGACCATTATCACTGGGTGTCATGATCAAATTCCTTCACATCACGGACAGTTGAGATTCTTCATCTTTTGTTGCTGTCGACCTCAACCTTACTGTCACAGTTAACGGCTTCAACGCTCTTCCAACTGTCAGTACCCTCCATGAATAGTCTTTTCTCCTACTGACATATTCTTTGTGACCCTTCAGTTCCTCTGGAAATCACACAGAAGTCTCTTCGATTCCTCTGGCAGAAACCATCAGTGGTTTCTAGCAGTTACACTAAGAAGTGCTACAGTAGCCCTCCGATCTTCTTCAGTTTCATCTTCACCATTGGATTAACTTCTCTAAATCTTGTGTTCATTTCGGCATTCCTCTCTTTGGAATTTCGGGATCATCGTGGTGGAAGATTTTAGTACTCTCCATTTCCCGACCCCTGAAACTCCGAAAATGAGCTTGTCTTCACTAACTCCTTCCCCCATCTTCCGCCGATGTGACCAATGACTGTGACCTCAGCCTTAGTTGAAACTGCATTTCGCAATTTCATGTTTCGGCATTTCGACATTTCGACACTCTTGGTGGTGAAGTGTTTCGACACTTCAACTCCTGGTATCTGGAACTCCGAAATGGAGTCAGATCAATGGTTCGGTACTCCAACATTTTACATTTCGGAAAATCGGCATTTCGGTATTCCTGTGGTGAAAGACCTTGACTCTCCATGTCGCGGTGCCCAAAAATCCGAAACAGAGCTTGTCTGTGACATTTCATGATTTCGGGGCTCCTCTGAAGAAGAGTCTTTCCTCTTGACTCCTCCTACTTCTGGTATCCGAAACTCCGGTATGGAGTCTTTATCATTTCTCGACTTCAGGTTTCGCGACTTCGAGACTCCTTATGATGAGAGTCTTTGTTATTTCCATCTCTCAGTATCCGGAATCCCGGTATCTAGTACTCCAAGCGATGCGCCTGTTTCAAGTTTTCGCATTTCGACACTTCAGGACTCCTAATGATGTGAGTCTCTGACATCTCCATCTCCTGGTAACCGAAATCCCGTTATCCAACACTCCAAGCGATTCACCTGTTTCACGATTTCGGGGTTTCACATTTCGCGACTTCGAGACTCCTGTTGATGTGAGTCTCTGACATCTCCATCTCTTGGTAACCAAAATCCCGGTATCCAAAACTTCGAGCGATGCACCTATTTCGCGTTTTCGAGGTTTCACATTTCGTGAGTTCAAGACTCCTGTTGATGTTAGTCTCTGACATCTCCATCTCCTGGTAACCAAAATCCTGGTATCCAAAACTTTGAGTGATGCACCTATTTTGCGATTTCGGGGTTTTGCATTTCGGCACTTCAAGACTCCTTATGTTGAGAGTCTCTGACTTCTCCATCTCCCGGTAACCGAAATCTCGGTATCCAGTGCTTCGAGTGATGCGCCTATTGCGAGTTTTCGGTTTTTCGCATTTCGGCATTTTGAGACGCCTGATGTTGAGAGTCTCTGACTTCTCCATCTCCCGGTATCCGAAATCGTCCTCCTGGTTTCAGGATTTCATACCCCGCTTCACCTGGGTCGTTAAAGAGCTTGCAGGTTCTCCTGGATCCAATGTCGGTCGGATCTTGGGCTCAGATCTGACGTTCATCAAGAATTCCCAATGGGATCCATCGATGCATACTCTGATCTTGTTGAGCTTTCTCTGTAGTGTCTACCCAAAATAATCCATCGCTACTGTACTTGCCATCAATGACAAGCATACACTGCCTATAAAACATGCCAACAACCCTAACCCAAAAAGTGCACAAAAGGTGGCGAGATCCCGTGATCTCCACTTCGCCTGGCGCTCCATCTTCAAACAGCTTGTCGAAGTCCCAAAAAGTGGTCAAACATGACCAAGGTTCCCCAAAAATTGGTTGAGGGCCAACACGTATGAACATATATCAAGCAATAAGCCCATAATGGGTATGCTTTCTTGATTCCAAGTTTAGACTTGTTTAGTAAGATAGTTTTGAATTTACGCTAATGTCTTAGAATCCATACTAGCATCCTTTATGCTTTATTTTTATGGATGTTAGAACAATCTAGTTTATAGGGAACATTTTTGAATTTTGAACTCTTCTGGAAAGACTAGCTTTTGAAAAGCTCCATTTTGTTTATATTATATTATGTTGTATAATGTAGACAACAACCTTTTAATACATATTTTACTGGTAATGTCTACGGAGGTATACATACCCTAACCCCCTCTGGACTTGAACTCGTGACTTCTTAGGAGGAAACACGTGTTCTTAACCCACTCAGGCTATATTAAAACACATTTTTGGCCACATAGAAAGGATAAAAATGATAAGCATTATGTTTATAATTGCAAACTTAAAAATATTTAACATAATCAATTGTAAAACAACTATCTTTTAAACTTGTGAATTGGTTTTAACTCTAAGAGGAGGAGTGCTATCTTCCTTATCTAGGTTTAATTCCCATAGGCTACATGTTGAGCTCTTGATAAACATATTGTGGACAAAGCTTCAAGCTTTTACAAAATTTGGTTTACCTTAGTACCATCCTCGAAAGGAAGAGAAAATCTAGATAGATTTCCTTTGGAAATGCATTACATAGAAAAAACACATCTTCCTAACTTCATTAAAATAATGATAACTTCTTAATAATAAAATATAAAGTAACTATAATTTCTTATTAATAATAATAATATTAAAAATAACTATCACTTTCAAAATCCACACAACAACATTTTTAGGTTTGATCTAATTTAACTATCATCTATAATGTAAAAAATAACTATCACTTTCAAAATCCACACAACAACATATTTTAGGTTTGATCAAATTTAGCTATCATCTATAATATAAAAAATAACTCACTTTCAAAATCCAAAACAAACCTCATCTATAATATAAAAAATAACTCACTTTCAAAATCCATAACAAACCTTCAAAGTAAACACATCAAAAAATGAAATTTGAACCTGAATGAGAAGAGTAATAACCTTTTCTCACACCCATTAAAATTACACCCAATTAACAAATCCCAAAAATATCTTATATAATTAAACTATGCTTATATAATTAAACTCTGCATTAAATGTTTTTTTAAATATTGTTGAACTCAATTTGTATTACTTAAGCCTCATTGCACCATTGATCTTGTGCCATCTCTTTATTTACTTGCTATCAACTCATCTTACCGATCAAAAGGTGATTTAAAATGCTACTTCCTCAATTACTCATAAATTTAGATTAATATGTTTTTAAACCTTAAGGTGTTAGTACACTTGAGCATGTGTGAAATCAAAGTTGATAAGGTTAATTGAAAGTTTGTTCCAATTATCAAGTTAACCCAAGTTTGTTCCAATTATCAAGTTAGCCCAAGTTAATTGAAAGTTTGTTCCAATTATCAAGTTAGCCCAAGTTGATGCGCACTTAACTATCGACTTGTTTCAAGTAGTTGACAGATTAGTTATCCTATGTTTGAGGTTAACTATTCCGGACTATTTTATTTATTGCATTTTACCATATAATTTATTTAATGCATTCTATCATATAATTATATTTGCATGTGTACTATTTTATTTAATTAATTTTATCATATAATTTTATCTGGATTATATTTTGAATGTGTACTATTTTATTTAATGCATTTGATCATATTATATATGTATGATATCACTTCATTTAAACAATTTTATGATTTAGATTAAAATTAAAATTAAAATTAAATTTAATATAGGTTAAGAATATGTTAAATTTGAATAGGTATAATGGTTAAGAATATGTGTTTCTTCTTTGAAAGTTATAATTTCAAATTAAGAGGGTAGGGTATGTATGAGACTTTAATAATAATCTTAATTAAGAAGATGTGTTTCTTCTTTGAAAGTTATAGCTTCAAATCGAGGGGGTAGGGTAACCTTAAAAATCTCCCTTGTCATGTTGATTGTATTGGTTTTTCTACTTCATGTCCCAACCCACAAACTATAACTAATCTCTCCAATTACATGATTATGTTACATTAAAATGAAAATAACATTTAAATATTATTATAAATATAGTGTCGTGATGAATTTAAGTGATTAAATGAAATTATTAATATAAAACAAATATTACTAAATTAAAATAATATTGAAATTATTGAAATTATTAAAAATAAGTTTAATAAATTATTATTAATGTTTTTGGATATTTAGAGTATTCAATTTGATTATTAAAATCAAAATACATTAGTCTATACCAATAAATTAACTAAAGATACAAGAGTAAATTGAACTGATATAATAGGGGTGGTTGTAACACCCCAAGGCCGAGCCCCTGTTGAATTGTAATTATGTTTATAGGCTGGTGAGCCAAGTGTTTATAAGCTGAAGACTTATATGTTTGTTAGGCCAGAGAGCCTAGATGCTTAAGGCCATGAGCTTGGATTTTGTTTATGTAAATGCACATATCATTAATAAAATTACACTATTGTGTGTAGATCGACCACGAATAAGAGTTATGGGAGACTAAGCTCCACTAGGTAGGGTAAGGGAGGGGGATAAGTGTTTAGGCCTAGGGGCTAAGCTAGAGGGCTTACCTCTAAGGGGATAATATTTTATTATTATTTCCTAAAGGCTAAGGTGGATATGATAGACCTATTGTCCTAAGTTCCTAGGAAAGGGAATGAGTGCTAAGTGGAACTCATGTGGCTTCAGGAAGCCATGTGTCAACCTGGGCACATGTAGTTTATAGATGGGAAAGCCATCTTGTTGGGTGTTCCTCCTCACCACTCTCACAACCCTTACGATTCTCTAGAAGTCTGTCATCCTTCGGGATTCACCGATGATTCACACATTGAACCAATTCTCCATCATCATTGCCTCTGTATCTGGCACACACCTTTGGAATCTTGCAGTCGTACTTGAGTTATCATGCGTGTCTCCTGTGATACCCAATGCACCCTGTAATTTCCTAAGCCGTGTTGTTTCATAACATTTGGTCGTTGCAGCCCACACAGTTCCTTGACTGAGTGTGGCTTGATGCCATCATCTTTTCTTTACTGAGCCTTGTTGTTTCCATCACCGTCCTTGAACTAACTTAGAAGATGGAATGAAGAAGTAGGTTCTCAGGCCTGTGGACTGAAGAAGTAGGTTATCAGGTCTATGGATTGAAGAAGTAGGTTGTCAGGCTTGTAGACTGAAGAAGCAAGTTGTCAGGCATACAAGCAACTCTCTCCAGGTGAGAGAGGTTGTTGGGGAAGTGATTTCCTAGAGAGAGCCCAACTACAGCTACAATTCTCAGAGAATTCATGTCTAACCTGTTGTTGAAGCCCTGGAAGGGAAGTGGGGTAGATGAATGATTGTTGAGTAGAGAAGTGGCACACTTGCTTGGGTGGGACATGCATGTGAGGAATGAGAGGCTATAGGCTATTAGTTTGAGATGGATTTTGGGAGAAAATACTTTCTGTTGATCTATGTGACCTTCTTGTTGTCCTTGCCTAGCCTAGGAATCCTTTGCCCGGTGAAGTTTAGTCCCAGCTCAGGCGTGACCCACTGTTGAGTGTGATGAGCATCGTGGTCTAAGGTTGGGAGGTTCGTGGGAGGTCTGCACATAGTTGATGGTCATCTGTAAAAATATAAGTACCAAATACATGTTCTCTATATGATGTATCTTGAAATTAAGTTATAATGTTGCTAGAATTGACTGTGTATAATGTTTGTATGTTTTAATGTTATTTCCACATGAATAGTGTATGAAAATAATGCTATAGCTATTAATTTGAATTAGATAGATATGCATGCATATAAAGTTACAAAATGGTATCAGAGCTAAGAGAGAAGTCCAGGAAGTGACGTTGTCCGACCTGTTGGTGGTTGGGGATGTTACAAAATGGTATCAGAGCCATGGTTTCAACACTTAGCCTGGATAGGCCATGTTAGTGGAAGCTGAAGAAAAAGTTTCGGAAAAGAATTGTTGTCAAAATGGACGAAACTCAAGTTTAGAGCCCATGTTTTCTACCCGAACCCTGGATGGGCTATGGACAAGAAATTTAACGAAGAAAGTCCAGATAATTTTGAGGTACAGAGTGCCAGAAGGGCATTGAAATAATACTTGGATTGTGTTTGGAAACACAGGAGGTGTAACAAGTTTAAGAAATGGCCACAGAGAAAGAAATCACAACATTCATGGTGTTGGGCCATTATATTTGGGCGAGATCAAGATAAGTCATCAGATCAAATGAAGATTAAGTCACGACTGTCAGATCTCAATGAAGGGAGATCGATGATGGGGAATCATTGAAAAAATCGCAAGAGAAATTAAAGTGTGAGCAAGTTGAGACTCCACAATCCCTCAGGATTGTGGATCTTTCTAGATCAACAGATCAATGGTGGATATCGATCCCACTATGAACGAGCATCTTCGCATTGCGGAGATCGAGAAGGAAATTAAATCATGAGGAAGTTGAGTTTTCACAATCACTCATGGCCGTTGATCTTCACGGTCCATTAAAACATGACTGTCGATCTTGCAAAGTGAAATAAGCACCTAAAGGTTAAGCAGAGATCACAACTCTCGGTCACATGTAGAGAAGACATAACAAACTTTGTGCATTTCCTTTCCATCGATCCAAGCAAGGAAAACGTGTCGACAAGTCGACTTGTTTGAGAGTACGACATTTGGGAGAAACAAGGTATGAATAGAGTGGAAACTCTTGAAGTCCCGAAGCTCGAAGTTCTGAAGTCCTAAAGTCCAAAGACAATCTGAATCGTTTGTCGAAGGAGATGCGTTTCGGAAGATCGACTTGTTCGGGAGAAATGAGGTATGCTAAGGTGAAATATCCCGAAGCCCAAAGTCTCGAAGTCGCGTGGCCTGCTGATGTTACTAGGGATGATGTGGACACATGGGATGTGTGCCACGTGTCAGTAACTTAATAACCTTTGTAATATAGAAATGTCGTTAGAACGTGAAATACGTCACTCGTCTGATTGGGCCACATGTCATGTTTGTGTGTCCTGCCACGTGGTGCTCTTGGTGGAGGCACAAGGTAGTTAAACTTGGTGAAGAAGTTAGCTGTATGAGGCCCACATTAGCTTTGATCATGATCTATCAAGATCGATGGTCGGAAGGCATTGCAGAGATCGAATTTTCATGACAGATAACTCTAAAGGGCGGTCCTGGGTCCCGCAATCCAAACCATGATTTCCCAAAAGGGGTACATGTCAGTGTGGGGACAATTGCAGAATGATCAATGAGTTACTCCAAAACCGCAGACCCATGTCCCTGCAATTTGAAAGTATACATTTTGATGTGACGTTTTCAACATTTATTAGTTCAAGCATTGAAACCGTGGGCCCGAGTGGATGCACAGTGCCAGATCGTGAAGTCCAGAGACTTGACACTCCAGAAGAAATGGTGCATGAAGGAATATAAGGAATAAATTTCTGAAGCTCCTATCCACCGTAGATCAGAGAAAGGAATGTGGACCGTATATCCATTGTTCTTCGTGTGTTCCACCGTTCATTGTTCTATGATGTTGGGACACACGAAAAAAGGGAAACCTCTAAAGCTTGGAGCCTGAAGTTTCAAGGCTCTGGATAAGCACCCAAATCATAAGTGTTGGGTCACAACCATGGTCCCATGCGAGCCAGGGGAAAAATAAAAAGGGGCTAACGCCCAAAAATTTGTTGCAGAACAAAGAGAGGCTTAGAGATAGAAGCCCGAAGGGGTTCTTGGCTGACCAAGACCCATTGAAAATGGAATCTGATATTTATTTTATTGAATCAGATTGGTTTATTTTGGAAAATTTTTAAACTCTATTAGCCTGACATAAATTCGGTTGACTGCACATTATGCAAAATTAACAATTGTCAGAACTGAACCGAATTATCACATAGTGAAGAGAAATGGGGGAGGCACAAGGTGCTTACATTTCGAAAAATTAAGTTAGAGGAATGGATGTCCATTTGGGAGTTGAAGGATCAAACTCCAATGGGCATGGAGAAGAGATAGATAAAGAAGGGAACATGATGAAAATCATTAAAAAGTTGCAGAAAGATGTCCCAAATCATCGAGCAGATAGAAAAAATCTCCTGAAGGCCAAGGAGAAACAGGGAGAATTCAACATAAAGTTGATGTAGAGCCTGGAAATAATATTAAAGAAATTGGATAAGGAGAGTGGCTCAAGAAAATCAGGAAGTCACAAAAGAACAAAAAATTATAGCAGACATCACCAACACTCCCTGAGGCATTCCAATAAGAGAGAACACAACAACTCAAGTCCATCCCCTGTTAGGATGCATAAGAGGACTGGGGTGGATGAGATGTGAGGAGAAATGAAAAAAAATCAAACCTCCTACGTTTTACGGGGAGTAGAAGAAGGATGAGGATGCATTGACATGGCTCCTAGGCATGAGAAAGTATTTTCAATTGCATAATTATTCTTCTCATGCAGAAGGAAGAATTTCCATCTATCAACTCAAAGGAAAGGCATCCATGTGGTGGGATCAACTTGTGCAGGTGAAACACATTAAAGAGAAAAATGTTACTTGGAGGGAATTCAAGAAGTATTTTGAAAATAAATACTTTACTAAGAGGTACTATGACAAGAAAATGAAAGAGTTCTTTGAACTCAAGCTGGGAAGTATGTCCATTGATGAATATGAACTAAGGTTTTTAGAATTGTTGAAGTGTGTTTCTTTCATCAAGGATGAGACAGTCAAGATTCATAGGTATTTGAGTGGGTTACCACCATCCATTAGCGACAAAATACAATATGATGATCCCAAAACATTGGAGGATACCATAAGGTGAGATAAGTGCCTATATGATCAACAAAAAGCAAGACCAAGTTTTCAAAAATCTTGGGAAGACAAGAAGAAATTCAATATGGATTAGAAGAAGAAGGGAATTAAGACACCATTCTTAAGAAATAATCCTCAGTGACAACCAAATTCTAGAGAACCCAAAACTATTGAGACAGGTGGTCAAAGGCCAAGGAAACAACCTATTCAATGTTGGGGTTGTAAGGGTGATCATATGTTTAGAGATTGACCTCACAGAAGTGACAAAGTGAGAGTTGTTCACATTGTCCAGCATGCTGAAACAATGGGGGACATGGGAAAAAATATACCAAGGATCTATGCAACCTTGGACAATAAGCAAGAAGAGTATCAATCACATATGATTGAAGTGGAAGGTATGATCAACAACCAAACCATTACTATTTTAATTGATTCAGGAGATATTCATAGTTATATAAATCCTAAGATGGTGGAAATTTTGCATTTTCCAAGAAGCAAGCATGAAAAATCTTGGTTGGTGCATATGGCTACTGGAGCCAAAAGAAAAGTCAATGAGATGGTTAAGTCATGTCTTATGGACATGAATAGTCTGAGCACAAGGGAAGATTTGAACATCTTACCTTTAGGATCTTATGACTGCCTAATTGGTATGGATTGGTTAGACCAACACCATGGCATATTAGAATATTGTAACAAGGCATTCACTTTCCTAGATGAGGAAGGAAATCAGAGAACAATTCAAGGAATTCCTAGGGTAGTGACTATCAAGGAAATTTCAACAATGCAATTGAAGAAATGCTACATGAAAGGATGTCAAATATTTGCAGCCCATATGGAGGAAGCACCTAAGGATAAGGTGCCAAATTTGGAGGATCATGTAGTCCTGGAAAATTTTGAAGATGTGTTCAAGGAAGTACCAAGACTACCGCCAAAGAGAGATATTGATTTCTCTATAAATTTAATGCCTAGAGAAACTCCAGTGTCAAAGACTCCTTACAAAATGAGTACACTCGAGCTGAAGGAGTTACAAATGTGGCTTGAATAACTTCTGAAGAAGGGGTATATACGCCCAAGTGTGTCACCTTGGGATGCCCAAGTCTTGTTCATGAAGAATAAAGATGGGATGTTGAGATTGTGCATCGACTTCAAACGGTTGAATAAAGTAACTATAAAGAACAAGTATCATTTTCCAAGGATTGATGATCTCTTTGATCAATTGAAGGATGCAAAGATATTTTCAAAGATATATCTCAGGTCAGGATACCATCAGGTAAGGATTAAAGAGGAATATATCAGCAAGACCTCCTTCACAAGGTATGGTCATTATGAGTTAACAGTGGTGCCATTTGGGTTGTCAAACACACAAGCTGATTTCATGTGCTTAATGAATGGTGTTTTCCAGGAATATTCAGATGAGTTTGTCATTGTCTTTTTGGATGACATCCTTATATATTCTATGTTAGAGGAAGAGCATGAGAATAATTTGAGGATGGTGTTGCAAGTGCTAAGAGAGAATCAATTGTATTCCAAATTGAGCAAGTGCTCGTTTTATCAAAACAAAATTCACTATTTGGGGCATATCATATATGAAGAAGGGATAGTAATGGACCCTGAAAATATTGAGGCCATTAAAGGGTGGACAACACCTAAGAATGTTATAGAAGTCAGATCCTTGATGGGTCTAGCTAGCTACTATAGAAGAATCATTGCAGGGTTTTTGAGAATAGCTCACCCCCATCACTTACTTGCAAAGGAAGGGGAAGAAATTTCAATGGACAAAAGAATGTGAAAAAAGCTTCCAACAATTGAAGAAACTGTTAACCAATGCTCCAATTCTCAGAATTTTAGATCCAAATGAATACTTCATTATATGCATAGATGCATGTGAAGAAGGACTGGGTGGTGTCCTCAGTCAAAATGGGTTTGTTGTATGTTTTGAATCAAGGAAGTTGAAGGAACATGAAAGGCTCTATGCCACTCATGATTTGGAGTTGGAAGCCTTAGTGCACACTTTGAAGAAGTGGAGGAACTACCTCATGGGAAAGAGGTTTGAGTTGAGGATAGACCATAATGGCATGAAGTATTTGTTTGATCAACCAACTCTAAATGCCAAGAAAATCAAATGGTTAGATTTTCTCAATGAATATGACTTTGATATAAATCATATCAAAGGGAAAAAGAACAAAGTGGTTGATGCACTTAGAAGAAGAGTGCATTATTTGCATGCTACAACCATTAGCATGTACCAATAAGATTTGAAAGAAAGATTTGTAGAGGATGCAAAATCAGATTTGTAATACATGGAGTTAGTAACAAAATTGCAACAAGGTAAAATGCAGCAGAAGGTTGAGGATTATGAATTGGGAATGGATAGAATCCTCCTATACAAAAAAAAAGTTTATGTATCCAACTCTTCTGAATTGAGGAGTGCGATTTTAAAATAAATGCACAATGTACCTTATGCAAGACACTCAGGATATCATAAAACAATCTCAATAGTCAAAAGCCAATATTATTGGCCAGGCATGAATAAGAAAGTTGCTAAGTTTATTTCCAAATGATTGGAATGTCAAAAGGTATAGGTTGAGCATAGACACCCAACAGGTTTTCTACAACCATTACCCATTCCTAAGTGGAAATAGGAAGTTGTAACAATGGATTTCATCATGGGATTTCCTAGAATAAACAATCAACATGATGAAATCATGGTGGTGGTGGACAAGCTTACTAAAGTTGCACATTTCATTCCTATCAAGACTACTCATAAAACAACTAATGTTGCTGATATTTATATGAGGGAAGTAACATGCTTGCATGGCGTACCCAAGACAATTGTGTCCGACAGAGACCTAAATTTTACCTCAAATTTTTGGAAGGGGTTCAGAACAAATTTGAACTTCAGTACAACATATCATCCTAAATTGGATGGGAAAACATAAAGGATGAACCAAGTGATAGAGGACATGCTAAGGATGCATGTGATGGACAAACCATCTAAATGGGAATGTTGGTTTCATTCTTTGGCCTATCTTTTGTCCTAAAATCCCATCATTAGCCACCATTTTCTTCACTAAACCTCCATAAATCCCTCATATTTTATTGAAATTGATTAATATAGTATCATGATTGTTATTTCTACATTAAAATCGATTTATGGATTTTTTGTGTTAAAAATTGAAATTTTCAAAAAAATTACAGATGTGGTAACTTCCTATAAATGCTTTATGTTCTGACATGTGGCATAATAGGTAGACCAAAATTAAGGACATGGTCTTGATTTGGAATGTACACAAATGGTGAAAAATCTATCCAACCTCATATTCGAAGTTCCTAAATATTTGGTCAACACTGGTGAAACCCAGCTAGTCTAGCAGAAAAATCTGAATCATAAATGAGTAGGCTTGATATTTTTCTTATGCTTAGGGATTCAAACTAATTCGACCTGCTTTGGGGATTAGTTAGGTTTTTATGGAACGAAAATAGCCTCCTTTTGTAATTTTGTGATAAATAAGTAATAGAAACATGTAATAGGAGGATATGTATTGTTAGTGATGCAAAGAAAAGACAAGAGACTGTGTACGAGCTTCAGAACTCTGTTTTGATATAACTAATTTCCAGACTTTGATATATCATTCATGGTGTTATGATTTAGTATTTTCATCATTTGAAGTTGTTTTTTTCAAGTGTGCTTGCAAGCGTGGAAGGACCCCCATGTTATGTTGGTACACTTTTCTTCATGATTCCATTAGATTCATATATTCAGATCTGAATTAGCATTTTTTTATTTAATCTTCATGCTGTGAGTTCATAGATTTCAATTAAGTTGTGTTTATAATTCAAGTCATCATTTCTATTTCATGGCTCATGGTTATAATTGAAGGATTCAATTACTAGAATAATGAGCAATCCTTGTAAGAGGGTTTAATTGTGTATTGAATTCAAGATTATCTATGTGGTCTCTGTTTTAATGCATTTGATTTAAATGTGTTGATTTGGAAGAGCTTTTGTGAACAGAAACCTTGTAAAAGGATTAAAATCTCACACAATTGTGAGCACTCTATTTTTAGGATGTTAGATAAGATTTAATTAAAGGAGTGTTTAAAGTGTGTGAGGAACCAAATATCAAACTCTTGTAAAAAGAGTGTTGGAACCTGCTACAATAAACCTTCATCTAGGAAATCAGATCCTTCTAGGTCTATATACTTTAGACAAGTGCCTCTAAGAATACCTACCTTGGTTGACAATAAATTTAAGCCTAATCTAGAGAAGTAGATTGGACCAAACATTTTGGCGCCATTGCCGGGGAGGTGCAACTAGAGGATTTTTTTTTTTCAAACAAAAATATACCAAAAAAAACAAAAAAACAAACAAACATAAATATAGACTTAGTTTCAATTCTGTATTTTAGCAGTCATGATTCCTTATGTCTAGATCTAGGGATGAAAAAGGAAGATTCATAAAAACCCCCCATCCAAAAACTAACCCACCTGTAGGAGCAGAAACTTTAGAGAGGATTGAACATACAACACCAACTGGAAAAGTCATTGTAGAAGAATTAAAGGACAAACAAAAATCAGGGCAGAGACTTACTCTCATTGAAAGACAAATTCTATTAGCATATGAAGAAAAGAGGAAACATTTTCCTGAATCTTATATAACAAAAGAGAGTAGAAAAACAACCCAACAACCTCTCCTTGAACCTATTAATTTTGAAAGATCTCAAGAAGGAGAAGAACAACCTCTCTTTGAAACAAGTGACATTGAACAAGACATTGAATCAAACAAACAACTTATCAAAATGACTGAGGAAGGAGGAGGATCAGCAAGAGGACCTACTCCAGAACAATTTAGAGAATATGAGGAACAAATAAGACAAAGAGAAGATGAACAAAAACAAAGACAAGATCAAAATCAAAACCCACAACCAAGAGAAGAGGAAGAGTCAACATTTAAATTTCCTATTCAAGAACCAGGAAAAAATAATTATGAGGAAATTAAAATGAAAAATATACCTCCACCTGTACTACCAAAATTTTATGGCATGGATTCATAAGACCCTGACTCATTTATGTTTGAATTTGATATAGTATGCCAAACATATGGTTATACAGATGATGCACATAGACTGAGACTCTTTCCTGCAACACTAAAAGCATCAACACTTAGGTGGTTTATGGGACTTGGTGAACATGCAATAACTGTTTGGGATGGTATGCGAAAAATATTTTTGAAAAAGTATCAACCTTATTGTAGATCAAAATATTCCAAAGATGACATCTTTAGAATGAATCAACAAGAGGATGAAAACCTAGAAGAATACTTGGAAATATTTGTGTACAATCTGCAAAAATCAAAACATAGAACCATGTCTATTGATCTTATTCGAACAATATTTTTGAAAGGCATCCGAGAAGAATACTTAGATGATCTTAACCTGATGGGTAAAGGTGATATCTCTACTTTACCTTTTGATGAGATTTCAGATTGATGTGAAAAGTATTCTAGAAGCAAAGCTAGGAATGGAAAAAGAACCATATCATCCAAGGCTACTAAATCTGCTACAACAAGTGTTACAAGGGCTGAAATAGGAAACTTATTAGAAGAATTCAAAACAGACCTACTAAGCACCTTGGGAACCCAAATAAACACTTTAAAAGCAAAGAAAAGACAAGAAGAAGAAGACCAATTAATGGCTGTCTTTTGTCCAGAGCGCCGAAAGAAACATGCTTTGAAGGAGTGTCCTTTAAAAAATGTTCAAAATGTTCAGGTTTGTGCCTTTTGAACAGAAAATCATGATATTTTTCATTTCTCTAAAATCAAGATTTTGCAGAATTGAAATTTGGAAGCCAATGCAGAAATGGAGAACTTGTATCTCATGGGAGCTAGAAGACCATGGCAAACAAGACCTCCAAGTATGTTTCAAAATCCAAATTTACAATTTTCTGCACATGATTCTTGGAATGTTCCTATGCCTTGGCAGAATTGGTCCAATCAGCAACAACAATCTTACCCACAACAACAATGGAGACCATATCAACAATATCCTCAACCATACCAGCAACATCCTGAACCATACCAACAACATCCTCAACCATATCAGCAATACCCTCAGCCATATCAACATTATCCTCAAACATATCAGTAATACCCTCAACAACAAGTTGTCCATCAACCTCACCATACTCAACAAACATTATCTACTCCTCCACCAATAAATCCACCACAACTATAATTATCATCTAACCAGCCTCCTAGACCTACTCAGATACCTGCTCAACCACTAGCCAACCCAAATAATAGAGAAAACATACCAGCATATAGTGTAGATGAGGGAACATCTTACCCTATTCTACCTTTGCAGAACATTGAGCTTAGGTCTGGTAGAATTCTTCAAAAGGAACCTCCAGTAGTTACAGAACAAAAGGAAAACAAAGAGAATGAAGATAAAACTTTAAATCAAAACAAACGAGCCGATGAAATCCAAAACAAACAAATGCAAACAGTGCATTCACCACCTTTTCCCGATAGATTGATCCAAGCTAAACTTCCCATGCCCTTGCCTCAGTTTGATGTTTTAGATGAATTAAAAAATTTCTATATAAAAATTCCATTACTTCAAGCCATAAAAGACATTCCAATCTACACTAAAGSAATCAAAGAACTMTGYCTTAAGAAGCCTAMAAAGAAAAGATTTGATTCACAAACTATTCATGTCATTGGGAATTTAGYYGGTCTTATGACAAACACTATTTCAATGGAAAAGTATGTTGACCCTGGCATCCCTAGAGTTACAACAATCATCAATAACATACCTATTCCAAATACTTTGATCGACCTTGGGGCTACCATAAATGTGATGACACTTGAAATAATGAAAACATTGCAACTCACAAATTTTCAATTCACACCAATTGTTCTCGAACTGGTTGATCGATCCAAAATCATTCCTGAAGGGATATTGGAAGACATAACTGTTTCAATGGACTCTTGGGAGTATCCAGTTGACTTTATAGTACTTCATCCAAAATCCAATTTAGGAGGACATCCTATCATACTTGGCAGGCCATGGTTGGCAACTGCTGATGCATTTATTGGGTGTAGATCAGGTAATATGATCATTTCATGAGGAACATAAAGAAAACAACTTACCTTATACCCATCAACACAATCACCAACAGTAACTCATAACTTATGGATTGATGCGAAAATACAATGACAAAGAAGAAGTTCAATCTATTTTGAGCATTAACCAAATCTATGATTTTCAAGAACATGACAATGATGATTTGGTAGAATTTTTTCTTTCTCAACCTGATGTTTCAGAGGAATTAAGAAATGAGTAGTATCATGTTGCAGATCGACTCTTAGCACAATGTTTTCAAGAAACCTGTACTATCCATTCTTTCCAAACATTGTTTGAAGACATTTTTCCTATCCAATCTATCACAAACACACAAAGAAAGACCATAAAGATCAGTGCAGGAAAAACATTGAACATTGGAACACTCTTAGACTTATCTCAAGAAGCAAAATTGATTGCATTGTTGACAAAATATCAAAAGGCATTTGCTTGGGACTACACAGATATACAGGGCATCCACCTAGAAACTTTCACTCACCACATTTACACATATACTAATGTAAGACCAGTAAGGCAGCCACAGAGAAGAATGAACCCTATCCTACAGGATATTGTTAGAGATGAATTGCAAAAACTTTTGGAAGTTAATTTTATTTATCCCATCTCTAACAGCCAGTGGGTATCTCCATTAGTGATAGTACCCAATAAAAATCGTAAGTGGAGAATCTGTGTTGATTATAGACAATTAAACAAAGCAACCCTTAAAGACTATTTTCCATTACCATTTATTGACCAAGTTTTGGATACATTAGATGGGAAATCATCATTTTCCTTCCTTGATGGTTTTAGTGGCTATAACCAGATCAGGATAGCCTTAGAGGACCAGGACAATTTTTTTTTTACTTGTCCCTGGGGCACCTACGCTTACAATGTTTTACCATTTGGACTCTGTAATGCTCCAGCTACATTTCAGAGAGCTTTTTTAGCTATTTTTTCTGATCTAGTTCACGATTGTGTTGAAGTATATATAGATGATTTTTCAGTATATGGTAATTATTTTGATCATTCATTACAAAATCTTGAGAAAGTTCTGAAACGATGTATTGAAGACAGTTTATCCTTGAGTAATGAAAAGTGTTTCATGATGCTAACCGAAGGGGTAGTATTGGGCTATTATATTTCTTCAGAAGGAATTAAAGTAGATCCATCAAAAATCCAAATTATTGTCAATTTGCCAGTACCAAAAACTCAAAAAGATGTGAGAATCTTTCTTGGTTATGCAAGTTATTATAGGAGATTTATTGAACATTTTAGTAAGATAGATTTACCTTTGTTTAAGATTCTTGCAAATGATGTATCTTTCAACTGGAATGACAATTTTCAAACAACTTTTGAAACACTCAAAGAAAAGTTATCCACCACACCAGTTTTAAAAGGACATAATTGGACCCTACCCTTTCACATATTCACAGATGCATCTAATACAATAGTAGGTGCTTCGTTAGGACAAAAAGAAGAATCTTTGAATTATGCCATCTATTTTATTAGCAAGAATCTGACACCTACAGAACTTAACTATACAGTAAATGAGAAAGAAATGCTTGCAATCATACATGTTGTGAACAAATTCCATCATTACATAACTGGTTATGAGGTTTCTATTCATATTGACCACTCTGCCATTAAGTACTTAATGAAAAAACCTATAACTAATGGTAGAGTCACCAGATGGTTGTTATTATTACAGGAATGTAATGTTACAGTGTTAGATAGACCAAGTAAAGAGAACCAGGTGGAAAACTACCTTTCTAGACTCCACAATCCAAGTGAGGTTGTTCCAGTTGAAGATTCTTTTCCCGATGAACATTTATTTGCAATTTCAATATTGGATCCATGGTATGCTGATTTAGCTAATTATCTCTCTATAGGAAAGACACCTCCATCTTTCACTTCAAAGGAGAAGACAAGACTCATCAAGAAAAGTTCCAGATACTCATGGGTTAATGGAGATTTATTTTACACTAGTTATGATATGATTATTAGAAGATGTGTAAGAAATGATGAAATAATTGATATATTAAAATCTTGCCATGATGAACCTTGTGGTGGGAATTTTGCAGCAAAACAGACAACATTCAAGATCCTCAGTCTTGGCTATTATTGGCCATCAATTTTCAAGGATTCCAAGAAATATGTAAGAAGTTGTGACAGTTGCCAATGCATGGGTAGACCAACTTCCTTAGATCAGATGCCCCTACAACCTCAAGTACATCTAGAGCCAATTGAAAAATGGGCTCTAGATTTTGTAGGACCCATCAATCCACCTTATAAGGGTAAAACATACATCTTAGTATGTACTGACTATGTGACCAAATGGGCTGAAGCAAAGGCACTTGTCCGGGCAACTGAGCAAATAGTGGTAAATTTCCTTTTTGAAGAAATCTTTGTCAGGTATGGAGTGCCTAGAGAAATCGTAACAGACCAAGGTACTCAATTTACTTCAAGACTGGTTCAAGACATCACTGAAAAATATCAAATCAAGCATAGGAGAAGAACACCCTACCATCCACAGGCCAATGACCAAGTGGAATCTACAAATAAAACTCTGGAGGGAATTATCACTAAAACAGTGGCAATGAACAGAAAGAATTGGGAGTAAAAGCTAATGGATGCTCTCTGGGCATACAGAATCACATGGAAAGATACAACAGGATTTACACCATATCAACTAGTGTATGGGAAAAAGGTAATGCTTCCTATTGAATTTCAGATACATACTTATAAAATGGTTGCAGATTTAGGCATTGATCTCAATGAAGCTCAAAAGGAAAGGATCATGCAATTGAACCAATTAGATGAAATGAGGCAACAAGCTGAAGAAAAAACAATCTTCATGCAAAAACAAAGGAAGCAGTGGCACACACATTAAGAAGAAAGAGTTTAAAGAAGGTGATTGGGCTTTACTGTTTGACTCTAAATTCAAAGATCATAAAGCCAAGTTCACAACACATTGGATGGGCCCCTATGAAATAGTTCAAGTTTTTGAAAATGGATCAGTCAAACTTACTACAATTGACCAAGAAGACAGATCCTTTATTGTCAATGGACATAGGTTGAAGATATATCATAAGCCCATCAACAAAGAAGACTTCATTCAAACTGCATCTCAACAACAGGAGGTTGAGATAGCACATCCAACAACTGTGATATCTCTACCTTAGTTATTTCAATTTCTTAAAAAAAAAAATGATCAAAATAAATAAATAATGGTTTAGATGTGAAAACTAGACTCTGGCACATTCTAAACTAGAATTATTACAGGAAAACCAAGCAATTGGTCGGTAAGAATTCATTGTTTTGAATTTCCTGTTTGTCAAAATTTCCATAATGACTTGAGGACAAGTCAATCAATTAGTGGGGGAGAAGAAACAGTGGATTTTCCCTATTTTTCATCTCCTCATTCTCAATTTTTCAATAAGGAATTTGTTTTAGTAATTGATTGTTTCAATAAGAAGGAGTTGCTATGTTCTAATCAGTAAAGGGACTTGTTCAAGCAAAATATATAGTGGGACCTGTTTAAACATGATTATGAGGGACCTGTTCAAGCATAATATGCAGAGGGACTTGTTCAAAGGCTACATCAATAACACAAACAACAGAGGTACCTTTTCAAAGACTACATGAAAGGCACACAAGGCTACATCAACAATTTTCGAAGGTTGCCTATCAGAATTTACACAAGGATGCATTAACACCAAGAAGAATAGAAGCTACATCAACATGACTTTTCAGATTTAAAGGGACCTGTTTATACTCATTTTCAATGGACCTATTTTAGAAGACAAGGATCATTTACATTTGCACAAATCCAATTAGATCACACCTATACAAATCGGTTACACCTGCAAAAAGCAACAATCAAGACTATATCAGCCAACAAGTGTAATGGATTGTAAGATTTTTGTTTTTAGTACTTAAATTCCTAGATTATTTTAGTGTTAAATAATTAATCTATGATTGCTTATTATCAATTTCATAACCTATATCCATCCATAGCCATACTCCTAAGCATTTTTACCTATGAAACCATAAGCTATCCTATATGCCTAATGGTTTTATAAGTTTTCTATACCCCTCATCACCTATTTCTATATGCTCATTTCTATTTCTATATACCTATCATCACTTATATATTTCACCACTACACATCTCAACCTATCACTAGCCATATCCCTTAAACCTTTTCAAAACTCATGTTTTTTTTAAAAATCTACCTCTGCTAACAAAATATCAATCTAATGAGAGCAATTCAATACTTCCAACTACCAGAAGTACAAAAACCGGTCTTCACACCTTTCTCCATTTATGAGGCTATTCACCATGATTTTACTTTCAACATGTCCACCCATGATTTCATTTCTCTGCCAACACGACCTGCATACTCTGATACCATGATTACATTTTCTACAGACCACTATCTGAACTCTTTGTGACACATCCTTGGACCCTGCAAACATGACTACAATTTATGTCTAGATCAAGAGTTTCCTCTGTAAATTGGAAAAAAACGGAGTGCCTAGGAGTTGGTTACTCCATCCATGGGATGAAATGGTATATATCCTCCAAAAGTTTGTCACATGTGAAGGAAGATACAGTATAGTATTCCTGTATCACATCA
>JZKD02S1673357.1:64790-82559 GCA_000966675.3 Picea glauca
CTAAATATTTGGTCAACGCTGGTGAAACCCAACTAGTCTAGCAGAAAAATCTGAATCATAAATGAGTAGGCTTGATATTTTGCTTATGCTTAGGGATTCAAACTAATTCGACCTGCTTTGGGGATTAGTTAGGTTTTTATGGAATGAAAATAGCCTCCTTTTGTAATTTTGCGATAAATAAGTAATAGAAACATGTAATAGGAGGATATGATATGTTAGTGATGCAAAGAAAAGACAGGAGACTGCGTACGAGCTTCAGAACTCTGTTTTGATATAACTAATTTCCAGACTTTGATATATCATTCATGGTGTTATGATTTAGTATTTTCATCATTTGAAGTTGTTTTTTTCAAGTGTGCTTGCAAGCGTGGAAGGGCCCCCATGTTATGTTGGTACACTTTTCTTCACGATTCCATTAGATTCATATATTCAAATCTGAATTAGCATTTTTTTATTTAATCTTCATGCTGTGAGTTCATAGATTTCAATTAAGTTGTGTTTATAATTCCATTCATCATTTCTATTTCATGGCTCATGGTTATAATTGAAGGATTCAATTACTAGATTAATGAGCAGTCCTTGTAAGAGGGTTTAATTGTGTATTAAATTCAAGATTATCTCTATGGTCTCTGTTTTAATGCATTTGATTTAAATGTGCTGATTTGGAAGAGCTTTTGTGAACTGAAACCTTGTAAAAGGATTAAAATCTCAGACAATTGTGAGCACTATGTTTTTAGGATGTTAGATTAGATTTAATTAAAGGAGTGTTTAAAGTGTGTGAGGAACCAAATGTCAAACTCTTGTAAAAAGGGTGTTGGAACCTGCTACAGTAAACCTTCATGTAGGAAATCAGATCCTTCTAGGTCTATATACTTTAGACAAGTGCCTCTAAGAATACCTACCTTGGTTGACAATAAATTTAAGCCTAATCTAGAGCAGTAGATTGGACCAAACAGGGAAGATTATCTATACTTGGTAGAATTTTCCTACAACAATGGGTATCAAGCATCATTGAATATGAGCCCATTTGAAGCACTTTATGGCAGAAAGTGAAACAACCCAGTAAGATGTGATAACCTAGCTGATAGGGTAGTGGTTGGGCCAAAGTTGCTTAAAGAAATGGAAGAACAAATGCTGAAGATTAAACGGAATTTGAAGGCTTCCTGAGATAGGAAGACAAATTATGCTGATAAGAACATAACTCACAAAGAGTTTAAAGTAGGGGATCATGTATTCTAGAGAGTGAAGGCCAACAAAAGCTCCCCGAAGTTGGGAAATTGTTCAAAGTCAGAAGCTTGATATTATGGGCCATTTGAAATCGTAGAGAGGATTGGTCAAGTAGCATATAGGCTTGCATTTCCTGCATGCATGTCTATACATAATGTATTTCATGTGTCATTCCTTAAGAAATATGTACCTGATGCTAATCATGTTATTGATTGTAATGTGATTCAGGTGGAGTAGAAAAGCGATTTTCAGGTGCATCTGGTGTGTATATTGGACTGGAAAAGAAATTAGCTCCAGAATCGAGCCATAGGGCTTATAAAAGTTCAGTGGACATGTTACGGTCCCAAGGATGCAACATGGGAGCATGAAGATGCTATGCAGGCAGAATATCCACATCTTTTTTAATATTTTGGAAATTGTGTTGTTGTTGTGTAAATAAGTTGCACCGAGGACAGTGCAAAAATAAGGGGAGGGGATTGTAACACCCCAAGGCCGAGTCCATGATGAATTGTAATGATGTTTATAAGATGGTGAGCCAAGTGTTTATACGATGACGACTTATATGCTTGTTAGGCCAAAGATCCTAGATGCTTAAGGCCATGAGCTTGATTTTTGTATATGTAAATTCACATATCATTAATAAAATTACACTGTTGTGTGTAGACCAACCACGAAGAAAGAGTTATGGAGGACTAAGATCCACTAGGTAGGTTAAGGGAGGGGGCTAAGTGTTTAGGCCTAGGGGATAAGCTAGAGGGCTTACCTCTAAGGGGATAATATTTTATTATTATTTCCTAAAGGCTAAGGTGGACATGATAGGTGTTGCCCTAAGTTCCTGGGAAAGGAAACAATAATATTTTCTATATAATTCAAACTCTTCATGCGATTGGACACCTATATTATGAATATCAAAACCAGTATCGACATCGACAAATACAGGTCAACTAAAGATTCAAAAACAGTTTCCAATTAAACTTGCATATGCACATACAATCAATAGATCACAAGGTCTAACACTTGATAGTGTTGCATTCGACCCTACTGGAATACAAATACATGGACTTGTATCCACAACACTGTCTCGTGTCAAAAGCATAGAATCCTTGTATTTGGTAAGCGCTCTTAGAAAAGATAACTTCAAATTCAAACACAAAGTTGATATTGATATGCAACGCCTTCAAACTAGTGCAAAATGGCATCTACAATATGATTACCAATCCATACAAACAAACTCATTTGTATCAATTCTCTCACTTAACACGTGCAACCTACATGCACATATGAATGATATACTCAATGACTATGACACAATGCAATTTGATATTTTGTGCTTGCAAGAAACATACATGACATTATGCATGCAAAACAAGCAATTTCCAAATCACAATTGCATATCAAGTTACATTACACATGGAGTGATGATATTAGTGAAAAAACATGTCACAATTTTGGAGCATATGCATTTCGAAGAAAAAAATGTTGAGATGGTGCTAGCAAGAGTAATCTTCCATGAATCATAAATTGCAATATTGAATCGCTATGCCGCTCCACATGCAACATTTCCCAACATACTGAATATTGTTTCAAATTCATTACAACATTTACATCTGAATGAAACTATTATCATTCTAGGAGACTTCAATATTGACATGCTACAAAATAGTGCTAGAACAAAGGATTTGGAAAACTACATGTGAAATTACAGTCTCCGCTTTCTTTTGGATAAGATAAACCATGTACAAAACACACTTATTGACCATGTATGGTCAAATATGACCATTTCACAATACACCCTCTTTATCTTAGACACATAATGGTCTGATCATGATACAATTTGTATTGTACTTGAATTATGAAATATTGTTAAGAACCAAATATCAATATAGCATAGAAAAACCTCAGAATAAGTACTCAACGCCTTGAAAAAGAGAGAATTTTAGGTAATAATCCTATTCAAGGGGGAAACTTCCTTATACCCCACATAAATGTCCAAAATACAAGATGATTCCGAATGACAATGTCTCCTTGGTATATATAGAAGAATAGGAGGTACAATTACAAATAATGGACTCAAGATGACATAAATAAAATAACATTACTAATGTAATATTCCCCAATTAAGGGGTAATGAGCCACTATTTAGGGCTTAACATGCCCCTCCCCTTGAGACAAGTGTTGTCCGCAATGCTTGAGTAACTCTGGATGCTTCTATATAAAAGATTCATCTTCCCAAGTGGAATCTTCAGCCGATAATTTCCTCCATTTAATGAGATACTCTGAAATGAATCTATTCCTCAGCTAGCAAATTCTTGTGTCAGTGATGGCTTTAGGCTCCAATATGATTTTTCCTTCCTCATCAAGTTCTGTAAATATAGTTTGAACTGGGATCTTGTCACCTATAACCTTCTTTAAGCATTAAACATGAAAAACTAGGTGTACTCATTAAGATGCAGGGAACTCCAATTTGTATGCCATAGTACCAATCTTTTGCAACACCTTATAAGGGCCATAATACTTTGGTGATAATTTATTATCCTTCTTGGATTGCTTGAGGGACATCCGTGTGTATGGTTGTAGTCTTAAAAACACCGAATCCCCTACTTCAAAACTTCTTTCACTATGATGTTGATCTGCTTGTTGTTTCATGCGATTATGTGCCATGGTTAGGTTTTCCTTTAAGATTTGGAGAACTTGTTGTTGATGCTCAATGTAATCTTCCATTTCTTGAACATTATATTTTTATTTTAGAGAAGTGATGGAAGCAGGGTGGTATCCATAGAGTGCCATAAATGGTGTCATTTTTTTTGCAGTATGAAAGGAAGTGTTATACCACCATTCTGCCAAGGGTAACCATTTGAACCATTGTGTTTGTTTGTCAGAGACAAAACAACAAAGGTATCCTTCTAGACATTTGACTATCTCAGTTTGTCCATCAGATTGAGGATGATAGGATGAGCTATGAGCCAATTGAGTACCCAAACAAGAAAATAATTATGTCCAAAAATGTCCAATGAAGATGGGATCTCTGTCACTTACAATAATATTTGGGCTGCCATGTAGATTTTGAACTGTCTCCATGAATGCAGTGGAAACTATACTGGATTTGAAGGGATGAGAGAGTGCACAAAAGTGTGCATACTTGTTCAGTCTCTTAACAATCACCATGATGACACTCTTTTCTTCAGACTTCGGTAACCCTGTGATGAAATCCATGGAGACCTCCTCCCAATGCTGGCTTGGGATGGCTGATGGTTGTAAAAGACCCGGGGTCTTAATTGTTTCCACCTTATTTTTTTGGAAAACCAAACATTCTGCCACAAACCTTTGAACATCAATTTTAAGGCCATCCCAAAAAAATCTTGACCCTATGGTAGGTTTTCAAAAATCCCGAGTGCCCTCCTATTGGAGAGTTGTGAAATTCCAATAGTACCTTTTGTTTGAGTTGGGTGTTCTTACATAAATATAAGCAATCTTTGTAACATAGTGAATCATTTTTCCATGTAAATGTATCTGATGCACTGGAATCCTGCTGCAACCTTTGAATGAGATTCCACACATTTTCCTCATTCTTCCATTCACCCCTTGCTTCTATTATCCAATCGGGTTGGATGATCGAGATAACATAGAGAAAGGCCTGAACATCTTCATCCTTTCTTGAAAGTGCATCTGCCACAACATTTTTCTTCCCTTTTTTATAGACGATTTTGAAATCATAACCCAATATCTTGGTAACCCATTTTTGTTGTTCTTCTAAAGATAGTCTTTGTTCCAAGAAGTATTTAAGAATATCATGATTTGTTTTGACCTTGAAGTGCATACCTATTAGGTAAGGGTGCCATTTCTTCATGCATGTAGTATTTCCATCATTTCCTTCTCAAAAATGGGTTTGTGTAAGTCCTTTCCCTTGAGTGGTTGACTTTCAAAATCTAGAGGCCTTCCTTCTTGCATTAGGACAACACCAATTCCATTTCTCGAGGCATCACATTCCACAATAAAGGTTTTTGTGAAGCCTAGAGTGGTCAAGGCAGGAGCTTTGCATATCACCTCTTTAAGCTATTCAAAACCTTTAGTTGCCTCTGGAGTCCATGAAAATGCATCCTTCTTAGTTAGTACCATTAAAGGTGCTGCTATTCTTCTATAATGATGAACAAACTTGCGGTAGTAACCTGTCAAACCCAAAAATCCTCTAAGATTCTTCAATGTTTTGGGAATCGGCTAGTCCATCATGGCCTTAATATTGTTAGGGTCTACCTTGACACCTTCATGAGATACAATATGACCCAAATACTCTACCTCCTTCACCCTAAATAAACATTTGGATGGTTTGGCATATAGTTGTTTCTCCTTTAGTAGTTGTTGTTCCTTTAGTAGTTGTAGCACCTTGTCAACATGTCGCACATGATCCTCCCAAGACTTGGTATAGATTAGTATATCATCAAAAAATACTAACACAAATTTTTGAAGTAAGGGATTGAAAATGGAATTCATCAACCCTTGGAATGTGGAATGTGGAATGTGCATTTGTAAGGGCAAAAGGCATGACCAAAAATTCGTAATGTCTTTCATGGGTTCATAATGATGTTTTTGGGATATCTTCTTCCTTCATTCTAATCTGATGATACCTTGAATGGAGATCCAACTTTGTGAAATAGATTTCTCCATGTAGTTCATATAACAATTCCCCAATGAAGGGAATGGAAACTTATCTTTAATAATGATCTTGTTGACCCCTCTATAATTTGGACACGTACGCCATGAGCCATCTTTCTTGAATACCATTACCACCGATGCAGAGTAAGAACTTTGGCTAGGTCCAATAATGCCAACCTCTAACATTTCTTCAACCATGCATTCAATTTCACTCTTCTGGGCATAAGGGTATCTGTATGGCCTAATGTTAGGAGGAACAGTCCCAATAATTAGGTGAATATCATGATCATTATTTTGAGTGGGTGGAAGACCTTTGGGAATATCTTCAAATACTTTGGAATGCTTATCAATGATCCCTTGGAGATCTAGGGGAATAGATGGCTTAGTTGTTTGAACATCTAGTGAGCATAGTTGTGAAATTACACCTTGATGCCCCTTTTTCAATAATTTTCTCATGCCATTGGAGCTTATCACCTTACTGGGTTTCCCTGTGATACCTCTTAACTCAATTTCTTTTCCTTCCAATGAAAATTTCATGAAAATTTCTTGAAAATTAAAATCCAATGTTCCTAATGATTGTAACCATTAGATTCCTAGTACGACATGAGAACCACCCACATGTATAGAAATCATTGGACTATTCATTACACATCCCCCCATAGTAATATTGATCTTATTGCATTTTCCTAAGCAATTGATAGTTCCTCCATTTGCAATCATTACTTGAACCTCTGGTGTTGGATATACAAAGCAATTAAGAGCTTTGGCTAATTTATAGTGAATGAAATTATGAGTACTACCAGAATCAATTAGGACTATTAGCTTTTTATTTTTGATATATCCTTCGATCTTGAGGGTTTGAGGAGTGCTAATTCCAACCAATGCATTACACGATATCATGGGAGTCATTTCTTCAGAATAAATCACATCTACATTTTCATCTTGAGATGGTTATTGTTCTTGTTCTTCTTCCTCTTCACAATCTATGTATAATACTTTCTTCTCACCGCACTTATGTCCCTTACTGTACTTGTTGTCACAATTAAAGCATAAACCTTTTGATTTTCTTTCTACCAATTGTTGAGGTGTCAATATTGTAGGTTGAGGTGTTTTAGAATAAGGAACATTATTCTCTTGATAGATGTTAGGAGTGGTCCTTCTAGTAGACATAACCATATTTTTACTTTCAACATTTCTTTCCACCCTAAATGCATTCTCCAATGATTTGGGTTCCCAAAGACGAACCTCATGTTTAATGTTATCCATTAAAGTTATTATGAATACATCAATCAAGTGCTCATCTAGAATATTTGTTACCTTTATATTCAATCTTTGGAAGTTCTCAATGTGCTCTGTAACTGAACCCTTTTGCTTGAGATTTATCAATTGGCTAAACAAGGTATTGCTCCTTGTATCCTCATAGTGTGCTATCATTTCTTCCGTGAAAATTGTGCAAGTGACGAGTGATTTGTGAGAACAAAGTCATCAATACCACACAAATTGATTGGGTTCTAAATATAAAGAAGCAATCCATACCTTTTGTGTATGTGGAAGATTATATAGATCAAAGAATTTCTCCATCTGAAGTATCCATGTGATTGGGTCCTTTCCATCAAACTTCCTCATATCTATCTTAGGAAAGTGGTTAGTCATGAACCCAAAGTTAGAGTTTCTCCATTCTTGATTCATATTCCTTATGTCCTCATCATGAATTTCATCGGATACATTTTCACTGTCAGGTGTCCTCTCTATTAGGAAAATTTTCAATCCTTCCATGATCTCCCTTTTTAAACCATCCATCTTAGTATCCATTATTTCCTCCAAATTAGATTCCGTTGAATCCATCATCGCTTGTAGTTCATATTTTTTTACTGTCTTCTTTTGTAAATCATTTATGTCCCTACACATTTCTTCACCTTCATCAAGAGTCCAAGTAGGGATGTCTGAAGGCTTATTTGGTGGCATGTTGGCCAAGTATCACTTTAAACCTTGATTTTGAGGTGTTCTGCTAGACAATCTTTCTTTTATTGTATCTCCAAAATTTCATCCCTTCTGGGTATTATTTTTTTTTTTTTTTTTAGTTCTTTGATATTTCTTCTCTGCAATGCCACAGGTCTAATCAAAATTGGATGCACCAAGTGGAATTTATGGTAAATTCCCCACAACTACTGATTTTTGGCCTTTCCAGGAGATATTACTTGTATAGCATGCCCTGCACAAAATAATTGATATACAATTATGAAACTTGTACCATAAATACTACAGACTGTCCACTATCCAATGCAATGTGTCTCACTCAATTTGGATTCTCTAGGAAGAATTTATGATTTTTTTACCTGGAACACTTGTTTGAGACTAGTCAAATACCCTATCTTCCACATGGTGTATCTACAAATGTAAGATGACCCAGAAGATGAAATTTATATCACATATAACTTAATAATTTATGTGAATATTATTCAGATTTCAAGGTCTGAAACATTACATAAAATTGGTTATAGCGAAAATTTCGTGATGACTCAATTCAGGATGATTCTAGAACCCTATATTACACAGGATTTATCTCCTAAAGTATAAGGCCTCAGGAGCTGAAATTTTAAACCAACGTACTTTGATCCATCTACTAAATATATGCCAAAGGGTTCCTTTTGAAACATCATAGAAAACAATTTATAGCGAAAATTCCAAGGTGTCTCAGATGTAGCAGCGAAACCCCAAGACCTTGAGCTGTGATACCATATGTTAAGAACCAAATATCAACATAGCATAGAAAAAATCAAAATAAGTACTCAACGCCTTGAAAAAGAGAGAATTTTAGGTAATAAGCCTCTTCGAGGGGGAAACCTCCTTATACCCCACATAAATTTCCAAAATACAAGATGATTCCAAATGAAAATGTCTGCTTGATATATATAGGAGACTATGAGGTACAATTACAACTAATGGACTCAAGCCAACATAAATAAAATAACATTACTAATGTAATATGCACCAATTAAGGGGTAATGAGCCATTATTTAGGGCTTAACAAATATACATCAAGCATATTACAAAATCATATTTCCATGTCTCAACGAATATCTGGCTAATTTGTTGCACAAAACCAAATTGTTCAGCTAGGATTATCCAACTTCTTAATTTTTCTGGTTTGTAATAGATTTTGGATAGAAAGGATTCTATATAACCATAAACATGGATCAAGAAAAACAAAGGTACATGCTTCTAACACTATCTATTACTCTATTCCTTTGATTCTAATTTACTATATGTACATATTCCTTGTTTTTCATTACATACCAACTTACATTCATGTTCATTGTATTTTGTACTTTCCTTCATTGAAAAAAATAGAATAATTGGACAAGATGAAGAACTCTTAACCAAAAATGTAGAAGAAGACATACGAAGTTGCATGCTTCTACCCGTATTCCATACTCCATTGCTTTGCATTTCATTTATTCTATGTATATTTATTCTACTTATTTGCAACTCAATTTTTTATATGTAGATACTACATAGCTTCCTACATATTAACTTATCTTCATGTCAATTGTATTTTACGTGCTGCTACATTGAAATAAATAAAATTGTATTTAATCTTTTTACATGTGTTCCTACATAACAACTTAGCTTCATGTCCATTGTATTCTATGCATTGCTACATTGAAAAAAAACAGACTAATTGAACAAGATGATGAAGTCTTATGTGCCACAACAGAGGAAGATGAAGTACAATCTTCCAAAAGGTAGACCAACAGTAATAGTAAATCAAACACAATGCATGTGCTTAATGTACATCCATATCAATTATGAACAATATACAATGCATATGAATATTTAGTTGTTGTCATGTTCAATGTACACATGTTTTCATTAGAAAAAGTTGGACAAGTGACATGGGCATGAGTAGTCAATCATTGCAAACATCAACACACCGACAAGGCCAAAGGTAAATATTCATAGATTATTCTCTTGCTATGTTTAGGAAACAAATATCCTCAGTTATTTGTTCATCTATGCCATGGTAAATATGTTGATGTCATATACAACACATGCTTTTTAGTTCACAAGAAGTATCGATGAGTACAAATGAAACACCCAACATAGTGCAAGGTCTAGAGACTAAGAGGTATCGTTAAAAAAATCCAACCTGCATACTTTATCCAAATTGTGCATCTACTTGTACATTGATGGATATATATACAGATTGCCATTTACATTACGTTTCTTGTTCAAAAAAATGTCACCAGGTCTAAACTTATACCACCCAATATACTATCAATAGAAGGCTTGAACAACCACCGAACTGGACAATTGTTCATCAGATACATAATGGTCATGTATAACACCTACTTAGACAAAGAAAACAAAAGTAGATGCATTATGCGTGCAAACATGACAGACAACGAATCCATGATGAAATTTACACTGAATAGCACTACACAACTTGTTCAGAAACACGCAGAGAAGATCTTTCCAGGTAATGGGATATCCATTAAAAATTTCAATATATTACCGAAAATAGTATATGACTATGGTGATTGTGATCGGATTATATTTCTCAATGAAACAATTGTTGTCGAAAAAGTTCCCGTGGTTTTCTCGGAATATCATTTCGTACCAGACACAACAATCAACCAATTTGCACAAAACAATGACATTTACCCAATTGGAACCATTGGTGCAACTGTCACATTTGCAAGAAAAGTTGGCTCAAAACATATTATCCATACAAAAGATGGAAAATCAGACAATGACAAGGCAATGATACTGTTTTCCATAACCTTTTTTTTTGTCCTTTACTTTTACATGCTCATATATTTCATACATCTTACACAACTATTAAATTGTTCCATGGTGCAACTACAATTGTTCGACATGTATGCAAATTTATTTTCCTCAATGGAACAATAATTTCATGAAGGGAAATTTCCAATTCTGTTGTTTACAAATATAACGAAGAAAAGAGATGTTAAATAAATTATATTTCGCACAAATCAAGAAACATTTGTAACAGAATTGCGAACAAACATAGTACAGGATCTCAAGAAACTAATTATCTCCACAACTGTTGTACGTGTACATATACACCTCCACCAACAATTTGCACAAAAAAAATTCCTTCAATAGTTTTGTGCGGATTTTTTGTTGTACACATATATATTATATTGTTCAATATATTAACTATTATACTCATGTGTCCAGGTTGAGGGTGTTCTGGTTGCAACAAATGCCTACCCGACCCCCTTCGAGCCTCTATGTGCCAATTTCAATTCTCCTGCTTCTTCCTTTGCATTCATATATGATGGCATGATTGATTGTCTACGATGCGGTGCAAAATTCCCTTACATATATATTCATTGCGTCAACATTGTCATCCGAACCCTCAAAAACACAATTGTACACTATACAGTTAGACAAAATATATTACAAGATGTGCTTCCTAGGCTGACATAATTGCCATATGAAATATACCTGTAGAAAAAGGCAAAGACTATCTACATGCTACTTGACTTCCGTGTCCATAGCAAATTTACCTTAAATGAGGACAATTCCATACTGCATATCAGCTAAATCAAAAATAAAAATTACATATCATACGTTGACAAGAAATGAAACAGTGTGATCTGTCTCTATCCATGTTACCCAATCAAGATATGAATAAATTTTTTCACTACCATGACAAAGTGAACTGGAGATGCATAAGATTGTTGATTCCAGGAATGAGAAGCATGAGAAAACACCTCATACAAAGTACCAAATTGTGAATAAATCAGGTTCATCATTTGAGGTGTCAAAATGGATTTCTCTTTTGAACATAACCATCAAGTATTTTAAATAATATTGAAAATTTTGCATTGTTCAAAGTCCATTAAGTTAAACACTGACAGTCTTTTCCAGAACTAGTAATGTTAGAACATTGTCAGGTCAACATGATCTTGGTTCATAGTAATATCAGAAGCAAATGTTCATAGTGATCTTGGTTCATACTAATATAGACATCAACAAATTTCTTGGTGCCCATTTGGGATTTTGGTTATAGAGGGGATACAATGCCCAATATTTTCTGATTTTTTTCCTGCGTTGTGTTTTCTAGACTTTTGATCATGTGTTTTGGTGTTGTAGTTCAAGGTTCTCATGGGCCTAGTTTTTGGATTATGATTGGATAATAGATTCAGGATCTTAGCAGTTTTTATATGATCTTAACGAATATACATGACTTTCCTTTCCTTTTAATGCAGGATCCATGGAACAAATGTAATATGTAGTTAATTTAACTAGTTTTGCTTGATTAATGAAATTACCAAAATTCTTCTTTGGAAATATTTTGCAAAAAAAAAGATATATGCTAGTTGAATTCAAATGGAAAAATGATATCAAACACACAAAATTAAAATTCAAGTTCATCATTGTTATACTTATGCTCAAGTTGGCAGTACAATCACTTTATTTCAACAACCCTCCATTGATTTCTCTTTATATTTTTGATGCTTATCTTATGCAAACACATCCTGGAAACTATAAGTATGAATCACTTTCTCTATTCTTTGATTGAAGTTCCTGTAGATATGTATAAATAAATTCATAGTTGCTATTGGTCCTAAAGTTTGCACCTCAATGCTAAAGGGAAAATCTAGGCCACCACAAGTTTGGAATGATCGCTATTTTCAATTTGTTGATCAATTAGAGGGTTGGTTCAACAAGACAAGAGCATGGTGATATTGGAAAGATGATATAGATGAGGGTTCTCCTTGGATACTGTTGCACCAATGACAGACACGTGACATAATAAAGGTAAAAATGGAGGGAAACAACAAACCATTCAATGAATAGTCTGGTGCAAGAAGTTTAATACTTAAAATAATGTTTCAACGCATTAAACAATGTATCAAAAACACAATTACTCTCACAGGTTGCAATGAAAATAAATCTTCATCAAAGCATTATATTTTCTCACAGGTACCCGAGATGCACCCCAGTCGCTTGAAGTGACTGATAGTTCAATCTACCAAATCAACCTCCCTATTATCGAATTGACAAAGGTGAATATTATGGGATCAGATTTTTTTTGTGTGTGGATCTTAAATTGGGAAAAATTGTTGGTTAATTTAGTTTATTTAAGGCATCATCACAGTAGTAATTCAACATTATTCTAACCCACTGTTATATACAAAGGCCAAACATCAATAAGGCTTGTAAATCAACTATACATAGTTACTACCAAAAATCAAGTCATAGTTTGTGTTTTCATTTGCTCACATTCTTTTTAATGATACAAACACAATACAAAACGATTATGTGGATAAAATATTGCACTAGAAAATGATGATTTGGAAACAACTGAAAATTCTAACCTACAATTAATTTTCAATGCCAAAGATCAATGACACCTGTAAATACATCTTAAATTGCTTCTTGTTCTTAAAAACTACGCAAATTTGAAACTCCAAATGCGCATGTGTCGTTGATCTGAACCCACATATAGGTGTTAGTTTTATTCTGGACTTTGGGTTTTCCAAATCATCTTCCATGACCATTTCCACATCTAGATTTCATCTTGTAAAAATGGACAAATGACTGATATGTCTAAGGATGACACACCAATTTCCCAATCTTAGAATACATTCTTGATCTTGTAAGATAATTGAAGATGTTAGAACACTTTAGGATTTTAAACTTATAAATTTTATAAAAAAAAAATTTACCTCTTAAAAATTAACTTCACCAAAAAAACTTAGGGAATTGGTTTTCAATTAAATAAATCCATGATCATTATGTATTAATAAGGGACTTGCAATATCAATCATTGAGGAATTCTATTAAATTTGATCAAACGACTCTCGTTTTCTCCGCATTATAAGCCTGCCTGAATTTTAAAAGAAAACCTTCAACAATCACTTCGGGACTTCGCACTTCGGGATATTCAAGGCATCTAAACAAAAAAAAACCCGAATCTACGAAGTTCCAAAGTCCCGAAGACATTTCATTGCGATAATATTTAAAAGGGTCTACAAATGAGTTATAAGACACGTCCAAAGGATGACATGTCACATAAAGAATATGTGCCATGTGTCACTTGAAACAATACAGATGACGATGAAAAAACATGTTTTAAACGAGTGCCACGTGTCATGGTATATATGAGTGCCATGCCCCATGACTGATGGATGCCACATATTTGCGATAGTTTTATGACATGTGTCAGTAAAAAATTGATGCCACGTCTCTCTGGTACTTAGGGCTTCAGAGGTTTCTGAATGCAGAACTTGTATAACTCCCAAAATAGTATGGGTCCGGACTGATGTGGCCACCTCATGTCACATGTCTTTACTGGCCGATGCCACATGTCCTCCATGCATGACTACCACGTGCCTCTAGCACTTCTCCTTTCAAGAGTTTCTTTATGTAGAGTTTGTATAAATACCAGACTAGTATGAGCATGGAGTCATTGACCATGTTTATTTCCAATTAACCCAAGATCATTGTATCTTATCATTAAGTATCTCAGGAGTTCTTGACTACGACTCTTCAACGTTCAGAGATTTCAATCTGTTTTGGATTGAAAACTCCTAGAGTGGTACATGTCCAAAGTGAAGTGGCACTTTGCGCATTCGGATTTGTGACACTTCTACTATTTGGGGCTTCACAAGTTGGCTCTTGTTCTTATTCTAAAAACTTGTGAGATTTTGAAACATCGAATGCGCAGGTGCCATTGATCTGAACCCACATATAGGTGTTAGTTTTATGATGGAGTTTGGGTTTTCCAAATCATCTTCCATCACCATTTCCACATCTGGAACTCATCTAAGGATGACTCTTTGTAATCTAAATGGACAATTGACTGATATGTCTAAGGATGACACCCCGAGTGCCCAATCTTAAAATATATTCTTCATCTTGTAAGATGATTGAAGTTGTTAGAACACTTTAGGATTTTAAACATTTAAATTTTAAATCTTTTGTTTTTACCTCTTAAAAATAGAAATTCACCAAAAAAACTTAGGAAATTGCTTTTCAATTAAATAAATCCATGATCATTATGTATTAATATGGCACTTACAATATCATCCGTTGATGAATTCCATTAAATTTGATCAAATGGTTCTCATGTTCTCCGCATTATAAGCCTATCCAAATTTTAAAAGAAAACCATCAACGGCCACTTCGGGACTTCGTGCTTTGGGAGTTTCAAGGCATCTAAACAACAAAAACCCTGGATCTATAAAATTTCAAAGTCCCGAAGACAGTTCCTTGCGATAATATTTAAAAGGGTCTACAAATGAGTTATAGGACACATCAAAAGGCTAACGTGTCACATAAATAATATGTGCCACGTGTCAATTGAAATAGTACAGATGACGAACACAAAATATGCTTTAAATAAGTTCTACATGTCATGGCCTATATGAGTGCCATGTCCCCTAATTGATGGATGCATATTTGCGATAGTTTTATGACATGTGTCGGCAACAAATTGATGCCACGTCTCTCTGGTACTTAGGGCTTCTGAGGTTTCTGAATACGGGGCTTGTATAACTCCCGGAGTAGTATTGGCCTGGACTGATGTGGCTGCCTCATGTCACATGATGTCACATGCCTTTACTGGTTGATGCCATGTGTCCTTCGCGGATGATTTCCACATGCCTATGGCACTTCTCCCTTTAGGAGTTTCTCTATGCAGAGTTTGTATAACTCATGAACTGGTACGGGCCCAAAGTCATTAACCATGTTTATTTCAAATTAACCCAAGATTAATGTATCTTATCATTAAGTATCTCAAGAGTTCTTGACTCCGGCTCTTCAACATTGAACGATTTCGTTCTGTTCAGGATTGAAAACTCCCAGAGTGGTACAATCTCGAAGTGACGTGGTATTACATGAAACATCGAGTTCAGTAATGATTAATCACATTGATGCTACCAAAGCAGTCGATTGAAAGGAAATTTAGGTAATTCAAACAAAAATTACTAAAAGTTAATCGACCCTTTGAATGGGCTTGGAGATTGACACTACAAGTAACTAGGAAATTAATAATAATAATAATAATGAGAATGAGAATGAAAACGAAGTTTAATTATAATTTTAAAAATATAGATTAAAATAAATTTATATAAGGATTTAAAAATATAGATTAAAATAAATTTATATAAGGATTTAAAAATATAGATTAAAATAAATTTATATTAGGATTTAAAAATATATATATTTAATATTTTTTCATTTTATTTTATTAATTCAATGTATAAATATAAATATTTCTTTTATAATGTAAAATCATAACCGTACTTAATATATTTGAGAATTATTAGGATGTTATTCAAGTAGGAAGTTGAAATTGAGTGTTTTATAAATAAGATAGTAAATGATATTTTAGGAGCAACCCATAGCTAAGGTAAGGGTGTTGGAACAGTCTTAAAAGAATCTTTTGGCTCTAAACCAATCTTAATTGAAAATGAAAAGTAGGTGTTTTGGTTGACCAAAGAGGATGAGAATATGATATTTAAAGGAGAACGAAATCACAAGAAAAATGCCAACACAATTTGGAAGAGGCAAAAATAAGATGGAAGCAAAATAAGGAAGTTTGAGTCAAAAACCATCATTGGGCATATGCATCACTTCTCAATCCCGAAGGACTAAATTTTATCTAGTCTCATTCTTATAATTGAAAAGGACACAAGGAGGTTTAAGTCTATTAGGTGTTAGAATATTAAGGACAGAAGGGGGATTTATGTTCTCATCCCACATCCCCTAGATCAATTGATAATAGTCTAAGTTCATGAGAAACCTCCAAATCATAGTGAAGGGCACCAATTGAGATGGGTGGAGAGTGTGTTCAATCCAAATAGATGGGCATTAACAATTATTAGTCCTCCAATACTCACAAATTCCATTAACGATGGTGTTGCAAAATCATAAAGGATATGATAACTTGGGATTACTTTTTAGTTCCTTTCATTCGAGAAGGAACAATAGTTCAAGGGTGATGTAGGCTTATAGGTCTATATCCCTCCCCTCAATCTCTTCTCTGTTAGGTTTTTAAGGTTCTCTTTGTGCTAGTGCTTTGGGGGGTCTTCTTATCACTCTATAGTAGAAACCCATCTTAGGTATGGATTTGGGTTTCTTTAAGATCTTCTTCAAGACAAAATTAGAGGAATTTGAGCATGGTAGGGCATAATCACTCTAGTCAGTGCTTCTCTTATGAATCATCGGACCTGCATTGTGCCTTGCATTTGAATGTTGTATATTGGCTAACAATTAGGTAGTGATATCTCATTTGAGTAATGTAATTTCTAGTAAGAGGAAGCTAAAACATATAAACATGCATATTAGTAGAGATTATGACCTATCAATAAAGACAAATTGTGAAGCTTGAAGCTAAATGTGGCAAGCTTTACCAATTGGTCTTGGGCCTCACTAGGATATTTCAATTTATGGTTTATCATCCAGAGTTATCAATTGGGTTTTCTCTAGCTAGGGTAAAAGATGGAGAAACAAGTTAGCAACCCCTAGAAGGTTTGGAAATGGAAAAGGTGGAATAGGATCTTCGAGTACCAACATATATCAAGCAAGAAGCCCATAATGAGTATGCTTTCTTGATTCCAAGTTTAGCCATGTTTGGTAAGATAGTTTTGAATTTAGATTGATGTATCAGGATTTATACTAGCATGCCTTTATTCTTTATTTTTATGGTTGTTAGAACAATCTAGTTTAGGATCTATACTAGTATGAATTTATTCTTTATTTTTATAGATGTTAGAACAATTAGTTTATAGGGAACATTTTTGAATTTGAAGTCTTCTTGAATGGCTAGCTTTTGAAAAGCTTCATTTTTGCTTATATTATTATGTTGTATAATGAGTACAACAATTTTCTAATACATTTTATAATTGT
>JZKD02S1673357.1:135680-167876 GCA_000966675.3 Picea glauca
AGACAACAAGTTTGAAGGGGGACTTCCAGGAAGCCTATCTTCTTCAATTTTTGGCCAAACGAGGTGCCGAAAAAGCCCAGCTAGGGGTTTTTGGATGTTCTAAAGCCATTGGAGCTGTCTATTTAGAATTTTGAGCATTGTAAAGAACATTTTTTATCACTTTGAGCAAATAATACAAGAGATCCATTGGAAGCTGGACCAGGAGATGTAGCCCAAGAGAGGGGTGAACTCCTTTATCATTTGATGTGTTATGTGTTTTCTGTTCAATGTTTATTGTTGCTATTTATATGCATCTTGAATGAGTAATTTATATAAAAGTTGTATTGCAAAGTTGATCCTTTTGCATTTTAACACATGAATTGAAATCTTGCAAATAATTTCAAGAATACAAGTCTTCTTCATTTTTAGATCATGGAGTGATGATATTAGTGAAAAAACATGTAACAATTTTGGAGCATATGCATTTTGAAGAAAAAAATGTTGAGATGGTACTAGCAAGAGTAATCTTCCATGAATCAGAAATTGCAATATTGAATCTCTATGCCGCTCCACATGCAACATTTCCCAACATATTGAATGTTGTTTCAAATGCATTACAACATTTACATCTGAACAAAACTATTATCATTCTAGGAGACTTCAATATTGACATGCTACAAAATAGTGCTAGAACAAAAGAATTGGAAAACTACATGTGCAATTACAGTCTCCACTTTCTTTTGGATAAGATAAACCATGTACAAAATTCACTTATTGACCATGTATGTTCAAATGGGCCCGTTTCACAATACACCCTTTTTATCTTAGACACATAATGGTCTGATCACGATACAATTTGTATTGTACTTGAATTATGAAATATACATCAAGCATATTACAAAATCATATTTTCATGTCTCAAAGCATATCTAGCTAATTTGTTACACAAAACCAAATTATTCAACTAGGATCATCCAACTTCTTAATTTTTTCTGGTTTGTAATAGATTTTGGACAGAAAGGATTCTATATAACCATAAACATGGATCAAGAAAAACAAAGGTACATGCTTCTAACTCTATCTGTTACTCTATTCCTTTGATTCTAATTTACTATATGTAAATATTCCTTGTTTTTCCTTACATACCAACTTACATTCATGTTCATTGTATTTTGTACTTTCCTTCATTGAAACAAATAAAATAACTAGACAAGATGAAGAACTCTTAACCAGAAATGTAGAACAAGACATACGAAGGTGCGTGCTTCTACCCGTATTCCATACTCCATATCTTTGTATTTCATTTATTCTATGTATATTTATTCTACTGATTTGCAGCTCATTTCTTTTATATGTAGATACTACATATCTTCCTACATATTAACTTATCTTCATGTCTATTGTATTTTCTGTGATGCTAAATTGAAATAAATAAAATTGTATTTAATCTTTTTACATGTGTTCCTACATAGCAACTTAGCTTCATTTCCATTGTATTCTATGCATTTCTACATTGAAAAAAAATAGACTAATTGAACAATAGGATGAAGTCTTATGTGCCACAACAAAGGGAGATGAAGTACAATGTTCCAAAAGGTATACCAATAGTAATAGTAAATCAAACAAAATGCATGTGCTTAATGTACATCCATATCAATTATGAACAATATACAATGAATATGCATATTTAGTTGTTGTAATGTTCGATGTACACATGTTTGAATAAGAAAATGTTGGACAAGTGTCATGGGCATGAGTAGTCAATCATTGCAAACATCACACAACAACAAGGCCAAAGGTAAATATTCATATATTATGCTCTTGTTATGTTTGGGAAACAAGTATCCTTAGTTATTTATTAATATATGCCATGGTAAATATGTTGATGCCATCTACAACACATGCTTTTTAGTTCACAAGAAGTATCGACGAATACAAGCGAAATGCCCAACATAGTGCAAGGTCTAGAGAATAAGAGGTATGGTTACAAAAATCTAACTTGCATACTTTATCCAAATTGTGCATCTACTTGTACATTGATGGAATATATATATATATATATATATTTCCATTCACATTACTTTTCCTGTTCAAAAAAATGTCACTAGGTCTAAACTTATACCACCCAATATACTATCAATAGAAAGCTTGAAAAGCCGCCGAACTAGACAATTATTCATCAAAGACATAATGGTCATGTATAACACCTACTTAGACAAAAAAAAACAAAAGCAAATGCATTACACGTGCAGACATGACAAAAAACAAATCCATGATGACAGTTACACTAACTATCCCTACACAACTTGTCCGGAAACATGTAGAGAAGATCTTGTGAGGTAATGAGATATCCATTACAAATTTCAATATATTACCAAAAATAGTATATGACCGTGGTGATTGTGATCAGATTATATTGCTCAATGAAACAGGTGTTGTCAAAAAAGTTCCCGCAGTTTTCTCAGAATATCATTTCGTACCAGACACAACAATCAACCAATTTACACAGAACAACGACATTTACCCAATTGGAACCATTGGTGCATATATCACATTTGCAACAAAAGTTGGCTCGGAACATATTCTCCATATAAAAGATGGAAACTCAAACAATGACAAGGAAATGGTATTGTTTTCCATACCCTTTTTTTTTCCTTTTCTTTGACATGTTCATATATCTCAGACATCTTACACAACTATTAAAGTGTTCCATGGTGTAGCTACAATTGTTCAACACCCGTGAAAATTTATTTTCCTTAATGGAACGACAATTGCATAAAAGGAAATTTCCAATTATGTTGTTCAAAAATATAATGAAGAAAAAAGATGTTAATGAAATGATCTTTCACACAACCCAAGCAACATTTGTATCAAAATTGTGAACAGACATAGTACATGATCTCAAGAAACTAACTAGCTCCACAACTGTTGTACGTATACATATACATCTCCACCAACAATTTGCACAAAAAGAAATTCCTTCAACAATTTTGTGCAACTTTTTTGTTGTACACATATATATTATATTGTTCAATATATTAACTACTATGCTCATGTGTGTAGGTTGAGGGTGTTCTGGTTGCAGCAAATGCCTACTTGACCCCCTTCGAGTCTGTATGTGCCAATTTCAATTCTCCTGCTTCTGCCTCTACATTCATAAATGATGGCACAATTGTTTGTCTGTGATGTGGTGCAAAATGACCTTACATATATAGTCATTGTGTCAACGATGTCATATGAACCCTCAACAACACAATTGTACACTATATAGTTAGACAACTTGTATTACAAGATGTGCTTCCTCGGTTGGCAAAATTTCCATATGAAATATACCTGCAAAAAAATGAAAAGACTGTCTACATGATACGTGAATTCCGTGTCCATAGAAAATTTACCTTAAATGAGGACAATTCCATACTGCATATCGGGTGAACCAAAAAACAATATTACATATCATACGTTGACAAGAAACAAAATAGTGTGATCTGTCTCTATCCGTGTTACGCAATCAAGATATGAATAAAGTTTTTCACTACCATGACAAAGTGAACTGGAGATGCATGATATTTTTGTGTTAAGCAATGGAAAGTGGTAAGGATGGTTGGGAACAATATGATGGATCTTCAAGAGAGTTCCTAGTAGAAAACTCATTCTCGAGAAAGACCACTTACTAGGGAACAATGTCAACCACCAAGGTGAAACATGGAAAAAGGAATAATGTCCAAGCATATGTCATGAAATCTAAAGTAGTATAAGATACAACATACTCAAATGCCTCAAATATTGAAATGAAACTCACCATAATAACTGACTTGTATCTCATGGAAAAGGGCCCAATGCCTCTCAGAAGCCAACCGATGTGGTGGATGCCATCTGAAATCATGACCTTTGTGGTGGTGAGAAGGGTCTCCATAATAATCCCTTTGGGCCTTCAACCCCTTCTTCCCATAGAATGAGGGTCAACCCCTTCTTGGGTCAATACACCCTAAAATCCCAAGAGACAAGGATATGGGGGGGTTAAGTGATGGAAAGTGGTAATTGTGGATTGGAATGGTACAATGGCTCTTCAAGGGAGTTCCTAGTAGAAAACCCATTCCCGAGGAAGACCACTTACGAAGGAACAATGTCAATCACCAAGGTGAAACAGGGAAAAAGGAATAATGTCCAAGTATATGTCATGAAATATAAAGAAGTATAAGATACAAAATACTTAAATGCCTCAAATATTGAAATGACACTCACCATAATACCTGACTTGTACCTCATGGAGCAAGGTCGAGTGCCTCTCGGAAGCTAGCTGGTGGTGGATTCCATATGAAATATTGACCTTTGTGGTGGTGAGAAGGGTCTCTAGCTGTGAAAGTGGATATTGTTGGTCATGAAATCTCTTGGCACTCCATATCTGCAACCCAAGGGCCTCGAGACATAATCTCCTTAGTTATCTCAAAAAATGGGGATAACACTCCCAAAGGTGAGACATTTGGGCATACGTATCCTATCTTCAACAACTCTTCCAATTTCATTCGTAGTTCCTTCAACTTTGGTGTGATCATCTTGTTAGGAGTTTTGAATACTAGGGAAACTCTAGGTACCAAATCAATGGATAAGACTATGTCTCTCTTAGGTAAAAAACCTAGAATTTCTCCAAATGCATCATCAAATTCTTTTAGAACTACAACTTATTCAATAATTGGATTTCTATTCTTATATATATCTTCCACATGAGCTAAAAATAATTCAAAACACTTCCTAAAACATATCTTTTGTTGTAAGGTTGCAATATCCCTTATAGGAATGGGTGTTGGAATCCCTTTCACTAAGTTGTGTTTTTCTTCTTCATTAGGACATGTCAATGTCTTATTATGGAATTCTAGAACATCATAATGCTTATACAACCAATCCATTCCAATTAGGATATCATATGATCCCAATGGTATGATATTAAAATATGCAACTATTCTCACTCCATTCATAACTATTGGACAACCCTTGACAATCTCGTGATCCTTCTTTTGGATCCAATAACTAGTTAAACCAACCATAATCTTTCAATATTTCTCTTTTTCAAATGAAATCTATCCACTAATTTAGGATCAATGTAGCTATGGATTTCTTCTGAATCAATTAAAATAACATGAATTTGATTGATAATCTTACCTTGCACCTCAATCATGTGAGACTGATGTTCTACCTATGAATCTTCTAGGGCTGCATATATCCTTGGAATATTTTTTCCCATGTATTTAATTGTACTATATTCCTAAAGGTTGTGACATTCCTCATTTTGTCTCCCTTATGAGGATAATATTTGTACATGTTCTCTCCTTTACATCCCCAACATTTGATTTGTGGTATTGGTCTTTTCCATGAAGATTTTTCCATCTTCGACTCAATCTAAGTTGCTTGGCTTTGTTGATATACCTTAGTACTATTCCTAGAGGAAGGAGGTTTGGATCCTTCTTCCTTTGACATCTTGTCATCCTTCTTATCTCTCCAAGTCTTTGGTACTACTTCTCTTAATTTGTTATGTTCATACAAGTACTTATCATTCCTTATGGCCTCTTCTAAGTTGTTTGGTTCATCAAATTGAATATTATCTCTGTAGAAATATGGAATTCCACTCATAAATATTTGAATATTGGCCTTCTCATCCTTAATGAATCCTACATGTCTCAACAACTTTGAGATATTGTTTTCATGTTCTTCCATGGACATATTTTCCAACTTAAGATCTAATAAATCTTACATCTTTTTTTCATATTAATCCTCTAAAAGATATTTCTTCTAGAAATATCTCTTGAAATGATTCCAAATGATCTTTGTTTCATTGATGTTCTTAACCTTCTTCAGCTAGTCCCACCTCATAGAATCCTTCCCTTGTAGATATTAAATGGAAATACTAGATTCCAAGTTGGGTGAGTAGTGATTCAGTTGAAATTACTTTCTAATCCCAAGAAACCAAGCTTCAACCTCTTATCCCTATTTGCTCTCTCCATAAAAATTCGATGGCTTAAGTCTCATGATCTCTCCTTGAAAATTTTCCACTTCATGAATTCTTATGTAATTACTAACAAGGGACACTTCTAGGTTGCTATGTGATTCTTTAGATGAATGTGGATTTTTGAATGAATGCGCAAGTGATTACTGTGGTCTATGAGTCATGCTAATAGTCCTTGAATGCCTATATCATTTGTATTTCTCACCTCTTGCATGATGCCTTCGTACTTTGTTATGTCTCGAACCTGACTCAACTATAACCTTCCTTTGCAATTGGTTTAGACTATGTAGAAACTAAGTGTTTATATGATTTACCTACTCTTGAGCTTTGATAATTATGTCATTATCATATATGCAGTTCCATACTTCCACTCTTAATATCTTCATGGTATCTATTGGCTCTACTGGATCTATTATCCTTCTATGTCCATTAGACATTGTCTCTTCATTGCCTAAATTGATATTCAAACACCTCACTTCTTCCTCATGGATGTGATTTATTTGGTCATCTTCCATGCTTTTGGTCCTCATAATTGTAGAAAATATGCATCTAACAAGTTATTTTTAGATAGAAATAATTCATAAATTCTGGAAAATTATACCTTTTTTCTACCTCGTTAAGGCCCCATGTTTCCTTCTTTAAATTTGTTGAGAATTCATGTTGCTCAAATCCAAATTATGGCCACATATATGGATTATATAATTCAATATATTTCTAGTGACTATCCCCTTTCTCAATTATGAGCTCCGAGTAGAAAGTTACAACCTTATGAATATACCACTTCTGCCTAATTTTGCATTTTCTTTATTGGTGCCATTTATTTGAAAGGCCATATTATTTCAATGGCAGAAGAAAATATGTTAGGAACCAAGGAATATTTCGTATCAAACATTCATAATAATGATGATGGTGAACACAAAAGAACTCTCATCTTAAAAATCTGATGCTCTAATCAAATTATGTAGCAATATGGAAATGTTAAATTCATCCTTTTTTATTTTTCCCTAGACTTATAATTTTTAGCCAAGCTAGATATCTCCCAAACTGAGTAATTTTGGAAAAAATTCACTAGGTAAAAATTGCTTGGCTTGATGAGAAGGTAAAATTTTGATTAAATACATTTTTTTGTCGATAATGAACAACAAACTATGATATTGCTTATTTTTCAAAAATATCCAATAACAACCTTAATTTCTTTAGAAGTATGAAGAGTATCAAACAAGATAGGAACTTCAATATTATCATATATTTTGTTAACCTTTGAGATGGAAGATCTAATGCAAGGAAATAAAAACAAAGGTGATGCAAAAAAAACTATTGATTCATATTCCTTCTATCATGTAACTTTAAATTGGTTACAAATTTCAACTAAACCACATAAATATATAAAATACGAGTTATCATATTTCCACATGCATCACCTTCTATGCAAGGTGAATCATTACATAGCAATTAAGTAGCAATGCAATATGTTTTAGGTAACACATGGGATCCATTCTCATTTTTTAGATAAAATGGCCCTAAAATATCAACCATGGATTTCCATGCATCCCAAGATTCAACCCATACGTCAACGTTTGTATCAAGAAGAGTTTTTTCTAGTATTTTAAGCATGAAATTTACAACAACCATGTTTCCTAGTACATAACCTCGAAGTAGGATGATGAACCACACACATGCATTGACTATAAGAACCTTATAACTTTCACTTTATATCATTCTCTTTGTACATGTAATCAAATCATTTTTCATTCTTTCTCACAAGTAGTTGAAGTATAAAGAGTTGCAGTATTGAGTTCTTGAAAAATTCCTTCCAACATAATAGGTAGATGGGACAACAAAACATGCAATTCAAACTATGGTGCAAGAATGACTTCCACCCCTCATTTACACATCTCCTTATAGTTTTAGTAGCTTATGAGATCTACTATAGAAACAATAATTTTAATTTACATTGCCTTTGAAGTCCACCAATATCCTTATATGACACCCTGAAAATTCTATTATGTGACGAAAATCAAAATTTTACCTCTCATACAATATGAGGGGTGCCACTTATCATTATAAACCTTGTTATACTTATGGGTTGAATATTCCATTTACAAAGTTTTTTTAGTGGTTTCAAACCCTATGCATGGTCCATGAACCATAAAACCATATTTTGATCCCTAAGACATTGGTTTTTATCCTTGGACCATGTGTAGAGTCCCAAGAACCATCTATTATGTTAAACCTCTTAATGGTCCCATATGACCATGGATAAGGCCTTTAGATCCATCCCTGGTGAAAAAAATATCCTAATGGAATATGTATCCCATTTGGTGGCTAAATATCCCCTCTAAAGACATGTGTAATGGTTTAAGACCTTTGTTTGTACTATAAGCCCTATAATCTTGATTTAGGTAATATGCACCTTCCTTTCCCTACTTAACCATGGTTAATACCCCAAGATCCTTACCTAGTATGTAAAACCTCCTATAGATTCCCATATCCCATTCCAAGATCAAATATCATTTTTAGAGGACCTATGTTGTTCTTTGAGGCCATGTTCACAGACCAAATCCTTAAAATATTTATATACAACTTGAGGTCCATTATTTCCTCTTATTACCATGGTCAAGTCCCAGATAGCCATCCTTGGTGAAAAAAACCTCCTAGAAACACTCATATGAAGACAAGTATCCCCTCTAAAGGTCCTCTTTAGTAGCTCAAGGAATTTTTTCATGGATCATGAACCTTAAATACTTCATTTAAGTCCTAAGACTCTTTAGTTTCTCTCATGACCATAGTTAAGGTCTCGATACCCATCCATTGTGTCTAAATCTTTCTAGTGGTTCCCATACCTCATTTAGAGGCCAAATATTATGAGCCATGTAAGAATAATTTGGATTATATGGCCCTTAATTACTAGGAATCAATACCTATGACCCTTAATTACTAGGAATCCACTTCATTACTTCTAGTGTCATTATAGAATCATTTCATGTGATTGTTCTTTTATTCTTCGTTACCATGCAGTTTTGTTATTCTTACTATTTGTGTGCATATTAGAAATACAAAAATACAATAGTTTAATCATTCTACAGAGACTTGTTTTCACAAAAAGTACAATTATATTAGATGAAATTTATTGAAGTTAAGAATTCAAAGGGTTTTTAAATGTAATCAAATGTGATTATATAATAGATAATAACTCTACTAAGGTTGAATTTGGCTCCAATATAATACTCAACAGATTTATCCATGTACTTGACATCAACTCGACTTGGTAATTCAATAACCAAACAAAGTGGTTAAATCCACTTTAACCAAGAGAATCAACAATAGAGCCTCTTGAGTTAATGAAGTCAATTTATTGTTGTTTCATCCATTGGGGTTGCAAGCTAGGAATCCAGTTTGTGCTGGAAGTGTTACCCCTCATTTTATATGAGGCCTACACTAGTATTTTTTCACTACACTTATGATTTTCATCACAAAGGTAGGTTTACAAGTTGATCTTTGGGTGGCCTAGGGGTTGTGATTGCATTTGATGAGACTATTAGTAATGTAGTCATGGATGGATAGATGATGTTGATGCTCTAGTTGTCTTGGTGATTGTTTTCCTTTCATACTAGTAGACTTGGTTGTGGAGTCCCTATGATCATTGGATGGTTGATGATACATCATGCACGTTGATGTTGTTAGAAATAATAGGTGTGTTCGTTTAACCATAGACAATATAGCAATATTGTCACCCAACCATAGGCTGAAGCCACCCTGAGCACCTTAACCTTGACAGAGAGAATAATTTTGGAAGCAAACCCTAGATCCAAAATCCAATCAAGGCAGTGTACCACTCTCCAGAGCTAGCATACCAAGAAAAAATTACAAACCATAACCAAGAGAAAGTTCAAGCCTAAAACTGAAAATACTAGTTGCAGTAGATGCAACTACCACTACTCTCCAAACTTGTGCACTTACTTAATTTCTGTAGTTGTGAGTTGTGTGTTTACAAATGAGCTCTGGAATCTTGTATTTATTATACTCTTTTTTAGTTGTCTGGGTCGACTTCTCTATCTGGAGGCTAAAGACTCAATATTAATTATTTTCTTTAGCTGACTTGTCTTCTAGGGTTATGTCCAAGGCTTTAGGGTTTTTTCTTGATTTGCGGAATATTCTATTATTGTTAGGGTTACACGTGGAGGTTAATATCTCCTACAACTACCATAATGTCAAAACTCCCTCCTAGCTAGGGAGGTATTAAAAACCAATGGTCTTGAGCACAAACATACCATTCAACTGGTAGCATCATCATAGCCACACAAGATATCTCATGATCAAATCACGAGAACCAACATCATTATTAGTATCATCTAATAGCATCAACTACATCATATCTCAAATTCATACTCCATCTGAGTAATCGGGCATGATGTTGAATAAGTCACTCACTCCATAGAGTGATACAAGAACTATTCTTCTAATCCGGACATATGTCCTAAAAGAATAATTGTTCCAACAGATGTTTGAAGCCAGGCCATGGGCTACGTGGACTATTATTCTAATCCAGACATACGTCCTAGAAGAATAATTGTCCTATACCATTTTCCTCCTACAAAATATCTGTCCACCAACACACTAACTATCCATCTACCTGGTAATCATTTCCAACACTAGTGATTGTCTTTATGGAAATTAGAACAATTCCATTTAATAGAACACAGTTGTGTCTATCCATAGTAGTACACAACTACTATCTAGTGGTACACAACCAAACCAAGTAGCACACGACTATTTAACCAGTGGAAAACATCCACCACAGTGGCATACAACTATTTTCCATAGGAATATAGTCTCCATAGTAATCGTATCATCTGATATCAACCTGCATAAAAATATCATGATACAAACTGAGTCATCTTGGTCATTCTTCCACTCACATCTGTGAGATATGAAAGAGCATTTTCCCTCATGAATTAAAGCATTAGCCATGTGCTATCTAGAATATTCTTCTCAAGCATAGAAGAATAATTGTCCCTAATTTATGAGCCTGGACCATTCAACTAACTGGTCCATTCCTCCAGCACTAATCATAGTGCAACATGGAGAGAATGAGTCTGACCTAGGGAATGTTTGTCCTTTATTTTTGAACCTGGACCATTCACCTAACTGGGCCATTCCTCTGGCACTAATCATAGTGCAAACTGGATAGAATGATTCTTCCCTAGGGAATGGTTGTCTATACCATTTCCTAATGGAAATTCCTGTCTTGTACCAACCTCCAAAATGAACCATTCTTCAAAACTCCTCACAACTGTAAACTTGGAAAGAATGACTGCCCAGTGAGGTAGACCATTCTACTTGATCACTACTCAGAGTGAATTCCAAGAAGAATTATTGTCCTAGACCATTCCCCCACACTGGCCATAAGGGGAATATTTGTCTATGGTACATCAACAATCTATCAGACCATTTTCATTACGAAAATGATTGTCTAATCTGGACCATTTTCCAAACTGAAAAATGCTTGCCCGTTAGAAATCTCAAACCACTTTCTGAACTAGAAAGGAACTGCTCATCCTGGACCATTTTTCAAACTAAAAAATGACTGTTCATAAATCAATAACATATAAGTTATCCTTCCCAACTTGGGAGTGATCTCTTCCTTTTTTAATAAGGAATTCGTCTCCATGAGCCCCAACTTGTTTCTTGAGTACACAAAATTTTCATCTTGGGTAGAGGCTTTACTCAAATATCTTCTATCTACTTATCTATGGATATATATTGGAGAACCACTTCTCTTTTTTGGACTTCATCACAAAGAATATAATGTTTGATCTCAATGTACTTCGGTCTGTCATGGAACACTAGTTTTTTCTGAAGGCTTCATATAGCTACGATCATTACAATATATCATGGTCCAATTCAACACTTTTGTTTCCTGTTAGCTCATGAAATCATGGAAAGGATCAAATTGAAACATATCCAAGTAGAAATTCTTATGTCATCATGAGAGTTTACCATGGATTAGCAATCCATCATCCCAGACTTCTGAGTAACTGTTCTGATACATTATCTCTGTCATAGAAAGTTTTCACCATGCTTCTGATGTATATGAAATACTCTACATCAAGTTGTTTGAATACATACAAGGTATTCTTATATCTTCATACATGGGTCTCTTTCTGGTATAATCTTCTTTCTCACTTAATTTATTGAGAAGAACAATGTTTTACATGTAAATTCCAATCCATGGATACTACAAGAGGTATATTTGGTTTACTGGAACATGTTGGTGTCATAGTCTTATCCCTCCTTCTGGAAGAAACTCTGAATCTTTACTTCCATTCATAAGTATTTTTCACATTTTCTTACATACATTGTTCTTTATCATAACTTACATTTCTTCTTCTTGATTGCTTCTTAGTGGGTTCAAACCAAGCTGGTATTCTTGTGATTCTCGATATAATAAATGGTTGTTCTTTCTTTTATTTATTTCTTGGAATCTTCATGTTCTTCCTCATGTCTCTCTTTATCTCTTGGGTCCATGGGTTATTCAATATTCCCTGAAGATTCCAACTTCTTCCTTTCATCATATAATCATGGATGTAGATGGAAAACCAAGGATACTTTAAGGCTTCTTTTCGAAGAAGACTTCTTCTAGAGTCAAACTGAACACGTGTTGCTTATCATGGCTTCTACTTTCAATTGGAACATGGACATATACTTCATAATCCTCAATGGATAATATCATTTAGGGTTATCTCCCTCCTAATCCTTGCTTTATGCATTAATTCATGCTCTTTTTTTGGAATTTTGTAATCATCTCCCTCCATCTAAGAGAATCAACACTTCCGTCTACATCCTTATTGCCTTCTGAAAAGTGTCACAAGTCTTTTTATAATTTCCTCTTGATTGTTGACTTCTTTCTGTTTTGACTTCTTCTGGGTCTCTTCAAGTTTGATTCTGATTTCGGCTTATCTGGCAGGTTTTAATTTTAATAGCTTCCTCAAGAATTGTTACCAAGGGTTGTCAACGTACTTCATCTTTTCATGTGTATTTGTTTGACTTGTGGTCATCGTGATAGAAATCCTTATCTTTTTATTCTTCCATAGATATTGTTTCACTTGAACAACTTATCTTCTAAGAATCATGTATGTAAGATATGTACAGAAACTATGAAAACATGGTATGTACAAGAACTTTGAAGAATATTGTTACCTTGACTTGGAAGAAGAAGTCTATTTTATCCTTCTTGGCCTTCTTTGACGGTTCCCTTTCTTCGATAATTGATGCTTTGTCTGTTTCCTTCCTTAAGCCAAACTTCCTCTTATTCCTGAAATTCTTGAATTTTTTTGTGAAGGCTTGATCATCGTATTTCTTTTGGGATTTATCTTTTGTTATAATCCTTGGTTCTTATTGTGCACAACAAGTCCAAAGTTCTTCAAATATGAGATACTCCTTTCTTGTGTTCATGCTTGCGGAAAATGCATCCCGTGTCTTGGGAAGGATGTTGAGTACTATATTTACTAGTTTCTTGAAATGATTTCTTCAATAGCTTGTATTTGATCCTTTAACTAAGAGATTCTCACAAAGTATGATGTTATGATTTCATCATCATTCATTTTCATGTCACGAAGCTCATTCTTCAGATTCATTACTTGTCCAATGTTTCTGACTGAGAAGAGATTAGTTAGGGTATCATAAAACTTTTTAAATGAGTCAAGATGAGAGATGTAGGGTATCAAGTTGTATTTTATAGAGTCCACTATGATACTCATGGAATTGATATCATTTTCCTTGAACTTCTCCATAACTTCAACATTCTGAGGTTCCTTCTCTTTTCCTTCTTCAAACTGTGAATCCATGATCTTTTCTTTCATGATATCTAACACTTTATTCTTGTCAAGGATGAGGTAAATCCTTTTATTCCATGCTCTGAAGTTAGAATCCCCTTATAACTTGTTTTATGACTTCATAGAGTAAGTCATCACTACTTTGATTTGGTCAACCTCTGACTTTGACTTGGACAACCTTTGAATTTGACCAAAAACTCAAACTTGACGTCTTATCTTGCTGAGAATACCTGGAGGTGCGCTAGGTTAGGGAACATTGGGATATCCAGAAATTAGGTCAATCTCTTCACTTAAGGTGCCTCAACATGAGGGTTAGGGTTTCATTGTTGCAGCAAAAACTTTGGCTACAACTGCAAATGTAGCTGAGAAAATCCTCCCAATATATCTTCCAGTGGTTAGACTATCCGAAGATACTGTGGGCCCATAACTTGTTAGAAATAATAGGCGTGCTCATTTAACCATAGACAATATAACAATATTTTCACCCAACCATAGGCCGAATCCACCCCCGAGCACCTTAACCTTGAAAAAGAGAATAATTATGGAAGAAAATCCTAGATCCAAAATCCAATCAAGGTAGCGTACCACTCTCCAAAGATAGCGTACCAAGAAAAAAGTCCAAACCATAACCAAGAGAAAGTACAAGACTAAAACCAAAAATACTAGTTGCAGTAGCTGCAACTGCAACTACTCTCCAAACTTGTGCACTTACTGAATTTATGCAGTTGTGAGATGTGTGTGTACGAATGAGCTCTAGCATCCTGTATTTATACTTCTCTTTCTTATTTTTCTAGGTCAACTTCTCTTTCTGGAGGCTAAAGACTCAACATTAATTATTTTCTTTAGCCGACTTGTCTTCTAGGGTTATGTCCAAGGCTTCAGGGTTTCTTCTTTCTTTCCAGAATATTCTATTCTTGTCAGGGTTACATGTGGAGGTTAATACCTCCCGCGACTACCATAATATCAACAAATGTATGAATCCCTTGATGGAACACCCTAGTAATTTTTGTCTAAGATAATATTGTATTGGCATCTTTGTTTGTTTGGAATTCTCCCTTTGATATCACTTGATTTCACATTAATTTAGGTTGATATGATCTAGCATGGTGTGATGTTCATGAGGTGAATTCCCTTTCTCATTTTGAGGATTCATACACATATTTATATGTTTTTTTATGACATAAATTGTAACACCCTCATGTCGAGTGTTTCCCTCTTCTACATATTTTTATGCCCTATTACTTGGTGGAGGAGCCTGCCATGGAGTTGTTCCCTAGCCTAATTGTGGGCTGATTTCACACTTGTTTAGGTTTTATTTGGATATTACTTATCATCCCATGTGGAGCGCTCACCCTCCTTGCATACATATTGTTACTGGATTGTCTTATTTATTAATTGATCAGGGGCCACCCCTTTCTTTATGGATTTAGTTGATCATTGAAGGCATTTCACATGTGTTATTCATATATTTGATGCCTTATTTCATGGATCCACTTGTCTTAATATATATAATATGTAAATATATAACAATAAAACAAAAAAATAAACAAAACAAAATAACTATAAAAAAATAACACTAAACCTAAATCTCATATTGCACTCGTGTGCACCCAACAAAATAACACTAAAAAGAAATCACATATTGCACTCGTGTGCTCCCATTCATGAGACAATATAGCAGAGAACCAATCAGAATCCAGAGCAATGAATACCCTACTCAGAATACAATGATTGAATACACGTTAGAGAACGAAGATGGAGACAGAGAGCTAGGGCACGCATGGCACGCCGGGAGAAGGAAGTTGGAGACAGAGAGCTAGGGCATGCATGTCTGGATGAGAGAGAGAGCTCTAGGGAAGAGTTAGGAAGGATGCATAGCTCACAGAGGGAACCCGAAGAGAGAGCTTGAGGAAAAAAATGGTGAGTTGTTGAATTTCCCAATACCTCCCTTCATTTCATGGTAATAATGCATGACTAAAAAATTGTCACACTTGTGTTTCACCCTAAATGTGCGCCACATGGAAGGAACCTATGCCTTCAAGTGAATTTCATCCTCTATGCATTTATTATATTAATTAGGGTTTGTGGGAGGAGTTATGTAGGGTGGAGAATATTAGGGCTAAAATCCACTCATGCAAATCAGAATTAAAAAACTATTAATGAATTCAAATTCAACTTTAGGTTTGGCATAGTACTCATGTAGAAAAAACCATAAAGGGAAAATACTACATGATCATGTAGACCCAAAATGCTTTATATCACCCAACTAAATTCTCCTTCAAATTTGAGATTCAAATACTTACATACATTTTGATAAGAAGGGGCACCTTGTCAAGCTTGGAAACCTTTGCACTAGTAGTTCCATGTGTTGGAATATGGGGCCACCACTTGTCCTTTTAAACCTTACATGTTGTGATCATCAATACCACATAGTTGAATATGATTAGTCCACACATCCATTAAGTCAACCCTTCTATTGTTAGTGTGCCAGTATGACACTTTCTAGGATTGTCATATGCACCTATAGTCTCTATTTACTATTCACGTTAATGTTTTATCTTCACCTACCATGCATATGTGCCATCCTTGTCTTATCATGCATTGTATCATGTCTAGGAAATGATTTATGCAATTCAAAACATGAAGAAGGAAATCCCCATTGAGAGGTGGATTGAAAATACATTATAAGATTCAATTAAATTCTTGTGGATTTTGAGGCATTAATACTTAAAGTAATTTTGATAAACTAAGGGTCCCTTTACCTATGTCAATTCCACATACCATATCTTGGAAATGCCACTTGTATTCTCCATTCCCCCTTGTCGATGCCATCCATGCCATCTCATGGGATTTCACTAGTTCACCTATCCTAGCACTTTACATTGTTGACATCATCATGTTGGCATGACAACATCAATATGCCACATGACATTTGATCCTTGATCCACATGGTTTTGAAGTGGAGGAAATCGGTTTCCAATATGGGATCTACTCACATTGTAAGGTTTTCAAAGGATATCTTATAGAGCCTAAACATAAGTCCTTGAATTTACTTGCACTCTGTGAACCTATAATATTATAGAACCTAATCTAATATAGCAATAATTCTATGATATGAGTTATGCAACATAAGGAAAATAAGTGTTGAAAACTACCTATCATAAGTCTTTGCATTAGTAGCCTTAAAGCGATTCCATGTGCATAGGTTAGATGAGAATGTTGTTGGTTGTTGCATTGGAGAATGGTTACAAGGATAAGTGTAAGACTTAGAGAATGCCAGGTGACCATGTAGTCAAATTAATGTGCCTACTTAGTTTTTCTGCACATTATATAATATAAACTGAGTATTTGTTGAAGAGATTTGGTCCTTCAATAATTGATCTCGGGTATTTGATCTTTGTATCAACGACTTAAATGGTGGATATTCACTCCTAATATTTTTTGTAAAAATTGTCAAAAAACTTGAAATTTGTTGCCAAAAACCTTGAGATTTGTTACCAAAAATTTGTAGCATGTAGTTCTAGGAGTCTTCCTTGAGATTGAGCTTACAGTGGATGTTCAACAATTTATATTGGGTCTTAAATTAGTGAAGAGATGTTTTGGATGAGAGTCATAATTTTCAAGGTGTGATATGGGATGGGTAATGGATAATCTATGAGTAGGGAGCATAGATGGGTTGAATAAGGTAGATTTCTTGCATATTAAGGTCACGATGTTTACACCGCTTATGTCTTGGCAAGGTTAAGAATTTCTAGAGAAGATAAAAATTTGAAATCCTTATGTGACATTCCTCTTATGAAACAAGGATTTGTATCATTTTTTCTTTATTACATTGTTCTTTTCAATGTAGTATAGGTGTACTAATTAGTGAATTGTGACACTTGCATGGTATTTTTAAAATTTGGGTCATTTTGCTTCCATTTATCTGGATAATTAGCTCATACTTTTTATCATTAGTAATGCACACATATTAATCTATCAAGAAATTATGTCTTTACTTAAAACCTCTTTCTCCTTCCCATAACTAGTTTTCATCGAAGTTGAAATTCTTGCATTTCATTTTCCTCTTGCATGGTTTAAAAATTCGAGTCGAAAAGACATCAGTTTCACGACCACTCCTTTGAGTAACAACAACCTAAAATCAAGTTCTAATTAAAATTTATCTACCAATTTTTCTAGGGCTCTTCAAACCCATCTTAGCTTAGGTGTAGAGCTTTGGAATAGGATTGTGAGAATAAATTTCAAAAGATGCTAAACAAAAATAAATATTTGAGTTAGGAAGTGAAATCCAGTTGCTATATCACTAAATTTGGGAAGCCCTTCTAACCCAAGGGTCAAGCACGAGGTTTCATTGGGGCCAACAAAGTAATCAAACCTGCTTTGTTGGTCTTGGTGTCGATTATCGATTGTCCCCCCTTTGTTTTGGTATAGTAGGTGGTACCATAAAGGCCATAATATTTTAGACTTCCTACTCAAGGTGACAACACAGGGAAGGTGGTGTTGTACCTAGGATTGATGTTGGATAGACTCACTCGGAATCCTTGGAGGGTTTCCCACTGCTCGATGAGGTAACTTTCACAAGGGTGTTAGTTCGTTAAGCAGGTTCTCAACAGAAATTTCCCACCCATCGAAACTCATTCCCTTCTTGCATCGATCCTGCGATGTCAGATTCCATCACCAACTAGTGCTTCTTTGTGGGAAGGTTTGTTTGCATGCTTTACTACTGGATTAATTAACATGTGTTGTTTCTTCTCCTTAGTTGGACTTAGGATTGAGTTTGTGTCTAATGGCATCAGTTCCAGGGCAATTCCTCATTTGATCAATAAAAATAGATACCATTAAAATAAAATGGAATAAAGAGGTATAAAATAGCTCATACCTAACTTACGTCTTATAATTCTCCAACATTGTTCTTTACACTTAGTGCAACAAACACCAAATGGAATGGTTTACACAAGGTCATGACCGACAAAGATCCATCTAATTCAAATGAGCAATGTGATTGGAGAATTCAAAATATTATCATAAACCCACATCTCACATATTTTCACATGCACCATAGATTCACAATCTTTCATGAAGAGGTCCGACATAAATGCCTCTATGCAAAATTGTCCACATCATAATTGTCCATGTCTTTGATGGAAATATATGAAATTCCCTTGAAGATATTTTAGTCCTTGTCATTCTTAACAAGGATGATCCCATTCTGGAAGTGGTCAAAGACTACTTCTATTTCTTTGTCCAAATGAAAGTCATGTTACACATGAACGATGGTATCATGCAAGTTTTAAAAGTTTTTTACAATGGATATTGCACATTTCTTCCAGCCCTGTTTCTTCCCATGCATATTTTCTGCCATCAATATCAATCTCCTTTGTTTATGAAATAAATTTATCATTTATCATATATCATACTGGCATGCACTGTGTTATGCAAACATGGGTGGGAAATAGGAATTTGGCAAAAATAGCCACAAGAATGACATCTTGTCTCACAATAATGTATAGAATTCTTATTAGTTGTATGAACATGGGGTCCTTCATGTCTCCTCTTAAAGGATCGTACTAGGACACAACAATCCTTTCGTAGAAATTTCTACCATGATACATCATCATAATCTAAATACCCTCTACTCCCTAGGAACTTCCTTGTTTGGTGAACTAATTCGGTAAACTTATTATATTTAGATGACTTCTTTAAAAAGTCACAAACTTCCCCACAAGTGTGGTTTCTCATTTTACAGTCATGGCGACCTTCATTCCTTTCCAGTTATTTGCATTCCTCAACTGAATTCTCTACTTCCTCCATGGTGTAGAAGGTACATTTTTCTGAGCATACATGGCTACCCATGCAATAATGAGAGGAGACATGGCATTTTTCATGCATACATCTCCAAATGAATTTAGATCATTTACATTCTCAAACAAACAACCTTTTCTTCATTTCTGAAATACCCACAACAACCTTTAACTGTAATTATTGCACCTCATCAAAACTAGAAAAATCCACAGTGTTTGACATCAACCACTATTGAACTCACTTTTTCCTTCGATAAGATAATTCACCCAAAAATATTTCAAAAAGAGAGTGCCACCATTCACCATCATTTCCTTTTCTTAGAACAACACTATCTAATCTCATACTCGAAATACCCTCTATTCCCTAGGAAATTCTTTGTTTAGTGAACTAATTTAGTAAAAATATCACATATTCCAGGCACCTTGCATTTGTCAAGGAACACATTCTCATTCCCACATATTATACGTTCTACATCAGGATTGATCTTTTGAAAAAGTATCCTTGTGACCACATGCAAGTGTGTCTATCATGATCCCCAAAATCGATTGGGAAATCACACTGAATTTTTGCAAATGGGAAGAGAAAACAATTATGTGCGCATATGTTGAGGATAATTGCACTTGTGTGATCCTCATGCCCAAGATGGATAAAAAAATACTTATTATAGTTGGATGACTTCTTAAAAATTTTACAAACTTCCCCATAGGTGTGGTTTTTTATTTTACAGTCATGGGGACCATCATGCCTTGCAAAATCTTTGCATTCCTCTATTGAATTCTCTGCTTCCTCCATGGTGAAGAAGGTGCATTTTTCTGAACATACATGGCTACCCATGCAAGAATGAGAGGATACATGTATTTTTTCGTACATACATCTCCAAAATCATTTAGATCATTTGCATCCACAAATAGACAACCTTTTCTTCATTTATGCAATACCCTCAATAACCTCTAACTATAATTTTTGCACCTCATCAGAATTGGAAAAATATATTGTGTTTGACATAAGCCATTGTTCAACTCGCTTTCTCCTTCGATCTGCCAATGCACCCAAAAATATTTCGAAAAGGGAGTGCCACCATTCACAATCATTTCCTTTTCTTGGCACAATACTATCTAATATTGACCTGAGCTCAGATAAAATGCTTCCAACAACTGTTGTTGTTTATTTTGAACGTTTCAATTCTAATCCAATATCAATGAAATAATCTAACATGACCTCAAAAACCACTGGAAAATATGAAACTTCTTGTTTCTTATCCAAATTAACTAGCATTTGGATTGCCCCTATAGCAGAAAGGCAGCCTCTATCTATAGTAGACTTCATATTTTTCCTTAATATGTCCAAAATCAATAGGGATATCACATTGCATTAGGTGGTTGACCACTTTTCCATAATGTGAAATATAACCATAGTGCATATTGCTTACATGGATAAGCGAGTTGAATTAAGGTGCACCCACCTAGAGATTCATACCCTTTACTAAGTTGGGAATCATTGCATGCATGAGTGACCCTACTAATATTGGTAATTACGCCCTCTAATTGTGCATCCAAAACTAAAGATATAAAAATTTATTTAGAACTTTGAATATAGAAAAAAAGTTCAAAATTTGGAACTAGGATGAGGATGGAATACTCACTAACAACACGTGCATATGCAACTAAAGGTACAACCAAACAAGTACTTGTCATATATTTCTTTGCCGAGTGAGGAAATCTTAGGAAAAATAGAGGGAAATGCAACTACATCTAGTAGATTTGATACACAAACAAGGACTAGAGGTGAAAAAGTCAGAAGAAAATTTTGTAGATGCGTGGAATTGTTTCTTGTTGAAGGAGGATCATGATCTTATGATGATGAGAGCATAGGAGACATAGAGGTGCCACTCGGGTATAAGTATCTGGTGAAACAATGGGTACTTAAGGAAATACCTCATATAGATGCTGACTTCATTGTCATCAATAGGACATGTCGCATTGCACCATCCTCCCTACATGACTCGGGGCTATTTTCCATGGATGGAATAACTATAAAATACAATACAATAACTGAATTGATAGACTATGTTGGACCATGTTACAATTATAATGATTGGATGTGGTCGTTCTGGTACATGCGAAGTATGAAAAGATATGTGCTTGTCACAAATTATATATAGCTAATAAACAACGATAAAAATAAGGGAGAAACTATCTATATTGATGGAAGGTATAAAGGTTCTGATAATATTGCAGGGTTTATAAACAACACACAACCCCAGACAATAAACAAGCAACTGAATGGCATATATGAGGGACGTGAATAGAATCGGGTAGTCCTGTGTGCAATAAAAAATATAGCTCTCGGGGAAGAGTTATTAGTGGATTACCATTTAAATTGAATAGAAACATCGACTAATAGGGTGCAGGTACTTATGAAACACCTCTTTAAGAAACCTCTACTTATTGCATTATATTTTTTTTTATCTTTAACATTGTTTTAAATATTTCATGGTCCCAATTTTATAATAATGTGGGAGGTTGATCGTTGAGGTTGATTTTATTTGGGTGGCAATCCGTTTTTTTGTTATCGTTAACAATTTTTTAAATATTTGGGGGTTCTAATTATATTATAATGTGGCGGGATGATCGTGGAAAAGGGCCATCTATAGAACATGTAAATTATTATCAAATTTGATTTTCATTTTACATAAATTTTATTATTTGCTTATATAGTTTTACTGAAATAACATTGTTTTTGTTGAAATGATATGTAGTCGAGAGGCCATGTTGATCATGATTCCGCCAATGAGGAGGGGTTGTATTCATCCCCTGATCCGATGGTATTAATAAAAAAAAATATCATTAAAGCGAACAAGGAACTTGCTAGCTTATTAGATCGTCTAGATCAAACTCTCGATGTCCTAGAAAGGATCAATCTCCTTATGTCACAACTTAACACATATAAGGTAATAACCATAATTTAAAGTGTTTTTTTCTAATGTACTCATATGTTCAATTATGAAACTCTGTTTTTTAACTTTTACATTATCTCATGATAAAACATTTTCTTTTTTATAAGGAGATTTTTGGAGCCTGTTCAGCCCGATGTTGGTAGTAGTGGCGCTGCAGAGACGCCACAGAGTCCCGATGTGGGATTCCATACAACTGCTAGAGTATTATTTACTTCTCCATCTTCCACACCTAATTTATATAAGAGCCATGACACACACCGTTAGACATCCACAAATCGGTCAGACTCTAGAGATGGTGACAGAGATGAGGCTGATGATGTGGTTGAGATGGTTGAAAATTTTTGGTCGACGATAACATACTTCCATTAAAAAAAATAAGACTCCTAGGTAGTTTTTCATATTTGTATTGTTTCATGTTGTCCATCTCATACACAAACCATCTAAATTATTATTTTTAAATTAATGATCATATATTTTTGTGTGTAGGAAATGACTATTTTTATAGGCACCTAGAGAGCAAGGCCTTGTTGATTTTTGGGGAAACCTTACGCATGAGGTGGAATTTCCATAATTCCAACCTCAAAAAAGAACTTATGGATTATCTCGAATGCCTCTTTGGAGTAGACACATTCAATAAAAAAGCGGTCGCCTTTACAACAAATGAATACTTAAAATTTACGCGGGATGTTTATAAATGAAGCTTGATAGGAAATACTAGGTATGAGCGTCCTCCCTCAATTCCAGAGAGGGAATGGAAGACGATAATTGATGATGCAAAAGAAAAGATACTGAAAAAATCAAGAGAAAAAATAACTGGTAACCCAAGTTAAATTACAATATTTTTATTTCAATACCATCTTTAATTTTCTTTAGATCTAAATAAAAGTGCGGTTATATATAACATACTTGAAAATTTTGATGATAGGTTGCTTGAAAATTTGAAGGAAACCAAAGAAAGGATTTCCAAACATGGCCAACACAAGCTGGGATAGGGCGGCTACTTGAGGTTACAGTCACGAATCGTAAGTACCCAAACATCTTAAGAATATTATTTGTATTGCCTTACAACTTTCATGTATTTGTAGCCAAAAACATTAAAAAAGCATACTCTTATGCAATGCAGGGCGGCGACTTTGGAACTGAAACCACGGAGGATGACCTCCAACTTGGTTACAAGTACAACTATAAATTCATGGTTGATCATAGGAAAATAATGGGGCAGACCCCAAGATCCATTTTACGGGATAAGGTAAATACAAATCAGTCCACATTAAGAATTCATTACTTATAAAATATGTAAATGTTTGATATTGTCAATAATTTAATGTCTTACTTTGTTTTAATCATTGGAGATGCACTATCAATGAAACCATTAGTACTGGACGACAGAGCGTAAATAATTACATTGCAGAGTGTTTTTTAATATTAATGAACTACTTCAATGATATTTAAAAATTGGCCATATAAATTTAATATTTTTTGTTTTTGTAGGTGATGGCCCCTCCTAGTAGCCTCCATGCCATGGGTATGAGACCATATGTGCTCAACGTGAAAGGACTGAAGTAACATCAGCTGTTGAAGAGCACCTAGTAAATGAAGGCATGGAGATGGATGAATTACTTAAGAAATGGAAAACACAAAAGAGGACTAAAAGAAATTGGTGATGTGTAATAATTTTATAAGACAGTTAGATGTACACTATATAGTTGAACATGTAATGATACATATAATGCATGGACATTTTTTTCATCTAATAATATATACAAGGCTATTTCTATGGCTTGTATACATCTGTGAATGTAATTTTATTATACACTTAATGATTATTTCAGCTTCTCTTAGTCTTGGTATATATTGATTCAATACTCCTTGGTTCTATTGGCCTTGACATACAATTTCTGTATCAATTTATGGCTCCATGGATATCATCCTAGCGATTTAAAGGCATTGGCAAATGTGAAATGTAAGAGATTGAATTATTCACGCTTGGATTTAAATTTTACATGCTTGTTTGTATGAGACCGCCTTGTTTGTCGGTTTCAAGAGTTCCAAACTTGTATGACACTGCCTTGTTTTTCAGTTTCAAGAGTTCCAAACTTGTATGAAACCGCCTTGTTTGTTGGTTTCAAGAGTTCCAAACTTGTATGAAACCGCCTTGTTTGTTGGTTTCAAGAGTTCCAAACTTGTATGACACCAGCTGACATAGCATGGGGCCCTTCATGCCATCAACCCCATCTCCTACATTGACAATAGTCATGATCCTTGCTTCTACCACTAGAATTATTCATGTATTGATCCTTACAACATCTGAACTGATAAACAATATTTTTCATGGATCCAATTTATATCATTTATCACTAGGGAAGGTGTTGGTGAAGGAAAGCCTAGTGATAGAAGTTGCTTAGTGTAGATTTTTTTGACATAGAATTCACCTATTGACTTGTTTAGAGGTGAATATTATTAATTAGAATAATAAGATGAAGGGGAACTTGGGTAGTGTTTACCTACTGCAAGTTGGTCAATAGTGATGATGTAGGACTCATGGGGGAATGCATCACCAAAAAATGATAGAGATGATGAAATGAATAACATGTATGTAGTCATGGTTGAGAAGGATGTTTTAGTCTAAGGTTGTTGTCAATATGTTAAGGAAAATTCCTTCATATTCAAATGGTCACCCATCAAATGATTATTCATAGCTCATGAATTCCTTAATAGTGGGGTAGTCTAACATAAGGGGAAGTTTAGCACTATTGGATTTATTACACTATTATCTCTACATGTGCCCATGGCTCGTGTAATTGTTATTACTAATTGTAATTATGACTAGAGTCATATTATTTTTACTTTTATTGTATTAAAAGGTGTGATTAAGGTTGACCTATTCAAACTTGATATGTGGGATCAATAATTATCTTGGGGTGTCAGTTCTTATTTTGTGGGAACCAGATCTGCAAAATGGTAATCTCTTTGTCTTTTAATATATAACATGAGAATCCAAGCAAGACCTGGTGCTTTGTGCTTGGGATATGGAGTCTAGGCAACACATGGAACTTGAAAATGGATAAAGAAGATGTGACAAAAACACCAAACAACAAGTACTATCAGTCAAGGACATATCTGATATATATGTAACAACCATATGAAATTCTCAACAAAGACAAAACAACACATGCATAAACTTATTGCATGCACATAATACATCAAAGATGAGATTAGAGTAAGAGAGATAACCTTTTATTGAATTATCAACCTCTTAAACTATATGCTTTAGAATGGGCACAAACTATCTCAATTATTATTATTATTTTAAATAAATATATGTTTGTTGGGTCATATCAGGAGTACAAATTCTCTTTGATAGCTCATCAAAATTTGAAATTCTTATAGTAACTTCCTTTCATTATGAAGAGCATGAATAATAATGTTGTTAAGTGACAAATTTTGAAGAACATTCATGCTTAACCACCTTATCAAGAACCCTACTGGCCTCCTCAATGTTTATTAATTCTTGCAAATACCATCCATTAATGTAGTAAATGTTACAACATTATAATTGTATCCCTTGGACACCATCTCGTCCAAAACATTGTAATATTCCTCCCACCTACCTTCTTCACTACTTCAAATTTTCTTCCTCCAATTGCATGTGAACCAAACGATTTACAACACCCATCTCTTTTAAGATTCTACCCAATATTAGACTGTCTATATAAACCCAAATGTCAACAATAATCATTGATCTAAGGAGTTAAAAATTCATTTTGACAAAAAGACTTAGCACAATTTAATAGATAAACAAAATATCATGTTTTTAAATATGCACCCTCTATACAAAGATTAATTCATGCTAGTATCACATGATATTCATAACTTGAAAGAGAGAGAGACCTCCATTTTTTATTTTATTTTTATAACTTGGGACTTGAAAAGAATTCTAGTTTAGTAAATCAAGGTGAAGGCCTTAAGAATTTGTCAATGTTCCTGGTGATTATTTACATACAAAGATTAATTCATGCTAGTATCACATGATTTTCATAACTTGAAAGAGAGAGAGACCTCCATTTTTTATTTTATTTTTATAACTTGGGACTTGAAAAGAATTCTAGTTTAGTAAATCAAGGTGAAGGCCTTAAGAATTTGTCAATGTTCTTGGTGATTATTTACATATAATATCTATTGTTCATGAGAAATCTAATGTCTCACTTGGATTGACTTTTAGAGAGTTATTATTGTTGACTTCATCACCTTAACATGATATTTAGTAAGAATGTCAAATCTTCAGAGTCATCTCGTTCAACACCCATATGGTGTCTTAGAAAGTGAAACTCTTAGTGGAAACTGCAAGACAGATAAGTGGAACAACAATTACACAAGTGAAAACAAGATTTTCCTACCATTTGTTCAAACCACTGTAGCACATATTTTCAAAATCCAACAGTGGATATATATAGAAATGAAAAATAAACAAGCACTAATGTTTTCTTGAAGGCCAGTGGATTTTTTTCTAATGCAAAAATGTTTAGTGTAGTCCTCAAAGGCCCACATAATATATGGCATGGATCCATATCAAGTAGAGTTTTCTAACTAGATTATAACCATTGGTTGCACATAAAAATGACCATAGCTTGAATGTGTCATTTTCACTTCAAATGATAGGCCATCCCTTCGAGAAAAACATGAAATGAATATAATATTATAATCATGTCTTTCACTACCTCCATAGTAGGCATTGAACATAGAAGTTTTATATTTCCATATCATGATTATAATTGTTGTATTTGGATCACCACTGTGTTGTTTCCTTATGGACCCATGTAGCATACTCCCACTTTTTACTCAATACCAATTGTTATGTCTTAAGCAAAGAGATGAGCAAGTAACAAAAAAATAATATAGTGGGTGCTCCCATAATTTCACCCTTTCTTTCACATGAGATCTATTATAGAGACATTAGCATAAAAATGGATGACAATTTGGGATAAATTGATATAGAAGATGGATTACAACTGTCATTAATAGCTCTTAGAATGTAGGAGATGAAATATATCCCCTTTATGCCAATAGAGTCTTAGAAAGGTACTTAAAACAAAATATCTTGGTGTTTCTAGGAGAAAATTAATTTTCTTCATGTTAGTAACTTTGTACTTTCCAACTAAGAGAAATCATGAAGTTCCATTTCATGATATCATTAGTTTGTAATAGACAGATGGGGAAACATTGGTCCTGTATCTCTTAATGCGTGATTTTGAAAAATTGGTCCTTTGTTTTGACCTAATGGATTTCCTATGATTCCAGAAACCTTGGTATCTCTACCCAATTTATTTATCTTCTATTTGGTTATTAGATCCCTCAATACTAGTTGACCTGAAGTTGATTCCTTCCCTACTCCCAAGGAGCCAAATGTAATTTCTCCACCAAAATTTGAGAAAAGAATCTAACTAATTATCCCTCTTGTAGAAATCATCAATGCAATAATGGAAACTTGAGAGTGAGAAAACATTTGAAAACCCCAAGCCACATTGGTAACATTATGATTTGAAACTATGATCATGAATTCTTAATTTCTGGATTTATTTCTTAAATTTGACATTTTACATTGTTTGAAAGTGGCATTAATTATTCCCTCTATTACTATGAAACACTAATCATTCTACTCATTAAATATTAGTCATTCCTATAGAACACACAATGAATTTTCCAAACATTTTCCCATTAAGCTCAAACTGTTACAAAACCATTCTTCAGATCCTGCTAAACTGAACATGCATATAATTAAAACGCATACACTCAAAGACTGCATATTGACAAAACCATGTCCAACTATAAGGGCTGCAAGGTAACATGTAGAGGTTGTAAATATGCAGTCTCTATGTATGTGTTTCCTTCACATTCTTATGGACAATTCTCAATTTGTAAGGGCAATTTAGATTCTTTCCTACTTTGGGAATTAAAATCTAACATTACCACATCAACATTGTAACACTAAAATGACAGAGTTCTGATTATAGTAATTGTATCTGCACATACCTCTCTCTTAATCAAATATATGCCATGCCTAGCCTATCTTTGTTGGAATGTTCATAGCCCTATCCATTGAAAATATATTCATCAACTAATGATTCTTGTGATTAAAGTTAAATATTTTATCATAAGAATTTTGTCCCAAAACAACAATCCATAATGACACAAGAAATGAGTTTCAACTTTGTCATTATTGAAATTAATGCATCCCCTAAAATTGTTTGGAAGTGAATTTTTATTGTTTAGTGGAGAATAATGTTAATGAATACAGAACTTAAGTAGAAAATGAACCACTGAAGGAAACAAATGTTCTTGACCATTAGGCCAAATCAAGTTATTAATCATAAAAATCCAAACAAAGATGAGTTTTAAAATTATCTACAAACTACAACTAACTATGACTAATTAGGTGATTTCATTTTGGATTTCTTTCTTTTTCAGCATAGAGAACGTGTGCAATCAAAACAATTAAATATAAAATTTCAATAGTACTTAATACTAATATTACATGTCAAATATAAATGTATACATAAATACCATATTTGGAAGGAGAGAAAACATCCATCTTCTTAAAGAAGACTTATTTGGCAGTTCTCAAGTCAATTTTTTTACATGCTTTACTTTAATGAGTTTCACTTCCTATTCTTACAAGGTAAATTTTGTTCTTCCTTTTAGCCTCTTTATATTGGAAATAAACATGGATTTTGAACACAGATTTGGGATAGGACCGAGAGATGTTAGACCTTGAAAATTTCATCTTCAAAAGCTCAATGACAATTCATTGAGATATTTGATCATTTGGACTATGTTGAGAAATGTTCTCCATGAACAATCTGGTAATTACCTTGTTCCTCATGAAAACCTTGAACAACTCCTTGAGCCTTACAAAGAAAATTTTAGATATACTTAAAGTTATTTTGCAACAAGTCTCTATATGGCCCCTTCGCAAGACACTTGGTCTTGAACTCAAGATCAGTGGAACTGATATTTGAACATGTGACAGACATCTCAAAGTTTAGACTATTCTAATCTCAAATAACATTCCAATGTTACACACTTGAACTGATATCAATGGATGTAAATCTATCAACTAATTTTGATCACAAATTCTTGATTTCAAGGACAATAATTTTTATTTGTTTTAAAAAAATAAATACATGTCATAGCTATTGCGATGAATGTAAATATTCTTGTGACGAATTAGCTATACTATTGATGGAATTTTTTCATCGATAGTATAGCTAATTCGTCGAAATAATATTTACAGTTTTCGCTCTTGCGACGATATCCTTTACTTGTCTCTCTTGCCAACGAATTCCCTTCTTTTTCTCTCTTGTAATGATATCCTTTATTTGTCACTCGTGCGACAACAATTGTTGGTCGTCTTTATTGTGACGACCAACATTGGTCATCTCACTTGCGACAACTTCCTTGGGTCGTCGCTTTTGTGACATTTTCTCAAGTTCATAGCATTTTCCATGGCACGTGAAGCGACGTTTGGGAGACCCAATATTCGTCACAATATCCACGGCATAATTTCGCAAGAGCATCGAAAGAGTCGTCGCAAAATGACCCAAATTATTAGTGTTATAGCCTAAATTTTGTTGGCGCCGCTCCAGGAACCTTGCTTAGGTTCCTCTACTTTGTCTCCAATTGCACTATTCCCAATACTATCTTCACCACCAACATGCTAATATAAGGGGAAAATGATGGATGGTATGAGGAATATGGATGGAAGGGAATGTTGAGGATAAAACTTAGAGCATAATGTAGAAGGCTTGGGAAACAAGGGATAAAATTTGGCAGAGTTCTCTTGCCTCTAGTTTGATATATCCAAATGACCCCCCTAGGGCCCTTTTTATATGACAAAATGATGTTTATTTCATTTAGAGAAGGGATACATGAGGTAATATGGTTGCAAAACCTAAGATATCCCATAAAATCCATTGAAAAGTGCCAAAAATTTTTTTGGTCACTTTTTAGAGTACACACATGCTTTTAGTAGTGTTGCTAGCATATGTACATGAGATTTAAGGTATGAAGCTAGCATATGTACGTGCTCTGCATATGAAATAAGGTGTGTATTCCATACAAAAAGTAGCTTTTTGAGAATAACTCCATCAAAATGGGTTGGCATATGTATGAATGAAGGTAAGGGAATGATACTTATACTTATATATATGGCGAGATCTGATAGCATAAGAACATGTTAAAATGAACAAGGTACCTACATCACAAAAGTTAGTAGGTTGCCCCATGTTAGGAATGGATAGAAACACTGAACTCTTAGGGAAAGGATAAAGGATAGGAAAAACATGAAAGAGAGGTGAAAATACTAGTACGATTCTAACAATGGAAAGAAGAGAAATAGGGTGTCATTGGAATGGTGTTGAAAAAATCACGACCTGACATATATTCTTGGAAAGAGATTGTAAGATACATAAATTATATTACCACTATGTAATAATGTCTAACCATTTATGTTGTTTTGATTAGTCATATAGATCATTATTCTACATTTAGTATATTGTAATTAATGATAATTCATGTGGAGGATAAGTTTTATAAGTATTCACATAAAAGTGAGTAACATGTAAATATTGGTAAAAGGTAGAAGTATTCAAAGGATATACAAGGTGAAAATATTAAAGTTTATAAGAGATTTCTTGTTAAAGTAAATAAAAGGTGAAAGTATTTAAGTTCTTAAGATATACTCTTAAGAAGGTCAAATATTACTATTAAATATTTATTCCAAGGTTCAATTAAAGGGTTATAAAATTAATCCCTTAGTTTCAATCAAGAGAAAAGTGAAAAAAGAAACCTAGTGTGAAGTGCTATGGGGAAAATCCCCCTAATTTGGGTCTAGCGACTATGCAGAGCCTTGCCACCCTAAAAGATAGAAAATCTTCTATTCTACCCCAAACCAAACACAACCTTACGATAATTAAGGGAAGAGAAGGAAGATAGAAATGTGTACCTTAAGTCCTTACGGTTGATTTCGATTCCTTTTGGTTGTTGTTTGTTCTAAGACTACAAGCCTCCTCCCAAAGCTGGATTGAAACAATGCTACATAACAAACTAGGACAACATATGCTTAATTATCAATATTATCTAAAGAGTTATTTGTTCATGAAAAGATTCATAAACATAAACACATAGACATAAATATATGGGACAAGAGCTTTTCTCTTTTATTAATAACAAAATTGGAGGTTACAACCTGAATTTTGCTGGCACCGCTCCACGAACCTCGCCTGGGTTCCTCTACTTTGTCTCCAAGTGCACTATTACAAATACTATCTTCACCACCAACATGTCAATATAAGGGGAAAAGCATGGATGATATAAGGAAGATGGATGGAAAGGAATATTGAGGATAAAACTCTGAGCATAATGTAGAAGGCTTGGGAAATAGGGAAGAAAATTTGGCAGAGTTCGCTTGCCTCTAGTTTGATATATCCAAATGACCCCCCTAGGTCTCTTTTATATGAGAAATGTTCGACAACACAGGTATTCCAACAGAGGACGAACACCTTCAGTAACCACTCACATAACCAGATCAAAGATCAACACACCGATGTTTTCACGTGGTAAAACCCCTA
>JZKD02S1673357.1:172536-193936 GCA_000966675.3 Picea glauca
CTAACTACAAATGCATACTAATGCATACTAAAGAAACACACTTTTACCTAACGACATATTAGACCAAGTAGATCTTAACTAACTCCTAAGTGTCTAAATATCCTAACAAGAAAATGATGGTTAATTCGTTTCCAGAAGGGCTATAGGTGGTGCGATTGTTTCAAAACCTAAGATATCTCGTAAACTCCACCGGAAAGCGTGGATTTTATATTTTTTTGTCACTTTTAGAGTACACGCGTGCTTTTAGTAGTGCAACTAGCATATGTATACGAGATTTTAGGTATGAAGCTAGGGTATGTATGAAATATGTCATGCAAAAAGTTGTTTTTTGAGAAGAACTCCATCAAAATGGGTTGCCAGATGTATGAATGAGTACGACAATTTCAAGGATGCATAGAAGTGGCATTTTGAGTTATAAAATGAAGGCTAAAAGATAAGATAAATCATCATTTAAAATTCAATTCAAATATTGGTGAAAAATAATATATAAAAAATTATAGAGTGTGCCAAGTTAAATTTAAATTTCAAAATTTCAAAATTATTTAAGACCTATAAGGAGATAAGTTAGTTTGAAGTTGTGTAGAATAATTTGAAAGAATGAGTTTTAATAAAGAGAAAGAATGAAGGTTGTCTAATATAACTAAGTCAATCCAGGGCTTTGGATTGTTAAAACTCAAAGGGACTATTCAAATAAAGGATATTATCATTGTTATTATTCGAATAATGAGGAACACTATATTGACATCAACTTGGAAAATCAATTGTTAATTTCACTATAGTCAAGTATATTCGTAAAGGAAGACACTAGAGGCTAAGAGCAATTTATAATTTAGGAATTACAACTATTTATTGATGATTATAAAGTTGTATCCCAATTCAATGCCACAAATTTGATCTATTTTAATAATGTTGGAATAATTCTAAGTTCTAACTGGATGGAGACATTGGAGACACTCATTCTAAATGTAAAAAATATTTTTTTTATAATCTCCTATGAGAAAAATAAGATAACATTACAATATTTCATAGTGAAGTCAAGCATATAAATTCCTTCATTAAAAGATATATACCACATATGCAAAATGTGATAATCCAATGTGATGTGGAATCATAGAAACAAGGTTATGATGATTAAGAAGGGAAAATTAGAGATTTGGACAAAATCCTTATTAGTGAAGACAAAGAAATTGTGCACACTCAAAGGAAATTGGAGTATCAAGGTGCAAGAGTTCACAAATTTCAACAATAGATAAAAGAGATGCAACAAAAAAATAACAATATAAAAAATGCTCACAAAAGAGAGAATAAAAATATTAGTAAAAAAAAAATCATCCAAAGATGATGGAATTTCTTGTTTGAGAAATCATAACGGAACTCTATTGGCAAAAATCAAGAAGTTGAATAACGAGAAGAAGACATGAAAAAAATACAAACAATGGATAAGTGTATTAAGATTGACTCAATTAACATGGAAAAACCTAATGTATTTATTAATGAAGTCCTATTAGTGGAAGATCTTCAAAAAGTTGAGTTCAAGAAGCAATTCAGTGATAAAGAAACAACTATTGATTTAGTGACAGGTGACATATCATCCATTACCGCTGATGAAGTCATATGTCACTCGAAGGATGTTGTCACACCAATAAATACAAAAATATCAAATATCTTCATGATGACACAAGTAAATCATGAAAATATTAAACCAAAGATTAAGAAGGATCATCTTATCAAGGTACCATATCTATACTCAAATCATAGAATAGCAGAGAAGAATTAACATATCAATGTTAACATTGTACTTACAGATTGAAGCATCTAAAGATTGATGCACCTTGAAGTCAACAACAAAGAAGATAAAATCCATAGTCTTATTGTCAGAGAGTTATAGAAGTAATCCACCTTGGACAGATAGATCCTTTCTCGATGTGCCAATATTTTTCAAGGCTTTGAACTTCATATTGCCTCATGTCCTCAACATTATCTAATCGATGACAATTACAATTTTTTTTCATTCTATCAGAAAAATTTTCTCCCTACCTATGCTTTGAGGACAAAGTTGTTTTAATGGGGGAATACTTGTAATATGCCTAAATTGTATGACCACTATGTAATAATCTAAAATAATTTATGTTGTACTAAGTAGTCATATAGATAATGTATAGATCATTATTCGAAATTTGTTATATTGTAATTAATGATAGTCATGCATTTTCCCATAGGACATGACTTATCACCCCATACATGTATTTATATGCATACCCATTGTATCTCAAAAACATGTCGATTAATAATGACTAATAATTATTTATCTCTTGAGGAATATATGAATTTGTCCTTGTTATAATGGATTCTTAGGGGAATTGGTTAGTAGGTTCACTACAAAGATGACATGGGATTGCAACAAAACACATAAGATATGGATTGTGATGTTATCTCTTAAAAGGTTCCAAAATCAACAAGCCTTGATAAAGTTACCATAACTTCTTCTTAGCATAGAAGAATTCAATGAGACCTATGTCATTGCAGAGAATATATGCCAGCCTATTACAAGTACAAATTTCACACTCAAAGGTTATTTTAGGGAAAAATCCCCAATGAATTAGGGTGTATCATTGACAGAGAAAAGTGAAGATAATAAAATTCAATCCAAAATCAGCTAATTACATAATATAACCACTAAGGATACTAGGAAAGAAGAAAAACATGCGATCCTATTATTTACTCCTTTGTGTTGTTCCTATGTAATTATAGTCCTATATTCAAATCTATACAGATTACAAATAACCTAGTTTACTCAAATCCAAATATGAATTTAACTACGAATCGTGATAATTATATGAAATGAGAACATGGATCCACATCAAACTAATTCTAACTAATTATTAGGAAACTAGTTCAACCTCAAATAAAGAATTAATAAAAAACAATCATTAAACAAATTTGCAATATGATTTGGGGGAGGGAAACAATAGATATATTCATAATTTTATTAATCATAAACAACAAATACATATAATATCTTATATTTTTTAATGATAGTTGAGTCTAGGTTTCCTTTTCCTAGATCACTTAACTACTTGTGCTTTTCCTACACTCTCCTAGTTTATATGGTTGGGAAAATTATGAGACATTTAAACCCAACTCAAAGACAAGAATAGAGTCAAAACCAAGGGGCTCTGAAGAGGGGAAATCAATAAAAATCCAAAATTACTTCTCTATGTATTGCTCCAACATATCCTTGGTTTCAATAAACTCTTTCCCTTCTCCCAACAGATAACCCTTATTTATATTAATCAAATGTGGTTACGACGGTGGTAGATGGAATTTAGGGATTGCATAGGTGTATGGATCCCTTTAACTTCACATAGGAGTGTGTATTTAATGCACATTTATTATTATTAATTATTTTATATGAAGGTTCCCATCTAGCCCACAATTTTCCTGAAGATATGTCACATGCATGTCATAAATGTAGGGGAAATACATGCAAAGAGGAAGAATAGGGTAAACAATTACATATACATGAAAAATAAGATACATCTTATTGGAGGCGATGAAATATATCTATAACATAGGTGCAAAAAATCCAAAGTTATATCAAGTTTAGGGTCAACTTGTAGGATAGTTTCCAAATCAAGGATTTAAAAGGTACATTAACCTAAAATTAGCATAACTTTTGAATGGGAATTCCAATTGAGGTGATTCATAATTCATTGGAAAGAGAAAACATAGGAGACTATATTGGTAATGTTTGCTTGATTAATTAGGATAAATATTGAATTTTGGGTAACTAGAATCTAAGGGTTTTTTAGTAGACCACAAATACAAACCAATAGATATACATGAGTTTAGAGGAGAGGATTGAATTGATATGATAAAATTGTTGAGGATTCAAAAGAAAAATAAGAAATAATTTAATGATAATTTTCACAAAGGTGTTTGTTTTGGTGAGGTAGCTAAGGTCTGATGGAAAAGTCTTGATTTCAAGATTAGATTACATTGCACTTGTGAAGAATTTGAAGAATTGTTCTCAAATAAATGAATATGGGAGATGAATCCAAAGGATATGATGCAAATGAAATATGAATTGAAGGAATAAAAGGAAGAAATTAGTTTAAAAAATGACCAATTTCTTAAGTTGCAAGCCTTTAATGAAGCACACATTGAGGAGGTTTAGAAATTAAAATAAGAAAAGTTTAGCAAAGGATGAGTCAAGAGATGAATTGAAATGAAATATGAAGAAATAAAAAGGTTGTGTATGAATATTCAAGAACTTATTAACAATTTTAAGAATATGAAAAGGCATTTAAAAGGGGTAGAATTAAAGACATTAGCGAAGAAATGCATAAAATTGTTGAAAAATCCTAAAAAAATGATGATATGAAAGGAATAAATGAAAGAGAGAATTCAAGAAGGAAGAAACATATTAATGGAAAATGTGATAATCTAGCTTCAAAAGAAGAAATGAGAGAATCTAGTAGATGTTGAAATATTGTAACTACAAAGAGTATTCTATTTACTATTGAGTTATTATTCATCAGATCAATCCCCTTTTGTGGATTGATCATGTCGAGATTTTTACTTGACCAATTCCCCTTTTGTGGATTGTTCAAACCCTAATTATATTATTCTAATTAAGAATTCACCCCCCAGGCCTAATTAAAGTGGTTTTAACCACTAAGAAGACAAGTCAGATTACCCAGTGAAGAGACACATTTTCAATGCCTGCCAGCTAGTATAAATAAAGGAGGATAGTGCCTCATTATCTCACTCACTCATTCACTCATCAAGTGCGAAATTTGGTCGCTACAGTTGGGAGAAGAAATAAGAGAGGGGCGCATTGCTCAATGTTGGATATTCTCTAGTGTTTTGGTTTATTGTCTTTGCATTATATTGGTTATCTATATTAAGGAAGTTTTTGTTGGGTTTTCTTCCCCATGAGGGTTTCCCAAGATAAATGTTGTGTATATTGTGATTGTATTTCTCTCAGCGATCCTAACTATGTTATTTTTATCAAGTAAATTTAAAATAAACCTAATAATAGCTCAAAAATTAACATGGTATCAAAGCTAAGTTGAAGAGAGCGCCTTTCATTGGATAAGCAAAAATGTCAGTTTTTTTGTACAAGAAAATAAGGGATTTTTTTATTGAAGAGGAATTTTAGCCTAAAACTCATCAAGAAAGTCCTCCCTAGCCTAGAGAACTCTTTGGCAGCCTCAACACAATTTTCTAGTGGACAGAACCCTTGGAAAGTGAAACCCTAGTTTTCATTGGCACTAGAAAACTAGGAAACTGGAACCAGTACTAGAAGTACCAGTCTCGAATTCCGCAGGCCCAGTTTGAAGGGGTAAAATTTGGATTTTCTGAAATATGACTGCACCAACCTACTCTCCTCAGGCAAGCACACCTCCTGGTAAGTTCAGATTTAATTTTTGATCACTTTCATTTTTTGGTCATATTCCCAGCTACAAGTCAAGATGTCTTCAAACACCAAGCTTGTTGACAAGCTAGAAGGCATGGATAAATTCCATGCTTGGAAGTATATGATTTCACTCATTATTGAAGATAATGACCTAGAAATATTCATTAAGGAATATGTACCAGAACCTACCGATGCTACAGCTAAAGAAAAACACCAGAAGGACATGGTTAGGGACAAAAGAAGCATTGCATACTACATTAAAGATCACTTTATCCCTCAAGTGGATTCAAATAAAAGTCCAAAAGAAATGTTTGATGCCCTAACCGGGATGTATTAAGGAAATAAAATCAATCGGGATATGAATCTACAAAACCAACTCAAGAATACAAAGATGCAAAAAGACGAAACCGTACATGACTACTTTTCTAGGGTTTCTCAATTTAAGGAACAACTAGAATAAATTGGAGATAAACTATATGAAGATTAAATTATAATGAAATCTCTTAATGGTCTCATAAGACCTTGGGATGCGTTCATCCAAACCATTTGTGTCAGAAAGGAGAAACTAAATTTTGACAGTCTTTGGGAAGACTGTGTTCAAGAAGAAGCAAGAGTAGCTAACCGAGAAGCAGTACTATCAAGAGATGAATATCAAGGCCTATTTGCTCATGTTAAAGGAGGAAAGAATAGGTCTCACTTCCAAAAGGAGACTCATAAACATAAGGAATATCACCCTCCAAATAGATTCTAGAAGTTCTAGAAAGGTCAAAGAAGAGAAAGATATTTCTCCTCTTATTAATGCTACCATTGTGATAAGATGGGTCATATTGCTAATAATTTTCCAGATAGAAGAGAAGAATACAAGAAGAGAAACAAAAGGCACCATGCCCATGCATTCAAAGATGAAGAGCCACCCATGAAGATGATTAAAGAACATATTGAATACTATGTCTTAATCTCTACCCTCTAAGAATTAGTATCACATGGAGAGGAAACTTGGATCATAGATAGTGGTGCCTCAAAGAACATGAAAGGAAAGACAGTCATTCTCTCTAGCCTTACCGAAAATAACTTTCCCCAGAAAGTTACACTTGGAGATGATTACCAGTACCCTATCAAAGAAGTGGGAGAGTCCAATTACAAACTTGATTCAGGGACCACAATGAAGATGAAGGATGTACTATATATACCAGGTTTGACGAAGAACTTGTTTTATATCTCTTCTTTAGATAAGAAAGGCTTCAAGGTTGAATTCATAGATGATGAAGTCCTCATGTGGCCTAACGGAAAAATCATAGAAGATGCAATTATTATTGAAACAGAAGAAGGTGGACTATATAAATTAAAAGGTCACTCAGAAGCAGCCTTAGCACACTCCACCGAGAGTCCATGTGAACTTTGGCAAAAAATACTAGCTCACATCAACTACAAAGAATTACCATATGTAAGAAAGGAAGTCACAGGTCTACTAGAATTCAAGGTTGACCATGAAGGTTGTGCAATGGATGTGCACAAGGAAAGAACATCCAGAACCCTTTCACAAAGAGCAACAATAAAGTAGAAGTCTTAGAGCATATCCACTCAGACGTATGTGGCCCAATTCCATCAACCTGCATTAGTGGGTATGTATACTATGTATCATTTATTGATGACTATTCTCACAAGACTTGGGTTTACTTCTTGAAATCAAAAGTCGAAGTGTTTGGAGAATTTAAGGAATTCAAAGCCTTGATAGAGAATCTCTCTGAAGGAAAGATCAAGACACTCAGATCAGATAATGGAGGAGAGTACACCTCAAAAGAGTTTGTAATTTTTTTTAAGTATTACGGTATTAAGACGGAGCTCACCACTCCCTACAATTCTCAACAAAAAGGTGTAGCATAAAGGAATAACATAACTATAATGGAATATCATAAAGGAATAACATAACTATATCCATGATCAAGATCTTCCAATGCACTTATGGGAAGAAGAAACAAGGACAATAGTGTACTTACAAAACAGATTATCCCATAGTGCACATGGGTTCAAAACCCCCAAAGAAATGTTCTTCGGAAAGAAGATAGAAGTAAGCCATCTCAAGATATTTGGTTGTCCAGTGTTTGTACACATTCCGAAAGAGAAGAGAACCAATATGGACCCTTCAGGAAACAAGGCAATATTTGTTGGATATTGTGAGGTCTCAAAGGACTTCATAATTTATATACCAGGTTACCATCACATTAAGACCAACATAGATGTAACCTTTGATGAAGATGCAACACTCAAGAAATCAAGAAGATGCCATACAGTTGAAGAAGTATATGAAGAAGAGCCTATAGCTCCCATAGTTGCAGAACTAGTAATGGAAGTCACAGTTTTCCCCGATGATGAGATTCATAAAGATAATGATATGATAGAATCTCAAGAACCTCCCCATATGACGATCTCTCACAAGAGAAAGCCATCTTGGGCGAGGGAAATTATTCAATATCGGGAGAAGTATGGTGTCCTGGATGGTATCATGATACAAGTCAAGAAACCCAAGCCATTCTCCATTTATATGGCTTTGATGTGTGATCTCTTAGAGTAGGAGCCTACTTTATTTGAAGAAGCCATTCAAAAGAAAGAATGGACAGATTCCATGAAAGAAGAATACCAATCCATTATAAATAATTATGTATGGTAAATAGTTCCCAGACCGAAGAGAAAAGATGTGGTATCTTCCAAATGGATATACAAGATAAAACATGTTGTTGACATAAGTATTGAGAATTATAAAGAAAGGTTTGTATCTCGTGATTTTTCTCAAAAGGAAGGCATTGACTATGAAGAGACGTTTTCTCCTGTAGCTAGATACACTTCTATTATAACCATCATATCCCTTCCAGCTAAGATGAAGTGGAAGTTACACCAGATGGACGTGAAAACATCCTTCTTGAATGGTGTCATTGAAGAAGAAGTGTATATAGAACAACCTTAAGGATTTGAAGTTGAACACAAAAAGACTCATGTATGCATATTGAAGAAGGCTATGTACAGATTGAAGAAAGCTCCTAGAGCTTGGTATAGAAGAATTGACAGTTTCCTGATGTGCTTGGGCTTTACCAAGAGTAAAGTTGATTATAATCTTTACTTCAAGGTTATAAATGATTAGGTTGTTATATTGTTGTTGTATGTGGATTACTTATTCTTAATTGGAGAAGAAAAAATCATCATTGATTGTAAGAAGAAGCTCGTTACATAATTTGAGATGAAACACCTAGGCCTAATGCACTATTTCTTAGGCCTTGAGGTTTGGCAGATCCTAGAGAAGATATTCCTTAACCAAGGGAAGTATGTTGTTGATGTTGTTCAATATGTTGTTCATGTCATTTCCCTCTCTCTCTCTTGATGATGTTATAGAATACCCTTCTTGTTAAGGGGGAGTGTGGAACTATTGTAATTGCAAAGAGTATTCTATTTACTATTGAGTTATTATTCATTAGATCAATCCCCTTTTGTGGATTGATCATGTCGGGATTTGTACTTTACCAAATACCCTTTTTTGGATTGATCATGTCGGGATTTGTACATGACCAAATCCCCTTTTTTGGATTGGTCAAACCCTAATTATATTATGCTAATTAAGAAGTCGGCCCCCATGCCTAATTAAAGTGGTTTTAACCACTAATAAGAGAAGTCGGCCCTACCTAGTGAAGAGACACCTTTCCAGCGCCTGCCATCTAGTATAAATAAAGTAGGCTAGTGCCTCATTATATCACTCACTCACTCACTCATCAAGTGCACAAGTTTGGTAGCTGGATAAGAAGGAAGAGAGAGGCACATTGCTCAGTGTTGGATATCCTCTAGTTTTTTGGTTTATTGTCTTGGCATTGTATTGGCTATCTATATTAAGGAAGTTTTTGTTTGGTTTTCTCCCCCACGAGGGTTTCTCAGTATAAATATTGTGTATATTTTGATTGTGTTTCTCTTAGTGATCCTACCTATGTTATTGTTATCTAGTAGATTGAAAAGAAACCTAATAATAGCTCAAAACGTACAGTAGAAGTTCATCAAAAGATACATGAACAAGTTGAGTTTAAAATTGAGAATATCAAAGTCAAATATGATGGAATTATCTCAAAAGAAACAAGTATTGAAGACTAAGTATTGATGATAGATCATTCCATTGTATTTGAAAATATGATTAAATATATGGGCGTGTATAATGAAGGAAAACCAACAAATGTAGAACCATATTGACACCGTCATTACCAAAAACATTTTCAATAAAGACAAGAAGATCGATATCTACATAACCATTAAAGAAGATGGAATAATCAACAATATTCATGGAATAGGGAATCAACAAGCTACGATTTGACAAGATATTATTAGAGACAAATGAATATAATAAATTGGAGAAGTTACAACAATAACACATGGAATCAAAGGAAATAAAATATGAAACAACTAGCTATCAAGGATTAAGACATAAAATCATTGAATTTGGATGGATGGATCATCATCAGTGGTACAAAGAGAGTACGAATACATTTATTTTCTTTTATCACATGTAAAACCATTGATTGCACATCTTTGAGGTCAAATATTTTCTAAGGATGGTACTATGATATGACCCAGGGGGGCATATATGGGGTTATATGTACATTTAATGGATTAAATGTATACGTAATAGGGGTTGAGATGATAAAAGGATAACATGTGCAATCACTAAGTATAGTTATATATAGGTCAATATCGTCTTATTTAGGATATGAACAAATGATTTGGATATATGAATGCATTGGGGTTATTTGGAGGAGGTTCTCCTATTTTATAAGGAGTTATTATGTAACTCATATGTATTATCTCTTTGGGAGCTATTCTCCACACTCACATATTGTGTACATTATGTGTACTTTGCTTTATTATTATATTTTAAGGATTTAGTTAATAACATGATGATACCTCCCTTTCCCTACTTGTGATGAAACTTCCCTTAATGTTGTAGGGTTGAGAATTCCAAGGTATGAGTGGAACTATGTTAATGAAGATTCCCTATGATAAATCGATCAAACATGTAAGGTTGGAGCCAATCTGGTGAAAGGAGGTCCCTATAGAGGCGCTCGAAATGATAGGTGAAGGAAACCCTTGAGGATTGAGATAGGTGGAAGGAGTTTAGTCATTAATTTGAGTATGTACCTATTGTTGATACAATAAATTGGTCATATCAATTTTTATCCTTTTGGAATAAAAAAAAATGATATTAGAAGAAATAAATTTTGAATGATTATCAGTTCATAGCATGTCCCTCAGTCTTGGATTCATCATGCATTTTATGAATTAAAAATCCAAGTCTATAAGCTCAAGATATCCATGTTTTTGTACAACCAGCGAAGGAGCACCTTTTTCCATGTGCAACACAACTAGTTATTTTCTTGGAACCACACTTATCTTCTTGGAACCACACTTATTTTCTTGGAACCAAATTTATTTTCTTGGAACTATCCCTTATACACTTTCATCCCCCTCGCTCCCTTATGCTCTCACACCCACATTGCCCTCACTCTCGCATCGCCCTCACACCTGCATTCCCCTAAATCCCTCATTCCCCTAACTCCTGCATTCCCATCTCTCCCACATTCCCATATCATTCCTTCCATATCTCCCCTCTCCTCTCATCCTTCTCCCCATTCTCCAATACTTAACATTTTTTCCTAAGTTTTATTCCTCCTATCACATTGAAACACATGGAACCCTGTCCACCCTATCTAGTTGAGACATGTGGAAACCAATGATACTAAGACATGTGAAAACCAATAAAATCTTGACACATGGCATCCTATCATACTATGACACATGGTCTATGACTAGGAACTGAATTGACACTGATTGGACAATGAATGGACACTGACTTAGCAATGAATGGGCATTGACTGGGCCATCAAAAATTTTCATAAGTCATGAATTTTCATAAGGCTCGACCTCCATAAGCTCCTTTTGTTTCACATGAATGACATGGGAAATTTTACATTATAATAAGTAAACTCTTCATCTCCACAATGCATGTGGGATTTAATAGGATGAATTTTGATCAATGGAAAAAAATGATCCACGAATTTGATGGACGACTGCTGAGGAACGACCTTTAGAAGTTCATAACTCAAGTTCGGGCTTCCATTCTGGGAAAACCATACCACGTTGGAAAGGTAATTAAAATAGGAAGAAAATGTAATAGGTGACAAGGGATGAATTTTTCCATAATTATCTTATAAATTAAAGGAATAGTCAACTCTATTTTCATGGTTTGCTGGTAAATTTTTTTGGAACCTCAACTTCCCGAGGCTATAACTTGAGATCCATAACTCCAAATTTTCACTCAAGAGAACTCCTTGGAAAGATGGAATGATGAATATTTCTCCTAGAATGGTTTCCATGGCTAAGACGTTACTTATCATGTTCATAAAAATAAAACACAGTGCACCTTTTTTCATACAGTCAACTTCAAGTTTTGGAATCGAAAATTTATTAAATGCATTTTATAAAGGGATAAAGTGGGGCCCACTTGGAGGCACAAATTTCAATGACATTAAGTCATTAATGAGACTTCAATAAAAAATTAATTAAAGTTATTTACTCCAAAAAGGAAGCGTGTAGAAAATTCTAGAATGGAAAAACCATAACTACTTCAAGAGCATTGAGAGTATATTTTAAGAAGGCAAGAGAAAGCACGATTAAGGGGTTAGAAATCAGAAGTATCTATAGTGGTGAAGAATCTGCAAGAAGCAAATCTATATCTTTCCAGGATTTTGTGAAATTTCCTACTAAAACTTTTTTCTCTACAGCTTCTTCCTTTCTATTTCTTTCAATCAAATCTTCTATGTATGTATGGAAAACATGAAGATTTTAGTCTGAGCAATTCTTTCTATGGAAATATGCAACCATCTTGTAAAATTTCAAGTCCAAAGGAGCACAATCCCGACTTATAAAAAGTAGATGTAATTCATTTTAGTTCATGTCATTGTCATTGAGACCTTGTTGAAGTTGTTTTAGTTCTCTTGTTCCTGAAATTATTGAACTTGTCATATTGAGATATTGTTATAAATTATTTTTTCAAAGAACTATTTTGGGGTATTGCATTAGTGATTTCTCATACTTGAGTTGAAATCACGTGATTTCAAATGTATTTCCTATCAAAATATTTTTTGAGTTCCAAAAGAAATACTCATCTAAAGTTCTTTGAAGACCTGTCTATTTTTATTTCATCTTGCAAAAGTCATAGCAAATTCCAAGTCCATTTTGTTTTACAAGAAAGAAAAAATGTATGTTGAAATGAGACTTCAAAACCTTATAGACACAAATGTCTTCTGACACACTTTATCCTTTATTTATTTAAATGATCAGATGTATATTTTTATATTTTCATAACTATATATAAGGGTTGTATATTTGTATATACGAGCTTTCCTGGAATATCTTTCGGGGTTTTCTCTTTATTGTTCACCCTTTGCATTCATTGTAGAACCACATAAAGAATATTCCAACATATTAGAGAGGAGTAACACCACTATAAAAATGAAGGGGGGTATTTTATCCTCATAAGGTTTTTGTTTATATCATGACCATTCTTAACATTGACACCTACCAATTAGAGTTTTTAAAGATGGAAGAATCTAAACTTTTCAAGGGATTTACAAAGGGGAATCAATATTATAAATAGGAAAATGAGAGACCTCGAGGCATAAGAGAATGATAGGTGTTGGGATCATGCTTTGACATATAAAAACCACCTTTAATACCTGTCTTTTTGCCATTGTACCACCATATATGACATATTCCACATCACTTTTTCTTACCATATACTAATAAAAGGATTGATAGAGGGATCCATTTAATTTAGTTTTATTTTCTATTTAACATTCAAAATAATGCTAAACTTTGAATTTCTGAATTATTTTACTAGAAAAACTTATTTCTCGTAATTTCTCCAAGCTTAAGATACTTGCAAGATGATCTGAGAGAAATGACCACTTGGAGGTTGTTCCTTATCTTCATGGCATGGTTCGTGACCTCTTGGTATCTCAAAAACTCCTTCACATGTGCTCGGTCAAAGAAAGGTCAACTCACCTACTCTAATAGGAAATACCCTGTTTTTAGCAGAAAATCCACTAGATCCATACTAAATTTGATTTGAGCACGATTTTAGGCATATGAGTGTTGGGATTCGAGCCCAGTAGAGGATAAGGACCTGATTTAAGGGTTCTAGATGAGATTTACTAGCTAATCAGTTAAATAAATATTTGTATAAGTACCAAAACATGTAAAGCAAGAGATAGTTTTTGAATTCGGATTTTTATTTCCTCTTTTATTGGTTGTAGATTTCTATTTACATCAACTTAATGAAGATATGAACCTAATTTTATCATCAATATATGAGTTTATGCTGAGTTTTATCAACTGATGTCTTTTACATTCGCAGTGAAGAGGTGTGATGCAGGAGCATCGTCAACAACCAAGCAAGCATGGATGCGGAAGCCAGCTGGGAAAAGCGCCAACACATTTTTCACATTTTGAAATGTTTTGAAAGATTAAGAAGTGGATATAAATGTAATAGATAGAAGCATACTTGCATTTATGTCTGGCTGTTGTAAACAGATCGTGAGCGATTTGCTCTCATCTGTCAATGTAAAAGGCATTTAAGCCCAGTTAATGAAAGTAGGTAGATTTGAATTATAGATTAGATAGTTTAGAAGAGAAGGAGGGAAAACAAATATAGACACCCTCATCTTTGTATATTTAGATCATTGACACATTAGCACAGGTTATAAGGAGAGAGTTGTAGCAGAGAGTTGAAGAGAAGAACCCATGTACAGAAGCACTTGAGTTAATATATGGAGATTTGACTCAGATTGCATGGTGTTATGATGTTTTCTGTTTATACATGGTGAATGATATACTTATGGTTTTTTTAGTCTCTCTGTTATGCATTTGTTATGAGGCTATGTTGTGTATGTATGAGTTCATGTTGAATGTTTGAATTCTGAGAGAGAGAATAAGTTTCAATTGTTTCTCTTCCTAAGTGAGAGAAGTTCCTGCAAGGAGTGCAGTGAAACATCCGCAAGGTGTGCGTTGACAAAGATTCTGAGTTTTATCTCATAAATCTTAGGAGAGATATTGTTGTTCTCATTCCAGTATAAGTACAGGTGAAGCACAGAAGTTGTGCAAGGTGTGCGCAGGCTAGTCGAGGCTTTAAACTTATCAACTAAGATTGAAAGGTAAAGGACTGTTGTTGCGCCAGAGGGTGCACAGAGTCAAAGAATGAAATACTTAGAAGTATATGAAAGATTGTAGCAAGGAGTGCATGTGGAGTCCTTATAAGACTCAAGTTTCCAAGTAAAAGCTTAGAAGGGTTAGCGCCTTTGAAGTGTTGAAAGAGAGACAGAGAGAAATCGCTTTGCAGAAGCCAAGTTTAGACGAGGAACACTGGTTCATTTCACAGAAGTCTTCAGGGAAGGAACGAGTGGTTGGAATTCTCTATGGAGAACTCGCAAAGTCGTGAGGACCGTGGGATTCAATGAAGCTACAAGGAGGTTAAGTGTTGGATGAATCCACCCTCCGAGAGGTAAGACTCAATGTGGACCCTTAATTGTGATAGTGGAGCCATCAGGATCATTTCGACAAATAGGAGGTTGTAAGTCCGGAGTGCGAGACAAAACCCTTGGTCACTCGAACTCCCGAAGTGTGAACTGGATTATCGCGTGAGAAGGCAAGGAGCCGAATTTTTGGAAATTTGAAAGTTTGGATTTTGGTGTTTTAGAGGTTCTATTGACAAGGAGTTGGGACATAGTGGAGTGAAAATCCCAAAGTCGCGAGTCGCGACAGAACATTGGGGTAAATTTTGGGATTTTGGCACTTCGTGTATCAGAAAGCGGAGGAGATAGTGTTCTGGGATCGAGAATTTCGAACTCCTGGTACCCGAAAGTCCGAAATCACGTGGTTCGTCGGATCGGAAGGGTGACTATTGGCTGTTGATTCTGTAGGGGAGTTGTTTCGGAGTTCAGGGGTTGGAAAGACGAGATGCCTCACATCTGGATTCATGAAATCACGAATTCTGAAACCCCGATGAAATGAAAAGTCCATTGGGAAGCCAACCTTTGCTGAACACATTGAGATTCAACATTTTGGCACTTTAGAAGACAAGGGATCATGGTTCCTTGATATGGAATTCTTGAAGTCACGAAACGCGATACAGGCATGGAGGAGGACACGGCAAAACATTTTGGGTTTCGGCATTTCAGGTTTTTGGCGGGTTAAGGGGCCGGAAACCTCAACAACGAAAATCGCGATATCGCAAAACCCGAAGTCCCGAATTAGTGAAGGGCGTGACTTTATTGCGGTCAAGGAGACTTGGGTGATAACTTGTGTTTAATAATGTGGGAACACTCATAAGGACCTGTGGAGGAACACCATTATGTGTATGTGTGTGTTTCCCTGTGGGGAAATCAAAGAGTCAGGTTTGCAGGTTGCTCAGGAAGTTCCCAAGCGCAGCACGGGAGAATCCCTGTTTTTCCGGTAGCAAGGCAAGCGAGCGGGAAAAATAGCGTTGGCAACATCTAAGATATATTTACAAAGTAGATCGACGGTCATCGGGTTTTCAGAGCTACCGAGTTGCCTGAGGTTTAGCGCAAGAGGGAGCACCAATAGTTTAAATCAGATTTGGGTCGTTCGATCCAACCGGGACAGGTGGCAGCCTGTCGGCATATCGGGTATCGGGAGTCAGAAAGCTCTCCATCCATTTCACTTGAAAGTGTCGATCAATGAAACTCCAAAGCTCCTTTCGAACTAAGCCTAGGATCTCAACACCAGGTCATATCAAGCGAGTAGCTGAAGGGGGGACAACCCCTTTATAATAGAAAATACTATCTGGGTCATCCATTTGAAGGACTTGCGACACACATCCACGTCAGGTCGGCATTCGGGAGTTCGAGCGGGAAGCATTCCTCGCCATTTTACATTTCGAAACCCCGAACCCCGATAGCGCCGAAAGCGCCAAAACTCGGGCCCACAGTATTACCAAGTTAGTTCAGAGCTGTCAAATCAGTGGGGAACACATGGCGACTGTTAGGCCCTCCCGGCATTTCGCCCATCGCGACTTTAAAGGAGAAAAATCCTAATCCTTTCTCATCCGCGAACCCCAAAACGCTAAAAGAACTTTGACAGAGAGGCTAAAGGCGCCTAATTAAGATTCAAGAGAGGGGGCGCTGTGTTCTCCAGGCACTGATTCAATGTGATCTAAATATCGATGCCAACTTGAGGATAAACGAAGAAGAGATAAGGTGGTTGAAGCCTCGCTTCACTCATTAATTATAGGGTATGGACGTCCCGGCTGAAGGTCCACCCGATATGGTCCTCCGTACTGATTCTTTCCATGGAAGCCGCGCTGGGTCTCCAGCTCGCCAGGGAAGCCTGCACACGCCAATTCAACATTTAAGGGCTCAGCTACCCCCCTGGCGCGAGCCATGAAGAATTAAAGTAGCGTATGATAGTAGAATGTAGGCCAGATGTGATTGAGGAGACGCCTCTGCTGGGCAAAATGGGGAAGAGCATATGTAGGAATTTTGGCCATTTTTTGTATCTATCAATGGTTGAGAAAAGCTCCCGATTGTAAAGTTTTGATGAAGCATTGGTCACTCTGGTTAATGTATAAGGCATTTGATACTTCTTACTTTATGGATGTCATATTCTTTTCATCTCTCTATTTACTGTGTTAGAACGACTCGGAATTGGAGGATCCAGTCGAGTTGCAGCTGTTATAGGATGATGTAGGTTGGATCACTGTAACAGTTACATTGTTTCTAATCGGTTCCTGTTATTTTCGTAGCGTTGAATGACTTAGAATTGGAGGATCCAGTTGAGTCACTCTTCAGCTCCTTGAAGCTCCAGACCAAGAGGATCTTGGCTTCTGAGTTTTGCATCCTCAAGCTTCCGAAGGCTTGTCACCCAAGGCAGTCTTGCTCACCCTTCCCACAAGTCTTCCCTCTGTCACCCTTTAATCCATTTACTGACAGAAGTTGGATCAAGACCTCCCTTGCTGCATACATACTAGGCCCGGTCTTCTGAGTCAAAGTTTTATCTTCTTGAGTCTTTACCCATCTGATCACCCAATTTATTAAACCGTGACATAAAATTGATGGGCGTTGGGCTCTGCTCCTGCAAGCAATCTAGGAGTGACTTCCGTCGCCAACCTTTCTGGCGCCATTGCCGGGGACGAAGTTGAAGATTTTCCCTGGGAAGAATGACATTGAGCCTTTGATTCTGAAGGTGCATCAGACATCAAAGCCCTTAAATATTTCTACTGTGCACCTGGCGACTCCACTGTGGCGACTCCATTGTTTCCACATCACTGTTTCAGCTGTGACTACTGTTAGCACACCTGAAATCTTACCCTAAGGAGCTTTCTCGAGAAGGTTTCAGCAGCTGCTTTCTCAGTCTGAGAAGCTTCCTGGGGTAACGACAATGTTAAGATCTGGCCTTTGATGGTGAACAAGGACCATGCATATTTGAATTTGCGCATATTTAACCTGGCGACTCCATGATTCGAGGATCGATTGGCGACTCCACTATTTCGATATGGAGAAAATTATGGCTCAAAGGTTTTCTTTCTGTGACTTTTCCTAGATAGTTGGGTTTCCTAATGCACTTCCTGATAGAGACCAATGGGAAGATTTCCTCCCTGAATTTCATGCAACAAGTTGGGAGGAACCAACTGAGCATTTACTGGACTTCCATGAGGCTATTCACCAACACAATATCACACATGAGGATGTCTGGATTAAGCTCTTTAGGTAGTCATTGAAGGGTGTTTCTCTTGAATGGTGTCGGTCTCTTCCCGCTACAAGCATCCACTCTTTAACAGGTTTTCATACAACTCTCAATTCATTTTGTAAAGACTACTATCCAGCTGATTGCTTGTTTGAAAACTGTTGTGAGGAGTTTTCTTCGCTTCATGAAGCCTCTGCTGACCCTGAAGACCATGTCCATGATAAAGCCTTTACTGTGGAGGAAAGCATTTGCCATGAAAAAATAGAGGTGTTGAATGATATTAATTGTGTTAGCCCTGGAACAGAAGCATATGACATTATTTCAGATGCACCTGCTCTTTTAGATGTTCATAACGATCAACATGCCTCTTGTGAAAATTATGAGTTTATAGAGCAGATGTGGTCTATAGTAGATGGCTTACCTGGGCATCGGGTGGAAGAAGATGTTCCTAGCAGCTCTGCTCATGATGACAAAGACCCTCTCTTTTTAAAAGAGGGGTTAGTTGTGGAAGATGTTTCTTCTCTTTTCCCCCAGGGGGTTTCTCACAATATATTTTTACCTGGGATTAAAGAGAAAAGGATTATGTATGAGCAGCCAAAAGCATCAGGTCCCGCTGTCCCTGAAACAAAATTTTTTTACGGGATCATTGTTCTGGAGGAGGATCATATCAATGAAGGATAACCCCTTTTTGATATATATTATAGTGATGATGAGCAACAAGCTTATCCTACTTTTGATCACTATAGAGATACTAAAGAGCAAGTCAACAAACAGAACCACTCCATGGTCCCTATTTATGATGAATACAAATTGAACCTGGGGGATACCGAACCAGAGGAGCAGAATATTTCCTATCCAGAGCCAGTCAGTGAGCAGCCACCACCCGAGAGCATCGAGCCTACGTTAGTTATCCACCATCAACCTGTGCTTATCAGAGATATTCAGCCACAGGTGAACAACTGTGTAGCAGAGGAGGGTGTTTGTTGCCCATTTTCTGGAATTTTCCACTCATTCTATGACCCTGTCTGCAAGTACATGGAGTGGCATTTCCCCTATGCCTTGGAGCCACCCTATTTCATCTCAACTCCAGCCTGTAAGGAGGATTTGAAGAGTGTAACCGCTCTGTTTTCATGGTTACACCATCCACTGATGATCATCGACAGAAGGAAGGAGCTTCTATCCAGGAAGCTGCTTGAATGGCTATGGTGGAAGTTTTCTTTCACCTAGCCCATGTAAAGTGTTTTATTAGCTTAGGACTGTACATAAATAAGCTCATGTAAGAATGAACGTTTAGTTTGTTTTGTTTTTATTTTTCGGCCTGTATTTTCAGCAACGGGATGTTTTGAGCCTGACTCCATAGCCCAACAACAAGGCACTGAAGCTGCGGAATGAGTTCTTAGAGCATCACGGGGACGAATCTATCCCCCATGGAGCCTAATGTTAGCGATTATTTTTGTATTAGGTGAAAAAGCACCCAGGTCTATTGGTTGCTCAGAAAGTGCCCAAGCGCAGCACGGGAGAATCCCTATTTTTTCGGTAGCAAGGCAAGCGAGCGGGCAAAATAGCGTTGGTAGCATCCACGATCTATTTACAAAGCAGATCGACGGTCATCGGGTTTTCAGAGCTACCGAGTTACCCGAGGTTTAGCGCAAGAGGGAGAACCAATAGTTCAAATCAGATTTGGGTCATCTGATCCAACCGGGATAGGTGGCAGCCTGTCGGCATATCAAGTATTGGGAATCAGGAAGCTCTCCGTCCATTTCACTTGAAAGTGATGATCAGTGAAACTCCGAAGCTCCTTTCGAACTAAGCCTAGGATCTCAGCACCAGGTCATATCAAGTGAGCGGGTGAAGGGGGGACAACCCCTTTATAATAGAAAATACTATCTGGGTCATCCATCTGAAGGACGCACGACACACATCCACATCAGGTTGACATTCGGGAGTTCGAGCGGTAAGCATTCCTCGCCATTTTACATTTCGAAACCTCGAACCCCGATAGTGCCGAAATCCTCGAAACTCAGGCCCACAGTATTACCGGGTTAGTTCAGAGTTGTCAAATCAGTGGGGAACATGTGGCGACCGTTAGGCCCTCCCGACATTTCGTCCATCGCGACTTTAAAGGAGAAAAATCCTAATCCTTTCTCATTCGTGAACCCCGAAACACCAAAAGCACTCTGACAGAGAGGCCAAAGGCGCCTAATTAAGATTCAAGAGAGGGGGTGTTGTGTTCTCAAGGCACTGATTCAATGTGATCTAAATCCCGATGCCATCTTGAGGATAAACAAAGAAGAGATAAGGTGGTTGAAGCCTCGCTTCACTCATTAATTACAGGGTATGAACGTCCCAGCTGAAGGTCCACTTGATATGGTCCTCCGTACTAATTCTTTCCATGGAAGCCGCACCGAGTCTCCAACTCGCCAGGGAAGCCTGCACCGAGTCTCCAACTCGCCAGGGAAGCCTGCACATGCCAATTCAACATTTAAGGGATCAGCTACCCCCCTGGCACGAGCCATAAAGAATTAAGGTAGCGTATGACAGTAGAATGCAGGCCATATGTGATTGAGGAGATGCCTCTGCTGGGTGAAATGGGGAAGAGCATATGTAGGAATTTTGGCCATTTTTTGTATCTATCGATGGTTGAGAAAATCTCCCGATTGTAAAGTTTTGATGAAGCGCTGGTCGCTCTGGTTAATGTATAAGGCATTTGAGACTTCTTACTTTATGGATGTCATCTTCTTTTCATCTCTCTATTTACTGTGTTAGAACGACTCGAAATTGGAGGATCCAGTCGAGTTGGAGTTGTTATAGGATGATGTAGGTTGGATCACTGTAACAGTTACATTGTTTCTAATCGGTTCCTGTTATTTTCGTAGCGCTAAATGACTTAGAATTGGAGGATCCAGTTGAGTCACTCTTCATCTCCTTGAAGCTCTGGACCAAGAGGATCTTGGCTTCTGATTTTTTCATCCTCAAGCTTCTGAAGGCTTGTTGCACGAGGCAGTCCTGCTCACCCTTCCCACAAGTATTCCCTCTGTCACCCTTTAATCCATTTACTGATAGAAGTTGGATCAAGCCCTCCCTTCCTGCATACATACCAGGCCCGGTCTCCTGAGTCAAAGTTTTATCTTCTTGAGTCTTTACCCATCTGATCTCCCCATTTATTAAACCCTGACATAAAATTGATGGGTG
>JZKD02S1673357.1:229868-261084 GCA_000966675.3 Picea glauca
GCCTACAATATCTAAAAGTTCTACAACCCAAATGTCTCTTCCATCCTAAGACTGAAAATGTCGAGAATATATCTTATTTCTACCCATATGCCAAATTATCTAGGGTTGTGTCTCAAACTTGTGTGACCAATTCCTCCCCAAGTTTGTTACTTGGAAATTTTCTCTCCTTAGTGATAAGGTCTTGTGGGTCATAGAATTCCTTACAACATGACATCTTGTTAGAATAGAGATTATATTATTTTTATGGAAAAAAGGAATGAATGTGTATTTAAAAATGCTCATTTTGCTCGATTGACCTAGTATGATGGAGCTCTAATATGTGAAAACTTGTGTTTACTAATCTAGATCTAGGATGAAAAGGGAGATGGGCTTCACACATCTCCAATGAATCTTGGAATTATCAAGGTCAACCCCTAGTACTATGAGTGGAGTAACTAAGGAAGTTCACTCTCCTTCTAGCTCATCTATTCACATTGGTGGATCAAATCAAATGGTAGGTAGATCGATTGGCTAGGAAACCTTTATTTATTTCTTCAAATTTACATCTATGATATTATTGGTGAGAAGAGATATTTTCATCATTACTGTGTAGTATAGGACATCGACTGCTTATAACAAATGTCATTGATTGTCCAACCCAAGTATAGAGCCTCTTGCCTAAGTGTCAAGTACTTTCAATTGCGTAATGATGTCTCATGACCATTCATCCACCCTTCCTCTTCCTTATAATAAGTAATGGAATTGACTCTAATTCATTGCATTGGAAGTGGAATTAGATGATGGAAATGAAAAGACTAAACATAACAAATAGGTAGGTACAAGACAAAAATTTGGCGATAAGTTTCTTAAGAAAATAAATAGTGAACATATAAATTGAAAAGAGTTATTGTCTCAATCAACCATCAATAAAAGTGAAATACATTGGTAGTATGTCACTCCATCTATCATACCACCTAATGTATGAGTGTAATGAACTTTGAAGATGAATTCGTGAGCACCACAATTGTCCACATCCTCCTTGACCAGAGAATGACAAGTTCCTCATGATGGACTTAGTTATTTCTATGGAGAAGCAACCATAGATTTCTAAAGAAGATAAATGGGACACCATCTAGACTCTTGAGGATATGCCATTTATTGAGTGGGGCACAAACTCTTATGATCGTGACCCTCATTCAAATCTAGGTTCCATCATTGCTACTTGATTTTTATGGTTATAATTATTGTGTCCGTATGACCAAGTATTTTTTTTTGTGTGTTTTGTACATTATGGCCCATGGCCATATTATTTGGACTTGTAGCACCTATAAGAAATATACTTCTTAATTTTCTTAGTAATATATAAGTTCTAATTTTTTTACTATGGTAACTATGTTTATGGCTTACCTTTTGTTTTATAAAATGCCTATACATATTGTTTTATAATAGAGTTTAAGAGAAGAATTTTATTAAAAATATTATCACAGAGATAGAGATGCACAAGATTAATAAAGTAAGTGGTAAAGAGAAGAATTTTAGTAAATATCTTAATTGACGAATCTTTTGAAAATGAGCATATAAGTATCTCTCAACTATATTCTTCCAAGGAAGAGAATCAAGGTCAAAACATGTTATCTGGTACCAAAGGGGAAGTTGGGGCTCTTAATGACTATGGATGTGCCAAAGAGTATTCTCTAGGTGGCAAAGTGTTAATGCAAGATAATTGATGTGATATTTGAATGCCTCTATGTGATTAAAGTGATTATGCGTGATTTTAAGAAAAGTCAAGAATATTATTGTAACTATTGAATGCATTGTGATTGAAGTGTTAATTGTGTATTTTTAATTGAAAATTCAAAATAATTGGTTTGATTCTTGAATTCCTCTTAACATAAGTGTTATACGAATCAAACATGCCACCAAAAGAGAAGGGGAGATGAAGCATAAAATATAAGCATCTCTTTCTCATCCGTACGTCCCCTTCATCCACAATAATGGTTTTTTTTTATTATGTATTCTAAGGAATCATAATTCTAAGCATGTTATAAAGGTGGAAAAATTGAGGAGCTAACGAGGGAGAATTCATTCATGTTTTGTGGTATATATATATATTTTATCAAAAATGATTATATTTATATCAAAATGGGGTTGTGGTCGAACCATCCAACTTATTAATAAAAAAAATATCATAGCTCCACTCTTTGCAAATTTGATTTGTTTTTTTAAAAAGGTATAAACTATTTTTTATATGTTTTATTTTTAGAGATTTATAACTACTATTTTCTACTTGGTATGAGTATTATCGTACAAATTATCCCAATCAAAATACAAGCCTGCAAATCATGTTTAGTTGAAAAAATTAAAATAGAACATGTATGTTGAAGCTTCATTCTTGATACTAGCCTTAAATGCTTGAAAATCAATTGGAAATTACATTACCTGGAGTGGCTCTTGTTGAAATTTCTATTTTTCCCTTTCTAGCCTATGATCCATTTCATGTAATTCCATTTAGTGAAAGGGTGGCACTACTTAATATACTCCATTCCCTACTACCCCTTTTCTTATTTATAGTTTCTCAATTTTCCCTTTCATTTCCTTTAGTTTTTCCTCCATTTCCTCCATTTTTATTTTATTATTACTCTCATAAATCTTTAACTACACTTTCCTATTCTTAAAAACTTCTAATTCCCTGCTACCCCTTTTCGTATTTATAGTTTGTCAAATTTCCCTTGCATTTCCTTTAGTTTTTCCTCCATTTTTATGTTATTATTACCCCCATAAATATCTAACTACACTTTCCTATTCTTAAGAACTTCTAACTGTGAATTCATTCCTATTAGTTTATATTGGAATGCTTACATGTCTAACTCATACTTTTGTTCCCATTCCATTCTCCATTTTTCCCATTTTCTCACATACAATCCATGACATAATTCCTGGACTTCCTCTAAATTTAAAATGGAGCATGCCCATTAAGGCTTCAATCTTGCTACTGACCTTAGATTCTTGAATGCCAATTGAGAAGTTCATTACTTGGAGTGACTCCTTTTGAACTATCTTTTCTTCCCTTGCCATCATGTGATTCATTCCATATGATCCCACTAAGTGAAAGGGTGGTGTTGTTGAATCTACTCCTTCCCCTGTTTCCCTTTTTCCTATTTCCATATTCTCAATTTGTTATTGCATTTCCTTCATTTGTTCCTCCATTGCCTCCATTCTTATATTATTTTTACCCCCATAAATCTTTTACTTTACTTGTCTATTTTTAAGGGTTTCCCCTAATGAATCCATTCCAATTATTTTTCGTTGATAGGCATGCATGTCTAACTCATACTTTCATTCCCATTTCCTTCTTGATTTTCTCCATTTTCTCACATATAGTCCATGACATTCCTAGACTTCATATGAATGTCTTTCACAACATCAGACTCCTATTCTTAATTCCATTGTTTCAAAAAAAGAAACCTAATGGAGTGGACATAGGGGTTATCCGTTATTCCAGAAAAGACTCAATTTCCCCTACAATCTCCCAAATACCAAAGAAAAGAACCAATCCATGGTTTCCAATTTCCTCTATTTCCAAACAACAAATTGGTTTTGCATATCTTGGCTAATGACACTACTCTCATATATGGAAGAATAAAAATGCCAAGCCTTGGTTTCCAAACTCCATTGAATTGCGAAAATATCCCACATCCTGCCTGCTATCCCATCATTATAGAGCTCATAACCAAGATTTTAGGATTGGTGATGCAATAAGGTACATAGTCTAGAAGGGATTTTAAGAGCTCTGTCTCCACCGGCATCCAACATTGCCACTTGGCTTGAGGGCTTGATTTCATAACTAACTACCATTGGCTTAATATAAATCATACATGGTAGCATAGGTATAAGAGTGGTCTAATTCCCCTATATTTTCCCTCAAATTTCCTATTCTTAAGGATGTTGCTTCATTAGTGTGTTTATCATCTAGTGCATTAAGTTTTGTTAAGACTTGGTGGTAAGTTATATTATCAAAGCTGCCAAAATTTGATCTTTGAGAACAAGTCTACTAAAATGGGCATCCTTTGGGCTTGTTTTATATTAGATGCAAGTCTACTAAAATGGGCATCCTTTGGGCTTGTTTTATATTAGATGCATCTTATTAGTATTGTAGAACCCTTATGAGGATGATTTGGTTGAACCACTCTTTTAAAATGGTAATCCTTGATATAGAGTTAGAGTCTCTGCTTGAATTTTGATTGCTTTTCCTAAAACCCCGGTAAAGGAAATAAAAATAGAGTATACACAAAATTAACAAAGAGTGAAGCATATGATTATTTGAGAGATAGAGATGCAATAAAAACATAAGCGATAAAGAGAAGACTTGAAGTAAAAATCCTAATTGATGAAACTTGTGAAAATGAATGTGTGTTTATCTTTCAAGTACTTTGTTGTACCAAAGACGAAGTTGGGACTCGTAATGGCTATGGATGTGCCAAAGAGTATTATCTATGTACCAACGAGTAACTTGGTGCAAACCTCGTGGTACCATTGAAGAAGCACAAGGTACTTTTTTATTTCAATGCTTAAGATCGTGACTCATAATGACTATGTATGTGCCAAAGAGTACTATCTATGTACCAAATAGTTGGTGCAAACCTCTTGGTATCAAAGAGGCACCAAGTACATTTATTGCAATGCTTAAGATCATTCTATAAGGTATTAAGTGTGGATATAAACATGAGGTAACTAATGAAGAGTCATAGGGACAACTAATAATTGTGTTGTTGAGAATTGTATGAAGGTTATGGAAGTGTGTGTGCAATCCTTGTGATATTAAAGAGGAAGTGCATGTTACTTATTTTTTTATTTTTTTTTTGATGTTGAAGTGTGTTTTTTTAGTATCAAAGAAGAGGTAAAAGGTTTTAATAATGGAAAGTTTTGATTGTATTTTCTTGTAGAAAAAAAGACAAGAGAATTGGTGTGATTCTTGAATGTCTTGTGATCGAAGTTTTGATTGGGTGTGTTTATAAGAAAATTATTTTGATGATTAAATGCTTTGAAATCAAAGTGTTAATTGTGTGCATTTTTAAGAAAATCCAAAAACTTTGCCATGATTCTTGAGTGTCTCACAAAATAAAGTGGGATGCTCCAATTTCTTATGATAAAAGTGTTTATTGTGTGTTTTTGTAAGAAAGGATGAGAGAATTAGTGTGATGCTCCAATTTCTAACGATAAAAAGGTTTATTGTGTAAAAGTGTTCATGAGTGGGCCTAATTGTTAAGAACATGTGTTTCCTCCTAAGAGGTCACAAATTCAAATCCAAAAGGAGGTAGGGTATGTATACCTCCATAAACTTTACCTATCAAATTGTTGGGTGGAGGAAATCTCATACAACAATTTAATCTCTAATGTGACCTTAAAAATAGATTATTATTATTATTATTGTATATCTTGTAAAAAAATTAAAGAAAAACAATTATTATTATTATTATTGTATGCCGAAAAAATGTTTTGATGCGATCCCATTTATCGAATGCTCAGACAAACCATGGAAATTATGCAAGATATCATATGCTTCATAATGCCATGAAATCATAAAATACAACGTAAAGGTGAGTAAAAAAGAATACATGTTGATGTTTTTCATTATGTGCAAGTTTGTTTTGAAATAAAAGAAAAGAAATCAAAATGTGTTTGACTTTATTCTTTTGGTTTAAGAGTGTGTTTGAATTATTTGAAAGATTAATTTTATAAAAAAAATAAAAAATTAATTGTTATTTTTAATTTACTCTTAATTGTATAAATATTTAAATTGATTTAAATTTTATTTTTATTTAGATAATAATTGACTAATTTTAATTTTAATTAAAAAATGTATTTTTTAATTATTTTTATAAAAAAATAGAAGATAAGAAAAACTAAGTAAAAAAGTCATATTGTAAACCTATGTACATTGATTGATTTTATTTTTATGAATATTTAATTAAAAATGAAAGTTGTAGATTTAATGATGGCATCGCAATTTATACAAATATTAATAAAATGGTTATATGTTTAAATTTATTTTATTTTTAATAGATAATTATAGATTTAAAATTCAAATTGTTTTTTTAATTCATGTTAATGAGTGGAGAATGCAAGTGTTTATGTAGTAAAAAAAATCTAAAATAAAAAATAATAAGTATATTTAATTTAATAATAAACATTTAAAAAAATGACTATATGTTAAAATTTTGTTTTATTTTTATAGATAATTATATATTTAAAATTTAAATTATTTTTTGATTCATGTTAATGTTAATGAGTGGAGGTAGAATATCGTTAGTATGATTGGTTTCCTTGGGCCTCGTTCTGGCCTTGTTCTGTAAGGAGAGAGCTACCCATGTTTGAAACTTAATTGTAACATCTCAAGAGATGGCATGAGCATTCTCTCCTCCACCGTAGGCCATGATGGATGGGATAGTTGAGAGAGAGAGAGAGAGAGAGAGAGAGAGAGAGAGACTTTTTATATATCGAAGTCGAGGTTCCTTGGGTGTGTGTCATTCCAAGGACGAATTCACCAATGACCGCTTGCGACAAAAGTTAAGTTGATGGCTTAGTTTGGTTCAAGAAGGCAAAGGACTTTTTATATATCGAAGTCGAGGTTCCTTGGGTGCGTGCCATTCCAAGGACGAATTCACCAATGACCGCTTGCGACAAAAGTTAAGTTGATGGCTTGATCGAAGACGTGTGCTAGGTGGGTGCTCCACAGAATCAATGGGTGCTCCATGGAATCAATGGGTGCCCCACCAAATAGACAGGATGATTAAATGCATCGGTTGAATGATTTGGAAGAGAAGACGCCCCAACCAACTAAATGAAGGAAAATTGTGAGTCTGGTAACTTGGATGCCTTGGGAACTTGTCATGCCATGGGTAGATTTCCATGGGAACTTGCATCAAATGCTTAGCCAAGAGACTAGACAAGGAGTGATCATGAATTTGACTTAGGCACCAAAAACTAAAGATTGAACAAGTCGGACAAGTGAGAAAGAGGATGCTTGGGTGAGTTGGATGACTCACCTAAGGGACGCGCACCCTTTGGAAGAAGTTAGTCTGAATTGAAAAATGGAAAAAATGACCAATGGTTGTATCGCTCCATGGTGAACAGATGTGTCAATTGTAAAGGTCGGGAACCTATATAACCAAGGGAGAAAATCATTTGGGAGGAATCAAGAAATGATCAAGAGAGATCAAGGAAACGAGTTTTAAGCCAAGAAAGGGGACAGACAAGATAAGGAATAACTACAACCATTGCAACTATGAAGCCCGAAGGAGTGGTGATCCGTTCATACTTCTAACTATAGTGATGAAGGAAGGGTGCACAAGGAAAACTCACTGAAGACGAGTTGTATTGTTTTCACACAAGTTATTTGTATCAGAGAGAAATATCCTTTTTTAAATTTATTTGTGTGGCACGAGTGTTTGGCTCGACCCATTGTTGTTCTTATTAAGTAAAAAACCTGGGTATTACGCTGGTTTGGCCTCCTACCTACATGTGTTTTTCCACTGTGTATGAATTATTTCTTTTTATTGTTGTATGGTTTAAGTATAAGAAACACAAACATAACTTAAGTAAAAAATGAAATGAACGAAAAGTGTAGTCTAAGTTAAGTAACTTGGTGTGGCCTTGCCACCAAGTGAACAATTGTTGTGTCGCATGGTGATTGGCAACGTTGGGTGATTCCACCACCTGACTGAAGGTTCGTTGGGCCCATAAAATATGGTATCAAAGTTCCCAACTCAAGCAACGGAGTAGGGTTAGTTTGGGTTTTGTGACAATTCGGTAGTTCAGGGCACCTTTCCATTTGAATGGTTCGTTGAAGACGTCCATGACAATGGTAAAGGATAGGAAATGAAGTGAAGATTTGGTGGTGATTTGGTAACATAACTAGGGTGGAAGTTTGAAGCACTTTTCGGCACAGGTTGCATGAAGCTTGAAGATCCTTAGAAGCACAAGGATGGTTAGTTCACATGCAAACAACAACAACACCGAAAGGGATCCTAAGATGCCCAAGGTAAGGGACCTCCTCCCTTCCTTAGAAAAAAATAATGGATCAGCTAATGGAGGAGAAGTTTACTCATGGTGAAAAGGTCACATGACTAGAAACAAAGATGGGTGAACTCATGGTTAGGTTCAACGGAACTGTCCAGGAGTGTCAATACATAACGAACTTGTTCTCTATCACTCTTACCGACAACATTCAAGACAGACTTAAGGAAGCAGAGGATGCTCTAGATTTGGTCTAATAGAAGGTGAAATACTAGGAAGCCACCATCACATTTCTTAAATGAGTTGAATTCAATGGGTTGAGCTCATCTGTTGTGCATATGTGAATCAAGATGAAAGAACTAGAACCTTATGATGGGAGTCGCAACACTAAGTTGTTGGGAAATTTCTTTTGGGACATGGAGAAATACTTGGAGCAGGTGAAGGAAATTCCAAATAGGGAAAAGGTAAATGTTGTCTCTATGTTCTTGACAGAAACTAAAAAAAATTGGTGGATAAACCAAGTTGAAGACTTGGTAGCTGGGAGGACCACCAAAAAGATAAAATATTGGGCAGAGATGAAGGAAATCTTGAAAGAAAAGTTTGGTTTGGGAAACCAAGCTTGTGTTGTTAGAAACTAATTGTTGGCTCTCAAGCACATTGGCAGATCTAGACTTATATCAAGGAGTTAGTTAGCCTGATGTTGAATATCAAAGAAATGTCGGATGAGGATAGGATTTCCCACTTCATGAATGGTTTGTAGACTTAGGCACAGAGTGAGACACGATGACAAAATGTGCAGACCCTTCTGAAAACGATCACAACGAAGATAAAATAGGTCCAAGCAACGATGAAGGACAACATGAGAAGAAAAGCAAGAAGATAGAGGATAAGGGAAAGACGAAGGCATCCAAGAATAATGAAGATGGTGAAAAGCATCTAGATTCACAAAAGGAGAAAAAGTCGGTTTCTTGTTGGATATGTGAAAAGAAGCATTATGTTAAGAAATGTTCGTTGAAGAAAAAATTGAAAGCTTTGGAGAAAGTGGACAACCCATCCATGGGTGTGTTGCATGTTTTGGGAGTTGTTGCAGAAGTAGAAACAATGATTGCTCAAGACTTTGACATGACAACACTTAGCTATGTTTGGGAAGATATCAATGGGAAAATGACTTTGGTTATGGTGGACATTTGTGCTACTCACAACTTCATGAGAGAATACATTGCACGAAGCCTTTGATTGAAATTTGAGCAGGAAATAACTTCTTTCAAAGAGGTTAAATCAGGTGAAAAGGATATTGTTGGAACATCTAATAATGTTCCTATGAAGCTTGGATAATGAATCAGAAGGGAAAGGTTCATCGTAGTTTCGTTAGACGATTACAAAGTTTTTTGGGGGAAAGAGTTCATGTAGACAGAGAAGGAATTCCCCATATCACATGTTGATTGTTTATATATCATGTCCGGGTCGACTCCATGTCTGGTGCCTACAGTAAAGGGGGGTCAAGGAATGAATATTTCATCCTTTTGGTTGGTGGATAACCATTGACCTTTCTTGGACATCGATGGACGATGTGAAGAGATGGTTGAAACAAAGAACTTAGACGAATAAAAAGTAGTGGCATACTTAGAATGGCATGTTAGCAATATTGAAGACATCTTGGGTAACATGGTTAAGGGAATGGATAAGTTTGTTGAATTCTATGAGGAAATTATGTCGAAAGAACAGAGGGAGACCGATGAAATAAAGACGCAAGATCTTGAGGAATGAAGAGTGGAGTTATTTGTTGCATAAGTATGTGATGGGGAAGAAAAATAGTCATGGTACAGCCATGCTAAGAAGGAGGTTGGATAGATAACAAAGACACTTGGAGGTAGGGAATGACCTTATGATCCAGAAATTGAGCACCTTGTTGAGGAAGGTGAAGGTCAAATTGGTTCCAACGTCCTGCTATTGATGTATTTGATGGAGACGTATGGTGACACTTCGCATGATGTGATGAAGTAATATGAGGATAGAAGTGTGTTATATTCTTTGCACGAGTAGTAGTGTCTGAGCGCCTGCACCGGGCGCGCAGGGGGGTAAGAGGGGGGTGCAGGGGTTCGGGGGCAGCGCCCCGGAAAAAAAAAATTTGGGCCGACATATTTTCGTCGGGCCAACATATTTCTGGGACGACATATTTCCGGGACCACATGATATTAGGTGGTTTTTCGGCACATGGTTTTTTTTTTGCCGATGGTTTTCTATTTCCGGTTAAGGAATTAGGGTTTTGGACTAATCCAGGTCATTGGGTTAGGGTTTTGGATGCCGCTGGCTCCTATATGTATATTGTATTGTAAACAATGTAACACAATTGTATGAATATAATATATGTTGGTTTTCTCGGTTTGGGTTTCCAGGTGAAAAACTCTGTGTAATGTTTGTATTTGCCATTGTATCTTTTCTGTTCTTTTCTGAATATCAGTTTGCAGTAGATATTGTACAAGGTTAGAATTTACAAAGTGGTGGCTCATTAAACCACACCCTTCCACTCTCACATTGAAACATGAGAATGTTGGCTTGTTTTCATGAATACGAAAGGGAGCCCACTTGTCAGTGCCTCGAAGGGAGGCATCATGACGACTTAGGAAGATGTGATGGTTGAGAAATTGTGAAGAGAAATGGGTGATTTTGATGTTGAGGTGAGATCTTGTGAACTTGTCATTATGGTCAGACTATATACTCAATTAGTGAAGGAATAAGGGGATCCAACACACATTGACAACAAGATCAATCAGGGTAACAATGCAATGTCATTGGTGATCACAAAATATGAAGTAATGTTAGGATTTTTGGGAAAACAATGACTTGGAGTGGGGGAAGGTGTAAAATATAGAGAGCTGGCCTAAGCACGCACTCCTCCATCGCAGGACATGATGGATGAGTCAAGAGAGAGAGAGAGAGAGAGAGAGAGGGAGAGAGAGAGAACACTTAGTTCGGTTCAAGAAGGAAAATGAATTTTTATATAGAGAAGTTGAAGTTCCTTGGGAACACGTCGTTCCAAGGATGACTTCACCAATAATCGCTTGTGATGGAAATTAATTTGATGGCTTGATTGAATATGTGGGATAGGTGGGCGCTCCACGAAAGAAATGGGTGCCCCACCAAAAATATAGGATGGTTAAAGGCGTCAGTTGGATGTTTCGACAAAGAAAATGCCTTCACCGATCGAATGAACAAAAATTGTGAGTCTGACAGCTTGGACACCTTGGGCGCTTGCCATGCAAAGAGAATCTTTCCAAGGAAAATTCCACTGGACGCTTAGCCAAGAGACTAGCCGAGGAGAAATCATGAACTTGACTTGGGTGCCCAAAATCAAAGGTTGAACGAGTTAGACAAGTGAGCAAGAGCACGCTTGGGTACGTCGGATGACTCACCCAAGGGACATGCTCCCTTTGGTAGAAGTTGACCCGAACCGAAAAGTGGAAAAAACAACCAAGGGTTGCGTCTCTCCATGGTGAACAGAAGCGTCACTTGAAAAGGTCGGACACCTATATAACCAAGGGAGGAAACCATTTGGGAGGAATCAAGAAATGATCAAGAGAGATCAAGGAAAAGAGTTCTAAACCGAGCAAGGGGACATACAAGGTAAGGTATAACCATAGGCATTGCAACTATGAAGCATGAAGGAATGGTGATCCATTTAGATTTCTAACTGTAGTGATGAAGGAAGGTTTCACAAGGATGAATCAATGAAGATGAGTTGTATTGTTTTCACACAGGTTCTTTGTAACATAGAGAAAGCTCCTTCACAAAATTTCTTTGTATTGCACAAGTGTTTGCATCATCCCATTGTTGTTCTTCTTAAGTAAAAATGTTGGGTATTAGGCCGATTTAGCCACCCACCTGCATGTTTTTGTTTCTACTGTGTATGGATACTTTTTCTTTTCTATTGTATGGTTTAAGTGTAAGAAACACAAACACAACTGAAGTAACAAACGAAATGAACGAAAGGTGTAGTCCAAGTTACATAACTTTCTTTGGCCTCACCGCCAAATGAATGACTTTGGTGTGGCATGGTGATTGGGAATGTTGGGTGATTTTCCACCTAAACAAAGGTTCGTAAGGCCCGTGGCATCAACTAGCTAGGAGGAGACACCTAAAATCCATCCATGCTAAAGGTTCTACGATCCCTAGGTGATTTTGACGGTTGGTTGGTCTCACAAGTCATAGACAAACAAGCAAAAAATTTTTTTTTTTTATGAATAGAGAATGAAAGTATTTATATAGTTAAAAAAAAACAAAATAAAAAATAATAAGTATATCCAATTTAATAATAAACATTTAAAAAAAAAACATTATTTAATTTCACCAAGATTTTTAATCATAAAAATTAAAAGTCATTCAATACAAAATATTTATTAATGTATAAATAAATAAAATATTTAATAACATAATGAAACCCTTGAATGAGTTTGAGCTTTCTCGAAAACACTTTGTGAAAAGTTTTGAAATATCCAACATTTCGAGTAGACACTCCATTCATCATTAAGGACATAGATGTTAGAAAAGAGTGTTGAGGAATGGTATTTAAGGGAGAGGAGATAACCCTTGATGGGAAAGAATAATGTTAAATTAATGAATAGAGTTGCCAGGTCATTAGTTCTAAAAACAACAATTAAAGATATTAAAGAATTGAAATATTAAAATATTAAATTAAAGGAGAGGTCATCCTCTCCTTTAATTTAATATTTTAATATTTCAATTCTTTAATATCTTTAATCCTCATTTTTAGACCTAAAGAAGTAACAACCATATTCATTAATTTATTATTATTCTTTTCCCTCAATGGTCATCTCATGTCCCTTAAATATTAAATCTCAACACTCTTTTATAACATTTTAGAGCTTCAAATGCATGTGATGATGGGTGGAGTGTTTTTCATAAAGTTCAAGCTCATACATTAAAGTGTGGAAATCTACACATCAATCAAGCTAGTCGGATTTAACTACATTTTGTGAAATTTAAATTCAAATTAAATAAATATTAAAAAACCATATTAAATAAAGATCCATTTAACTCCACATTTATCAAGTGCCCAAATGGATCAAATCTTTGGAGGAGAACCTTTTTTACACCTAGAGAGATTTGATCTCTCTAGAGGCTTGATAGATCTAGAGTTAAATGAATCTAGATTCGTTTTATTATTATTTTGGGGAGTAAATTATGATGACTAAATTTAAATAAAATAAATAATTTATTAAATATAAATAAATATATTAACATACAAATAAATAAAATATTTTATTAAAGGGCTTGTCTAACTGTTCTACCATTTTCCTATTATTTAAATTGCATTTTTGAATGTAAAAATGGATCAAAATGGATGAATTTCGAGAAAATATAGCCTAAAATAAAACTTAGAATGTTTAGCCTACTACTTTATTAAATATATTTTGTGAAATTAAAATTAAAATTAAATATGATATCTTATTAAATAAATATTAAATATAAATATATAATTCCATTTCATAACTACAACCCACACATTTACGTTTTTAAATAATTTTTTTCCATAATACATATGGGTATAACATAATTTAAATATTTTAAATATTTAATTATTATTTTTCATAGTAAATCATGATATTATTTGAGTATGCAAGTTTATCTGAGTAATTAGTAACTGTCATAAGGAGGAAAAGAGAGAGTATATTAAATAACAAAGCCTTGAATAAATTAGGGTTAGGTGAGGAGAGATTGAAATAAAAATAATAATAGAGAAAATAGTTATAAAGTATATTAAGTCAAGGTGGAAAACAATAATTAAAGAGGATGAAAATACTTAAAAAAGAGGTGCACTACACACAGGAGCAAATGATTAAAGATGGGGTAAAAGGTTAAGGGGAGGAAAATTACTAATAATATTAAAATGACAATTTTGATAGTAAAATGTAGAGACTGATTAAAAATATAATTAAAAATAATAATAATAAAGGAGAAAATAGTTATTAAGAAAGGTAATATTTAGAGAGATTGTCAGCGTCGGAAGTCACTCCTGGATTGCAGCAGGAGCAGAGCCCGACACCCATCAGTTTAATGTCATGATATGTTTATAAAGGGATGATCAAATGGAAGCAAACTCAGAACAATATCGTCTCAACTCTGAAACTAGGCCAGGCATGCATGAGCAAGTGAGGTCTTAGATAAACTTCAAACAGTGAGTTGTAATAAGGGTGAGCAGGGGGAAGACTTGTATGAGAAGAGTGCGAGGGTCTGTCACAAACATCAGGTTCCTAACAGACTGGAGAAGAAAGTGTCCAAACACAAGATCCTCTTACATTCAAACACAGAAGACCAGGGAATACAATAATGCATGACAAATCCTTTATCATAACATAACTGTAACAATTCATGCGAATCATTCAATCATGAACTCTCTGGTATGAGATGAAACCATAGACGGAGTAAGGAAACTGTTTTTCATAAAACAAGAAATCTCAGATACATATGCACAACCAGGAAACTAGAGTGGTTGTTAAAACTTTACAGTTGGGAGCTTTGCTCTACCATTGATAGATACAAAAATGGCGAAAACACCTACATATACTCAAAACAACAACAACAACAAAATCGAGACGCTGCATTAAACACATTGCGTCTGCATGGCTTCTGACAATCTGCAACCGCAGTCTCTAGATGATCGTGCACCTATGGCAGACGCAATCGAACTCCTGACAGTTTTGTGGGTGAATCGACGTGCCTTTAATTCATCACCAGACTTTCCCATTATGGTGGAGGCGATGTCTAACCACCACCAACTACCTCAATAACTGCTTCATTGGGATTGAGGATGGCCCGGCCAACTCGGCACCTTTGGGACATGGACGGCCCCTCGCGCCGCCACCTGGATTAACTGAACTGCCTGATGAATAGGCGCGCTGACCAGCACGAAGGATAGGGCACGTGATGGGAATGGTGGTGCCAACATTGTGAGGGTGAGGTAAGAAGTGATGCAGTGTGAGAGAGGTTACAGGGGAAGACACATGGCGGAAGGAAATAAGCAGAGGGGACAGGAGATGAGATATAATGGACACACTTTTAGTGGGAGGCTAACATGGAAGGGAGCGGAACACCTGGTAGGTGGTGAGTGTATGATGAGATGGGGGAAGGGACCACACGGACCAAAAGAGGGGAGATGAACAGATTTCGAGATGACATGACAAGGAAGGGGGCCCCATGTTGATTAAACGAATAAAGACAGAGGGTGTCTGAATTGCCTGTGCGTCATTGATCCGGGCACTCAAATCGCAGTCGTCAGAGAGATGCGTCCTTGATTCCGGACCCCCCCCTTCCGCTTAAAGGAGAAAGGCGGGGGGGGGTCTGGAATCTCCTTGCGCATCATTGATCTGGGTGCTTTAATTGCAGCCATTGAAGAAGTACGCCCTCGATTCCGGACCCCCCCCCCTTCCGCTTAAAGGTAGAAAGGCGAGGGGGCTCTGGAATCCTATGTATGCCGTTGATCCGGGCGCGCGAATCTCTACCGTCCAGATTTGCTTGTCGCTTACCACAGGCACATTTTGATTCTGGTACTTAGGGTAAGTGGGTTTTTAACCCACTCCTTTGCATTCTAACCCACCTTACAAGAAATGTCACGAACATTAGGCTCCATGGGGGATAGAGTCGTCCCTATGATGCTCTAAGGACTCTTTTTGCAGATTCAGTGCCTTGTTGTTGGGATATGGAGTCATTTATTAAGATGAAAACAAAAACAATATTTACAAAAAACAAAAGAGCCGAGTGCGGCTCACAAAAAACATTTCTTCAAGAAATGCCCATTTACTGGGCCATTGAAAACTTCTTTGCCTTCCAAATCCTGCAAACTATAAGTGTTGTTTGAAAATACTTCAAAAATCTTGAAAGGCCCAAACCAGAGGGCATCAAACTTATTGTTCTTTCCCTTTTCCTACCTGGGTGCATCCCATTTGAGCACTAGATCACCCAGCTCGAATTATTTATTTTTTCTCTTCCTGTCAAAAGCTTGCTTGATCTTCTGCTGATGATAGTAGGCCATGTTCATGACCGGTTCCCTGATCTGTTATACTTCCACCATATGATGAATCCTTCTGACCATATGGTCAGGCTCTCCTTCAAGGTCCTGGAGGAAATTCACCACAGATAAGGCGAGCTGAGTAGGGAAAACAACCTCTGTCCCATAAACAAGTTGGAAAGGTGAAATTCCCAAGGATTTCTTTGTTGTCACCAGATTAGCCCATAGAGAAAATTTGAGCTTTGAATCCTAGGCTCTTTGATTGTCTTCCAGTAATTTCTTAATGAGCTTGATCAGGCTTTTATTGGAAGACTCTGCCAGTCCATTTCCCTAAGGATAATAGGGAGTAGAGTGAATTAGTGAAATCTCAAACCGTTCACAGAACTTGGCCAGAGGCTCATACCTGAAAGGGGGGGCGTTGTCAGTGACAATTTTGCTAGGACAACCAAATCTGGCTATGATATCTTCCAGGAAGCTAATAATTACTTTGTGAGAAGTGCCCCTGGTGGGGACAGCTTCTATCCATTTGGTGAAATAATCTATCGCAGTTAGGATCCATCTATGCTGGCCACTTGAGGGAGGATGAATTTCTCTAATGAAAGTCCAATCCTCACTGCTGAAAGGGTGCTGAAACTACTACAGGATTTAATGGCAGAGGTTTGAGTTGTTTCTTTCCTGAGAACTTCTGGCATTTGATGCAAGCTCTAATTTCTCTGCAGACATCAGGGAATAAAGTGGGCCAGTAATACCCAGCCTAGAGGATCTTATGAGCGGTGGTCTTCCAGAAATGATGACCTCTGCAGAGACCGCTATGGAAATCAAACATAACCTTCTGGGCTTCCTGTGGGTCCAGACACCTTAACAATACCCCTAGAGGGTCCTTCCAGTACAAGTCTTGGTCAATGAGGCAGTGTCTGACTTCTTTAAGCTTTAAAGCTCTGGCCTTGCTTTTTCCCAATCCATCAGGGGGCTTTAATTCTTGTAAAAAATACAAGATATCCTTGTACCAGGCACAAGTTGCTAGTGATAAGGCACCCTGAAAAAGCTTGTTGGATGACTCAGCTTGCTCATTGATGAATTTAATCCCCAAGGCTTTGCAATTAGATTCAGCCAGCAACTTGGCTAAACCCTACCCCTTTATCAACTTGGTGAGATTAATCTCTAGATCAAACTCTAGAATCTTGGCAATCCACTTACCTCTTCTTCCATCTATGTCAAGTTGTATAAGAATTTCCTTCACAGAGGCTGAAGGAACATATGCAATGATCTTTGAGTGCAAGACATCGACTCTGAAAGCTTTGAGAGCTTTCACCAATGCATAGGCCTGCTTTTCCATGATCTCGTATCAGACTTCTGCGTCTCTCAATGCCTTACTGAAGAAGGCAATGGGATGCTCTCATCCTTCCCCATTTTTCTGCAACAAAACCGCTGCTACTTTATCACAAGAGAGGCAAAAGAAAATATCAGGAACTCTTTGGAATAGTCAGGACTGATTAGCACAGGTGCCTCATTCAATGCCCTTTTTATTTGATCAAAAGATTCCCTGGGTTCAGCGGTCCATTTCACTTCATTTCCCTTCCTGAGCATGGTTGTGATGTGTCTCACCAGCGCAACAAAATTTGAGACGAATCTCCTCAAAAAATTAATCTTCCCCAAAAAGGCCTGAACCTCCTTTTTAGATCTGGGAAGCGACAGGGTTTGAATTGCCTCTACCCTACTAGGATCAATTCTCACTCCCTCTGCTGGTACTAAATGGCCTAATAGCTTTCCCTCCTTCATAGCAAACAAATATTTCTTGGGGTTTAAAGATAGGCTGAATCTCCAACACTTCAGGAAAACCTTCTTCAAGTGGCAGTAGTGCTCCTTGTCTGTCCTGGAGAAGACCATGATGTCATCCAAATAGATCACCACAAATTGATATTTCTCCCCAATGAAGGCTATATCCATAGCTTGCTGAAATGTTTCCCCTGCATTCATTAATCCAAAAGGCATTTTGGCATACATGAATGTGCCCCAAGGAGTGGTGAAGGTTGTTTTTTCTCTGTCCTCAGGCATGACTGATATTTGATTATACCCCGAAAACCCATCAATCATGGATATCCTAGATGCACCAGTTACCTTCTGCAATATGTATTCCATGTTGGGCAGAGGATAATTGTCTTTCCTTGAGCTTCTGTTCAGGTTCCTAAAATCAACACAGAGTCTAATTTCTCCACTTTTCTTTCTCACTGGAACCAAATTGGCCACCCACTCAGAATACCTCAATGGGACAATGATTTGGGCATCTAACCATTTCTTCACTTCTTTCTCCATGACAGGCAGCAACACGGGATTTATCTATCTTAGTTTCTGCCTAAACGACTTAGCCTCTTCCTTTAGTGGGATCTTGTGTTCAATGACTAATGTGTCATATGTCTTGAGGTCTTCGTAGGTCCATGCAAACACATCAGCAAACTCTCTCAGCAACTCAGTATATTTATCCCTCTACTCCTTGGCCAAACTTCTTGACAACTTGACAAACTTGGGCTCCTCTGGTGTGCCAATGTTGCACTCAGCTGTGTCAGCATCATCACCTGAAACTCTACCTTTTACTGCCACATCATTCCCATCGAACAATATTTCTAACGGGACTAGTCCTTTCGGAATGTAATTGCTCGGTAGTTGAATAATCTGATGATTAGCAATTTTATTCAAAAACACCCCAGGGTGAGGGTCCCCTTCCATGTCAGGATCCTCGTCAATGTGCAATGCAGAAAAATCATCAACAGATTGGAGAAATTTTTCGATTTCCAAATCATCTTCAAATACCCTCCAATGCTTGACATTGTCCGGTACAGAGGGTCTATATTTTATTTCAACATCAGATCTAACCATAGGCGGTGTAGGAACTTCGAGCAGACTAGCTATAACAGCTAAAAAGTTGGCTGAAGCATTTTCCTCCCTCGGAATGAAAGAAATGTTAAAAGCCAAGAAGAAATTATCAACTAGGTCCCATACCTCGTTCCTGTAGTTCTTGAGCCGGGGATGCTTGGCGTGATAAATATTTTTGACCTATTGGACGATTAATTCTGCATCTCCAAACACAGCCATCTTATTTATTCCCATTTATTTTGGAGCCCTCATACCTAGAACAAAAGCTTCATATTCTTCCACATTGTTGGTGATTTCAAATTCAAGCTTGTATGACAAAGGTATGGTCTCTTGACAGGGCGATATGAAAACTACTCCGGCACCTGCACCTATACTGGAGGAAGCTCCATCAAAGAACATCTTCCAAATAGAGGTGGCTAGAGGAGGTATCTCCTGATCAAGAATGGGTTGTTTTCTGATCTATAAAGGGGCCTCGGGAGTTTCAATGATCTATAACAAACTAGACCCTAAATCAGTGTCAAGTGCAAAGATGGGGTGATTAGTGGGGTTTGCCTCATCACTGACAAAATAGGCTAGCTGGGCTTCTCTGTACAACCTCCTATGTTCCCCTCCAAAAACTGGAATAGTGGCATATGTGAGATCCATCTGTAACGTTCCTCCAAGTCTCTTAATTCAAGACCTTGACAACAACATGCCAAACTTGGGGGGAACATTAGCTACCACAATATCCATGACCACACTCTTCATGGGCAGCTGAAACAAAGAAACCACCAGGTCCTTGATGACTCCCAGGCATTGCACCCTCCTCGAATCAAAAGAGTACAAATCATGATAGGCCTTGGTCACTTCTAGTCCTAGTTCTTCCATGACTATCTTGGGCATAAGGTTATGGGAAGCTCCTGAATCCATGAGACAATTATGCAACACTTTATCATGTATTTTCAGGGAGGTGTAGAAGGGAGGGGATGAATCACCTTTGTCTTCTACTATGGGACCTAGGATGATGGCTGGTTTCTCATCTTGAAGGTTCACTGAGTCAGAGGGAGGCGGAGGGGACTCAGATTGTAGCAGCTTAGAGAGGGACCTCTTAAAATATTTATTTTTAACCAGCTTAGAGATGGGGACGGGAATCTTGATCTTTTGAATTTCATGCTCAAAATTAAAAGAGGAAAAAGGCTTAGGAGCTTCCCTTACCTCAATGACAGGTTCTTTGGTTGTTGGCAAAGCACTCTGAGTTCTCTTTTCTTTAGTCATGGTTACTGCATTTTTAATAGGCTTATCTGCTATGAGGGGCTGGTCTTGGCTGTCAAAGTCTCCTTCTTTCTTTCTTGACTTGAGATTGTATCTATTAGAAGTGTGGCCGGCCCTCTCTCCCTTACCTAACTCATGGATTTGAACGTTCATCAGGGATTTTTCATATGAGGGTTGAGTCAAATGGGGAAAAGGAGGAGCTTCCTCAACACAGTGAATTTCAGGGTCGAATTCGTCTATCTCCTCTCCTTCCTCATGAGTAACTAGGTTATTTTGGAGAGGGGTTTGAATCCTTTGATCCTCTCTGTCTTTTTCCCTTTGTTCCCTTGGGAAAGCCTATGGTCCATGGTTATTAGATCTCCTAAAACCTCTATTATCAGTGTTCTGGGGATTTCTGTACATGGGCTTCCCTTCTAGCTCCCACCTTTCCATCCTGGTAGAATGTGATTTTAGTACTCTGGCTGTCTCATCTGTCTGATGGGGCATGGGAGAGGAACTGGATGGGGAGGCTTCAGGCCTTTTCTTGGGTATGTTTCTATCAGCAGCGTTCCTGAGTCGGTCAACAGCCAATATGTTAGATTCTACCTCCACGGCTGCATCCTGCATGTGGGGCAGGGTAGTGGCTCTTCTCTCTCTCAGCAGTAGGCATAAATTAGGATCAAAAGCGCTAGCATAAGTAATCTTAGCCGAGGCTTCTGAGGGCTTTATCTCAGCGGGAATTTTATTATACATTTTATTGAATCTCTTGGAGAAGTCAAAGACAGACTCTCCTTTTCTCTTCAAAGATCCAAACTCTGTCATATAATACATGAAATCTTTTTTATCTCCCCATTGTCTCAAAAAGGCATGGTCTAAAGCTTCGATCCCATCAATAGATCCAGGAGGCAGGGCCTTGAACCATTTTCTAGCCTCGCATTGGAGGCTATGGACAAAAATCCTCATCCATACGTCTGCGTGCATGATGACATTATCATCTGTGAAACTATAAAAGGCTTCTAGGTGTTCATCTATAGTTACGTCCCCCTCACCCGTGAACTTGGGTAGTTGCTTGAGGTAACCATTTACTGGGAGGGCGTTGAGGGGATGAGGTAACACAAGGGGAGCATACCTTGCGGCTATAATAGCCTCCATTGTGGTCATAGGGGGATTAGCACCAGACATAGGTATATTAGGTGGAGGAGAACTTGGAGGAGAAGGAGTTTGCGAAGGGGATGCAGGAAATGAGTCTCGAAGTGGAGTGGGAAACAAGAGTGGGTTTAAGGAGAAGACTAACGAGCTCAAGTCAGCAAGCACCCCTCTTTGTGCAGGAGTAATAAAAGGAGGGGTGGTGGAACCTTCTGAGGCCCAAGGTCTATGCTGAGGCACAACTTCCAGGGAGGGGGGAGTGACAAGGATCTCTCTTTTTGATGCTAGATCAGGAAGATAAAACTCAGTAGGAACACTCCCGAAATTCAGAAAATGGGAAACCTCAGGGAAAGGACGACTAGGAAGCTGAGAATAAGAAAATGATTTTTTTACAGAAGGAGGTGGGGAAATACCTGATTCAGTGGCGAAGCTTTCTCCTTGAGAGGGCTTCCCTTTTTTGATAATCACCTCTGGATTTTCTTCAGGTGTAGCCAGAGGTAGCTGTGGATGGGACCGCGTGTGTCTACCGCTAGAAGCCACAACTAACCCAACGGGTTCTCCACAGTGGAGTCGTCACAATGGAGTCGCCAGGTGCATAGTAGCAATCTCAATAGTTCTGATATCTGATGCACCTTCATTATCAGCTGATCGTTGTCGTTCAATCCCGGGGAAAATATTCAACTTCGTCCCCGGCAACGCCGCCAAAAATGTTAGCGTCGGAAGTCACTCCTGGATTGCAGCAGGAGTAGAGCCCGACACCCATCAGTTTAATGTCACAATATGTTTATAAAGGGATGATCAAATGGAAGCAAACTCAGAAAAATATCGTCTCAACTCTGAAACTAGGCCAGGCATGCATGAGCAAGTGAGGTCTTAGATAAAATTCAAACAGTGAGCTGTAATAAGGGTGAGCAGGGGGAAGACTTGTATGAGAAGAGTGCGAGGGTCTGTCACAAACATCAGGTTCCTAACAGACTGGAGAAGAAAGTGTCCAAACACAAGATCCTCTTACATTCAAACACAGAAGACCAGGGAATACAATAATGCACGACAAATCCTTTATCATAACATAACTATAACAATTCATGCGAATCATTCGATCATGAACTCTCTGGTATGAGACGAAACCATAGACAGAGTAAGGAAACTGTTTGTCATAAAACAAGAAATCTCAGATATAGATGCACAACCAGGAAACTAGAGTGGTTGTTAAAACTTTACAGTCGGGAGCTTTGCTCTACCATCGATAGATACAAAAATGGAGAAAACGCCTACATATACTCAAAACAATAACAACAAAAAAATCAAGATGCTGCATTAAACACATTACGTCTGCATGGCTTCTGACAATCTGCAGCCGCAGTCTCTGGATGATCGTGCACATATGGCAGACACAATCGAACTCCTGACAGTTCAGTGGACGAATCGACGTGCCTTTAATTCATCTCGAGACTTTCCCATTATCGCAGAGGCGATGTCTAACCACCACCAACTACCTCAATAACTGCTTCATTGGGATTGAGGATGGCCCGGCCAACTCGACACCTTTGGGACGTGGACGACCCCTCATGCCACCACCTGGATTAACTGAACTGCCTGATGAATAGGCGCGCTGGCCAGCGCGAAGGATAGGGCGCATGATGGGAGTGGTGGCGCCAACATTGTGAGGGTGAGGTAAGAAGTGATGCGGTGTGAGAGAGGTTACAGGGGAAGACGCGTGGCAGAAGGAAATAAACAGAGGGGACAAGAGATGAGATATAATGGACACACTTTTAGTGGGAGGCTAACGTGGAAGGGAGTGGAACACCTGGTAGGTGGTGAGTGTATGATGAGATGGGGGAAGGGACCACACAGACCAGAAGAGGGGAGACGAACAGATGTCGAGATGACATGACAAGGAAGGGGGCCCCACGTTGATTAAACACAGAAAGACAGAGGGTGTCTGGATTGCCTGTGTGTCGTTGATCCGGGCGCTCAAATTGCAGCTATCGAAGAGATGCGTCCTCGATTCCGGACCCCCCCCTCTGCTTAAATGTAGAAAGGAGGGGGGGGGTCCGGAATCTCTTTGCGCGCCATTGATCCGAGCGCTTTAATTGCAGTCATTGAAGAAGTGCGCCCTCGATTCCGAACCCCCCCCTTTCCGCTTAAAGGTAGAAAGGCGGGGGGGCTCCAGAATCCTATGTACGTCGTTGATCCGGGCGCGCGAATCTCTGCCGTCCAAATTTGCTTGTCGCTTACCACTGGCGCATTTTGATTCCGGTACTTAGGGTAAGTGGGTTTTTAACCCACTCCTTTGCATTCTAACCCACCTTACAAGAAATGTCGCTAACAGAGATAAATTAGATGTAGTCAAAGTAGAAAGAAAGAATAAACGAAGTTAATAGAAATAATGAACTGGTTGGAGTAGAGGGGGAGTTAGGTTAGGAGAGAAAAGATGATAGTTTATCTAGAAAGGCCGAAGAAATTGAAAATTAGAATATTCTATAAAGAGGGAGAATTCAAAAAGGTTAGAAATGACGAGTGATTAGAAAAATAAAAAGTATGAGTAAAAAGGGAGGTTGATATTGCAAACGAATTAAAGATTCAGAGATAAGGTGTCACAAGGGAAGCATAAAGAAGATGGAGACCTGAATGTGTTTCGAGAGTGGGGGGAGTCTTCAAGATAGGGGGACTAATGGTTACGATGATAAATGACGGGTTTCCAAGAATGATTAATCTTGTAGGCATCTTCTTGGGATGTTTTTCAATTTCAAGGACTTCTGGAATGAGACGAGAAGAGTAATGAGGCGTTGGGGCTAAAATTTTAGTTTGGTCAAAGCAAATGAGGTGCTTAGATTTAGTGGAGTGTTCAGAGATAGTCGATTTTGAGATTTGGTTGTGGATGGTGTCAACTATATGCTCTTTAAGCTTGAAGGTTCTTCCAGTTTGGCCTATATAAGACTTCCCACATGAGCACAAAATTTGGTAGACATGTGGCCAAGCCTATTTGTCTTTTGATGTTCTAAATAGTTGTTTGAGGGTTTTCTAGGTTTGGACACAGTCTTAATATTCTTTTTCAGCAAGACTCTTACAATATGATCAATGGTTCTTTGGATATAGAGAAGAGAGAGAATAGCATGGGAGAATCTTTGGTTTAAATTTGAAGGCTAAGTGGAATTCTTGATTAATTTGGGATAGAGAGTAGCTATTGGTAAAAAAAAAAATTAGTTTAACTCTCCGCATTAATTTTATATTTTTATAAACTCTCCTCAACCAACTTCCTTCTTTAATTATTGTTTTCCAACTTGACTTCATCTACTTTATAACTATTTTCTCAGTGACTATTTTTATTTCAATCTCCCCTAACCTAACCCCTCTTTAATATACTCAATCTTTTCCTCCTTACGAATGCCAACAGCTACTTTCAATTACAACTCATCAGCTTTTTATGTACCTAAATATCTCTAACATCAAGATATTATTTAAAATATATTAGGTTTAAATAATGAATTTTTCCACATGGTGTTTAGTGTCTATCTTTTTCAAAGAATAAAGAAAATGCATAATAGTACAAAGGAGAAAGAAGGAATAATAAAAGATAACAGGGCGGAAAAAAAATACCTGCCTTCGAAGTAAAGAAAAAGAATGAAGGATAAGAAGCAGTTGATGAGGAGACAGATGAGCACACTCACTGAGTAGGGTGCCGTTCATCGTTTGGAGAGGAAGTCTGATAATGGAAGTCCAGAAATAAGTAACTTTTTGTTGTTCTTGCAACTCTACCTTGGCTTATGGCAGATCGTGAAGCTCATCCTAGTGGATAGTGGCGGAATCGGATGGTTGTTGTCCGCAGTTTACTCATTACTGCAACGTTTCTGGGGCCGAGTCTTCAAGCTACCCTTCGGCCTGTCTCGAGCTTACGCATTACTGCAACGTTTCCCAGGCCGGGTCTTCAAGAAAGTGGCTTGCGTTGTACAGACCAAGGCTCCAGGGGAGTTGGCCGCCTTCCCAAGCCACCCACGTGGTGAGAGATCTGAGATTATCGAACTGTGCGATCATTTCCGACTGGAGAAAAGGGACGGAAACAATTTGTTCATCAATTGCCAAATTTCATACTACATTACTGGTGAAATGTGGCAGATTCTGCTAACCATGGGAGAAATCCAATACAAATTTGTGTATTTGAAAGGTATTGGTTCTCAATACCGAATTTATGTAATTTAGTTGCCCTGGAGGTAAATATTCAAAAGCCATGAGTGACTCGCTCCTTTAATAATTTTCAATGGAAGAATTAAATATACCAGGACATTTATTAAATTTTCCTTATGATGTATATGAAATTCACTTTATGCCGTGTAGTCACTACAATGATAGAATAAATTAACAACTTCATTTTATTTTTAAAATTATATACATAAAAAATTATAATTTTATATCACATTTATATTCTTGCAATAAAATACAAAATATCAAATTTATGTTCTTGTAAAAAAAATACAAAATGCAGATGAAAGAGATTTTATCATTATTGAGTATTTATATGAAAATTTATATTGATGACTTGATTATAATATAAACAATATTATATTAATGTTAGGAAGGTATTTTGTTTTTTTTAATTCCTAAGAAAAAGTCATAATATTAATAAAATTAATTAGTTTAATGGCTGAAAGTGAAACAATTGCATTTTTTTTTTCATAGGATCAATGTTGAAGTATTAACAAAATATGGTATATGATAATAAATGAAATTCAATTTGAAGAAAATTATTAGTCATGGTTTTATAAAGTTCAATATTTTTATAAGCGGAATTTTATAATAATCAGTGTATTAAAAACAAGTTAGTGGAAGTTGAACTTGGTTAGGGAGGTGTTCGCACCCAAAGTTTTGGGTTTATTTCGCAAGCGCACACAAATGAAGTTGTGCACGCTCATTTCAAGTTCAGTATGCACTCATTCCAATTTTGCATTCACTAAAGCTAAATGCACAAAGAATGGCAATGAAAGCACGTCGGACCGGGTTTTGATACTGTGCACCAAGCCTTAAAGTCTATCAAATGTGTATCGGTCCCAGTTTTGATGTGCACCAGAAATCAAGAAGACACACGTCGGAATCAAGAAAGGAATCATCTGAAAATCCTCTCAAATGATTACTTCCAACAACATAAGGGATCATGGAGCTAACAAAAGATGAGTTGGCGAGGTAGTGAAGATTTCCGTGATTCCAGAAGACTACGTGGACTAGAGGCATGTGCCAGAAGCATGCGAGGTAGTTTTGTCAATAAAACAAGTGGAGTAAAGCATAAAGAGAAAGAGCTCTAGAGCAGAGAAAGCTATAAAAGGAAAAAACGACATCATAAATAGAGTTAGATGGTTAGATGATGAAAGAGTCAGACACTAACTTAGAGGGTCCATTGAGTTATTGTCTAGTGTGTCGATCTCACTTTCATCCTTTGTAATATTGTAATGCTTTTGAATATAAAGATAAGTTTGTCATATGTATGAGGTCTCAAGAGGAAGTGCATTGCACAGTGTGTTGTATTTCTGCGGATTTATATAAAAAGGGATGTGCAAATTTGTTGCTATCAAATATAGTTTGTTTACTGTATGTTTGTGTTCAATGGAATGAATGGACTAATAAAGTTGCGACAATTTTGATCTATTGTGTGTTTATCATGTGTGACTTGGATATGTGTGTGTATTGTTTTACTTGTTAGCATAGTAAGTCGTCATATATGGAATGTATGAATGTCATCCAGATGGATCATGGTTTGTTTAGTCATTCATCCCTGACACAAGACCTTATGGTATATGTGATCCCATCTGCATCTCGGGTGAGACCTTCCTCAGTCTTGGTTGAGGATTGATATGTTGATGCTCTAGGGATTTTGTTGGTCAACTATGGATGAACCCTAGGAGTAAACTCTCTAGCGTTAAGAAGGACGCATGCAAGCGTGAAAAAAACGCCAACATGAGGGTAACAAATTTTCCTCAATACCACTCAAGCTACACCAAATTGACTATTATTCAACACATATTATGCAAACATGATAAATCAATCACAATGGGGAGTTCACATATTACAACAAACATAGTAAAATAAACCACAACTTGGGGAGTTTGTCACATATCCAACCCCCTTGATCACCACATCAAGGAGATGGGGTATTTTTTTGTCATTTTAGCTAACTCAACTTCTTCTAGATACCTTGAATCAATCCCCTCAAATTCTAAACTCACTTTATGGGTTGAAGACTGCATGCAACACACTTTTTTTCTTTCATTGGATCATTTTTCAATGTGTGCCCGCACACACATGCACACACACACACACACACACACACATCATTCAATCGAATCTATTCAAATATTATCCCATCAATCCCATTTGAATCATTGACCATTGATCCCATTCAAAGGATCGAACATCAACCACTTTTGAGTGTCTTGCCCAATTTTCGAAAGGAAATACTTTAGGCTTTCTTTGAAATTGGTCATTGGCCACATTTCAAAGTAGTGCTCAATTTGAAGGGAAAGGATAGAAATCCTTCTTCGAAATTGGACATTATCCACATTTCGAAGTTGTTCTTGAATCAAATGAGAAAGGTCATTGGATTTATTCAAAATTGGCCATTGGACACATTTTGGAGTTGTGCTTGATTCAAAGGGAAAGGCCATTGAGTGTTCTTCGAAATTGGCCATTGACCACATTTCAATGGTGTGCTTGATTCAAAGGAAAGATGGCTGATTAGGCCTATTTTGAATATAAATCTGATATTTGAAAGATACACCGCCAAGCCTTTCCTAAAGAAGTAGCCCAACCTCAAAAGATGAAGGCCAATGACCTCTTCGAAAACTTAACCCAAAATTCATCAGGGAAATTTCAAACATAATCCTTGATCTTCAAAGAAAATCCTTTAAGCTAATTCAAATATTTTTCATGACTTCAAAGGAAAGGCCTTTAGCTTTCTTCAAAGTACAAACTGAAAAATCAAGGAAAAATGACCCACTTCGAAAGATAAACTTTGAAGTAAAGATAAACAAGATATAAGCCATCAAGCCTTTATGAAGTTTGGACCAACTTCAAAAACAACAAGGAAAGAAGGGCATCGAGCCTTCCTCCAAGACATTAATCCCAATGCATAAGGATTTCAAGCCATATTTCAAAGTTGTCCCCAATTTTAGAATCAACAAAGAGTCGAAACTCAAATAAACAAGATTTTGAGATTCGAATGGAATTTGAATTTAGAAGGTTTGAAGGCCTATTCAAAGGGTCATGCTTCATGTTGGTGTTTTTCCTATGACCACGACAACATATATGAGTATTTAAAACTAATCAAATCTTCAATGGATCGAATTTGAAGTACTTAAAATAAGTTGGAATCCAATAATATAAGGCTATTCAAAATCACTTAAGTGAGAAACTAAACAATGGAAAAAAGAAAGCACGAAAAACTTCTTATAACCATGAATTCCATTTCTAAATTCATATACAATAAAATACAACCTTAACTTCATAATCATAAACATGAATTCAAGAATATATGCATTGATTATATTTTAAACAAAATGGTCCAAGAAATTGGTTCATTTTGAGAAATTTACCACCCAATCTTAAGAATCCACCACAAATGCCACACCCAAGTCAATCTATGAGGCCACCAGGGAAAATTGAAGACATTGGTCAAGGACTCTCAAGTCACTCACCCAACCCAATTTCTCTCAAGCTTAGCTAAATTGTTTACCATAGAATACTCCAGGAAACCATCCAACCAACATAGCCTTAGTACTCTCTTCCACTTACCCACACACCACAAGGAATATACTTCCCTTCTCTACTCAGTAGTCCCTTGTGAATATTCTTCCCTCTAGTTCTCTTCACTATGTGTAAAAAGAGTCTAATTTAATGTCTACCTTTAGGAATAACATAGAAGAGTTATACCTCGCCTCTTGATCACTCAATGAATAATAAACTATGGGTAAAGGAATGGTTTCCTTAAATAACCTATCATCTATGATCCTCTTCATCCTTCTATCTCTCTTCTCAAGTCCACCATCTTCTCTTCCACATCTCTATTTGGTCTTCTATGGGTTTGAATCTCAATCCCTCACTTGAGAATGCAGCTCCAAAACTTTAGAGGTGTGTTAACATGAGATAATGGTTTGAATTATGAGAGCGATGGTAAGAATGGGGTTGAATGAGAATTCCCTAGATTGTGAGAATGAGTGAGTCGGCATGAAAATGGTGACATTATTTGAGCCAATTTGAATATGCATGAAAGAGAGTGCGCATGAATAGAGGAGGTTCAAATTCTTACGAGGATGGAGTCTCTTACACTCCTCATGATGTTTTTACTCAACCCCTATGCATTCATAACTATGGAATATCCACTAACCACTTCTCACATTTAATTATGTGAAAATTTAAAAAAGAAATTGTGAACTTCTGTACAATTTTGAAAATTTTCATTAATGGAGGGTGGGGGTGAGAATCCACCCCCCGTCCCACCCTCTCCCATGTGAAAAATTGTCCAAGTAGTTTGGTTTGTCTATCTAACAACTAAAAAATTATTTTCGTGCATATTTGAAGGAGGGACAAAGTAAATTCTTAAGAAATGAAAAGTGATGAACAATTCTACCTATTTCAAGGCCTTACCTAAATGTGAGGTAGTGCTTGTAGAAAATACAAATATGCATGAGCTTGGGATTCAACCTAGTGGGATCAATATGCATCGTGGATTCTCATTTCTTACTATGTATTTCTTTTATAAATTGAAGAGTTTGTATGTTTTGAACTATTAATTGTACCCTACAAATATGATACTTTTTTAAAGATTATGCTTATGACACATGTGCATTTTGAGATGATTTTCCTATGGTTCTCTTCCACTCATTCATATTCAAGTGTGATTCTGTCAATGTCTTCAAGTGCTTCTATTAAGTTGGTTCTATTGTATATATAACTTCAACAAAGAATTTGTTTGACATATTTTTCCTTTAAACATGCCCCTTGTCATATTCACATTGGCTATATTTTCATGTTCATAATTTGATGTAATATGGAATATATGAGCAAGTATCCTTCTTAAAAATATTGATATCTTTGTAATAATTGTATATTTCATTAAATATTATATGTTCAGCCGAACTTTATTCATCTTACCACTTTTACTCTTAACCATGGAAGTCCTTGAATGTTTCAAGAACATTTGACTTATATTTAAGAAAGTACACCCAAATTTTCTTGAAATGTTATCAATAAATGTCACAAATACTTGGCTAAGAAATGTGAGTTTTCATGGAGATAGAGGTCACTTTGCACCAATTCTAATTGTATTCTTACTCTTCATTATTTTTCAAATTTATCCCTATATTTCATACCAAACATCAAATTAAAAAACCATACGTCAATCAAATCATAATAGGGTCCCCCTTCTTTCTCATAAATATTCTATTGATACATCAATCAAATCATATTATTCATTGAAATGTTTATATATTTTCTTCAAAAAGACTAACTTTGTAGGTGCAATCCACCCTTGGGTGTGTAGGTGCCCTCAATCCACTTTTTTAAATTTTTTATATGATGCTTCATATAAAGTTTCTTTGACAAGCATCCACCATGTATCGAGAGGTGGGACATTATTTACACTACCAAGAAACCACCTAATGCAAATTAATGGTCATGATGACTCAACCAATGAAAAATCCCCTTTGGGGGAGTGTGCTAGCAATTCTTGAGGAATCAAACACTAATGTAGGCTATAACAATGGATAATTTTCATTGAACCATTTTGGGTTTCATTTGTGCCAATATTTTTTTTTCATCAAAATTTTCAATGATAGTGACTTTATTTTCTACTTTGGAAACTTCACATATTTCCTTAATGAAGAACATAGGACAATTGACTCTAGATTTTCCATTATTCATCGCATTAATGTCTTCTTATTCATGCAATTTAGCTTCAATAAT
>JZKD02S1673357.1:261607-302283 GCA_000966675.3 Picea glauca
TAAAATATTATATTGATAGGATTTCCACCTATTCATAAAAAGGAAATGTGTGTAAGAAATGTCAAGTAAAAGGAAGGACTTATATTATGATGACATTGTCAACACCCTCAGATGGGAAGACCACCAATTTCAATGGTCGCAGACATACAAGTGGTACTCATCTCTCCCACCTGAAGAAAAGGAATTGAACAAAGTTTGGAACTCAGGCATTGCATTGGTTGGGTGCATGCCAAAAGTAGCCAATTTTAAAGAGTTGGTCCTCTGGTGCACCAAAAAGTTTGATACAAAGAGAAGAATTATCCATATACAAGGAAAGCCATCAATTTTTTTATCCCCTTCATTGTTCAAAAGGATGTTGTAACTTCCTCACTCTACTTTGATATTAAAGAATGTCAAATCAAATGAGTTTCTTAAAGCACACAATGGAGGAATGTAGTTTCTTGAAAGTTTCCTCACAAGCCCGAGGAGAGACATCAATTCTAATCAGGTTGAGGTATGCTCCTTAAGGTACCCATATAAAGAATTTTCCTGGCTATTTTCAAGAATAATTGGACAGGAATCCACAGTCTCATTGCCCAAAAATATTGTATATATTTTCCATCATTCAATTCTTAAAAATGTAGTAATTGATTGGGCCCGCATTATCTCGAACGAGATTTCATTTTAGTTGGGGATCCTTAGAGAAACTAAGAAATTCTATATGACTTCATATTTAGTTTTTGTTGCAGTTTATTTTCATATATTTGAGGATTTTCCTAGAGAGGAATGATGCCCCATACAATTTCTATGAAGTACAAAATAGGTTTTTGTCCTCTTTTAATAAGATGACTCATGGTCCCTCCACATCCATACTATTGTTGGAAGATGCATCCTTTCTATCTGAGAAAGGTTTTTTTGAGGATATGAAAGAATTTCGTGTTTTGAGACTGTATGGATTCCAAGGGAAACCCTTTCTATTAGCACTTTATGTTTTTGACAAACTTTTCATCATTGAACTATGTAGATAGTATGAATATTTGGCACATTTATTCAATGAGAAAAGAAAAAAATCAATTTATCCCACTACTGTGGAAAGTTGGAGAGTTGTCTGTGAAGCACATCTCTCATTTAGATGAATATGTAATTAAATTTGACCATCTCAGTATAAAGGAAGTCTAGTCCATTTAGGGTTTTGATCCTAAAGATTTGTTTTTAGCACACATGTCCTTAATTGGCTATGGTTCATATTTTTGTAAGATTGTGCAATTTGAAGAAGGAGGGGGAGATAACAAAAATATTCTGGAGGTATCTATTTAAAATACCCTATATGATATTGAGGAATTGGCTAGCACAAATGAGTATTACAAGCAACGAGATAGAGAAGAAACAAATAAAAACCCAAGGAATTTAAGGAATTTAGCCTTCATAGTGTAGATTTAAGTTTTATTTATCATATATGTTGTGATGAACTGTCCAATGGAATATCCATTGTATTTTATAGATCACTTATGGAGCTATGGTGATGCTTTATGATAAGTCTCTATGCCTCCACAGTTTCTGATGTGAACTTTGAAAGCCAGATGGGACTATATTGGACTTGTTTTTTCCAATGGAAACCAAGATTCCATCCACAAATGTCCCTTGGGGCTATCATTAACAAATTATTTATTAAATGTATCCCTAAGTATAGGGACTTTAATCTACTTACCAATTGGTTTTCTAACCCTTCTTAATGTTTCATACAAGGTTTTATCTTAGGCTATGGAACTGAGGATTTGATACATTCTATTTTAGGTTATTCGGCTTAAACACATTTTATTTGGGAGAAAATAATTCTAGACAACATAATTGTGATTTGGGAAAGTATGGAATGGTCCCACTATCTAAGGTTGAAAGGATTATTTATTAAGTTGGATTTCAAAAATGTGCATGATTAGATAGAATGACAAATAATCATGGCTATGTTGTATTCTCTTATCTTTGGGAAGTTTTTTTTTGTGCCCTAGGGACCCTATTTGTGGATGTTTTATCCTTCTTACAAATTAATCAAGCCAAGTCTCGGGGATTCATCCCATTTCAATTGATATTACAAGGTTGTACTCTAGATCTAACCCTCTATGTTATTGATACAAAATCTATAGGGAACCTTCTTGATCACAAATTTCTGTAGGAACTAATTAAAGGGTATTCCTCACCCAAGACCAAATGATGGTAAATAAATTTTTTGTTGATGACTAATTTCATACCATCTTACAATATGAGGAGTTGGTGAAGAATTCTCTAGAATGAATACATATCTTCAGTGAATCCTCTATCTCTAAGCGCAAAACTGCCAAAACACAATTTTACTAGTTAGCTCAAGAGGCCATTATGGATTGGATTCTTGTGAACTAGGGTAGGTCCTAGATCCACCATGGGAATCCTTTTAAGTTCTTTGAGATTACCTTCATTTTCTATGCCTCATTGAGGACCTTATGGGATGTATTGTTTTTGCTTATCGACAAGAAGGTGGAAAAATGGATTTCTCAACCTCTTTTGTAGCAACGACATTTCATGTGTATAATTTTTCATGTTGGGTCCCTTATCAAGTGGCCAATAAATGGATGGAGAATATATTGTGAGATTTTCTTTAGGTCATCTTGCATGGGAAAAAGGGTTTCTATAGGGTGAATTGGGAGATTTTTTGTAGTATGAAAGATTAGGGTGGTTTGGAGATTGTTGTGTTATCCCTTCAACCTCAGGTTTTATGGACTATGTGGGTTATTAGAGTAGTGGAAGGCCAAGAAAATTGGAAGTTTCTACCACACAATTGTATATTGAGAAGATTTTTTCTGGCAAATAAGTGTTAGTAGAATATTACTTTCTAGTACCTACTAGTAACTCCAACCAAAGTTCATGTTTTGGAAACATTGTATGGTGAAAACAATTTGGAATCCATAGGAATCCCTCAAGTTTTAATTAACATGGAAATTATACTCCTTGCACATTGGTCTCTCCTTTAACAACCACTGCATTTGGTTATCTACCTTGGACGAAAAAACTAGGTTCTTATCCTAGAGACTTATGAAAAGGAATTGTGACTACCAAGGGTATTTATGGTGGTAGGTCACACCTTTGGAAAATGTAGGCAACTCTAAAGGTAGCATTTTTTCTCTATTGACATGGAAATTTTATTCTAGAATGATTCTAGGAGATGGTCATAAATAACTTGTTTCCTAATATGGATCTGGTTGGACTTGTGGTTTGGTAGAAAGACTAGAAGTGGAATGGTTTTAGGGAATTCAATAAATACAAATTGATGGATAGTCATCGGTGGTTAAGTTTCAAACCTAAGATGGGTACCAAATTAAATAACTTCTACGGGCTTGTCTCCAAATTATACACCTGGTTGGTTTGACTCCATTTAGTACACAAACCTTTTTTCGAGCCTAAAAAGAATACATTATTCCATGGTCCTTGATTATGGGTGGCCTTATACTTGGGAAATGCCTAAAATATCTAGGAGTTATACAACCCAAATTCCCCTTCCATCATAAGAATGAAAATTTCAAGAATATATCTTGGTTATACCCATATGCCAAATTAGCTAGGGTTGTGTCTCAAACCTATGTGACCAATTCCTCCCCAAGTTTGTTACCTGGAATTATTCTCTCATTTGTGATAAGCTTATGTGGGTCATAGAATTCCTTACAACATGGCATCTTGATAGAATAGAGATTCTCTTATTTTCATCGAAAAAGGAAATGAATGTGTATTTAAAAATTCTCATTTCAATCGATTGACCTGGTATGATGGAACTCTAATATGTGAAAACTTGTGTTTACTAATTTAGATATAGGATGAAAAGGGAGATGGACTTGGAACATCTCTAATGAATGATGGAATTATCAAGGTCAAGCCCTTGAACTACGAGTGGAGTCACTGTGGAAGTTCACTCTCCTCTTAGCTCATCTATTAACATTGGTGGGTCAAATCAAATGGTAGTAGATCGGTTGGTTAGGAAACATTTATTTAATTCTTCAAATTACCATCCCTAACATTATTGGTGAGAAGAGATATTTTCATCATTACTATGTAGTATAGGAAATTGACTTCTTATAGAAACCACCATTGATTGTCCAACCCAAGTATAGAACCTCTTTCTTGAGTGTCAAGTACTAATCATTGCATAATGATGTCACGCAACTATCCTTCCATCCAATTGAGAATTTAATTACTTGGAGTGGCTCCTTCAAAATTATCTCTTCTTCCCTTGTCGGCTTGTGATTTGTTCCATATTATCCCACCAAGTGAAAGGGTGGTGTTGTTGAATATACTCCTTCCCTTGTTTCCCTTTTTCTTGTTTCTAGCTACTTAGTTTATCATTGCATTTCCTTCAGTTTTTCCTCCATTACCTCCATTCTTATATTATTGTTACCCCCATAAATATCTAGCTTTAATTATCTATTTTCAAGTACTTCTAATGATGAATTCATCCTTGTTTTTTTACGTTGGTATGCATGCATGTCTAACTCATACTTTCATTCCCATTTCCTTCTACATTTTCTCACATATAGTCCATGACAGTCCTAGACTTCCTATGTATGTCTTTCACAACATCAAATTCCTCTTCTCAATTCCATTGTTTAAGAAAAATCACACCTATTGGAGTGGACACAGGGTATATCCATTATTTCATAAAATACTCAATTTTCCCTACAATCTTCCAAATACCAAAGACAAGAACCAATCCATGGCTTCCAATCTCCTTTATTCCCAAACAACAATTTGGGTTTCCATATATTGGCTAATGAAGCTACTCCCATATATGGAAGAGTAAAAATTCCAAGCCTTGGTTTCCAAACTCCATTGAATTGTGTAAATATCGCACATCCTACCTACTATCCCATCATTACAGAGCTCATAACTAAGAATTTAGGATTGGTGATGCAATAAGGTGTGAAGTCTATAGGGGAATGTAAGATCTTTGTCTACACCATCATCCAACACTGCCACTTGGATTGAGGGATCAATTTCATAACTAATTACCCTTGGTTTACTATAAGTCATGGAAGGTAGCATAGGTATAATTCCCCTCCATTTTCCTTCAAATTTCCTATTCTTAAGGATGTTACTTCATTAGCATGTTTATGGGCTAGTGAATTACATTTTGTTAAGACTTGGTGGTAAGTTATATTATCAAAGCTTTGTGCCAAAATTTGATCTATGAAAACAAGTCTATTGAAATGGGAATCCTTTGGGATTTCTTGTGATACATGTGCCTTATTATTGCATAAGCCCCTATGATGATGATTTATTTGAACCCACTCTTTTAAAATTGGCAGTCCTTGATATAGATTTAAAGTCTCTACCTGATTGTTGATTGCCTTGCCTAAAACCTAGGCGAAGTCAATTTTTTGGATTCCCACAAGATAAAAAAAAATGACCCCCTTGTACTTTCCACCCTTGGTGGTGTATACACAAAATTAATAAAGAGTGAATCATATGATTATTTCAGAGATCAAGATGCAGTAAAAATTGAAGTGGTAAATAGAAGACTTGGAGTAAAATTCCTAATTGATGAAGCTTGTGAAAATGAATGCATGTTTATCTCTCAAGTATATTCTATGAAGGAAGGGAATGAACGGGAAAAAGGTGTTTTTTTGTACCAAAGTGGAAGTTGGGACTCATAATGTGTTAAATACCTAAACATATATGAAAAATTACTTCAAAAATAACCAAGAATAAACCAAACCATTCACCAATGATGAACGCAAGAATGTAGACAAAGTCATTAAGGTAGGGTAACACCATATATTATTCCTTATGGAAGGAATGCACTCCTCAAGAAACACTTTCTTGTTTCAATATAAATGTTCTTCACCATCCTCCAATACATTACTTACATTTCTTTATATAGAATTATCTATCTTCTAGGAACATTCTAGAGAAGGAATCTTCTAGAAAGCCTATTTATTATATATAACTACCATAGTTGGTATTATTTAATAATATAGTGGACCTAGTCCACCTTACATTGAATGGAATCCACTAATAATACATAACCACATTCCCATTAGGCACCTCCTATATTACCTCTCATATTACCTCCATAGGTTTACTACATTCCACCCCCCTTAGGCATGTTTTTAACACACCCATGGTGGGGCATAAAAATTTCATTCTCCTTAATTAATCAAATCCTCTATCCATGGTCTCTAATTTGGAAATCGGGGCCTAGTCCCTCCTTCTTCGGTGACCATCACATATGACCATGGGTTAAGACTGAACGCCAAGGCCACAAGAGCCTATTTCGACGCTTCGAAACTTCGGGCTTCAGGAGTTTTTGATTCATCACACGCCAATTCCTCTGAACTTCGAACTGGCGAAGTTTTGAACTAGTGGAAAGGGATCAAATTTCCCTAATCTCCCTCAAGATCAATGACCCTCAATGACTTCGGGCCTCCGGGATTCAGTGGAATTCGAAGCACCCCCTCAAAAAACCTCCAGAGTACTAATCCTCCAAAGTGCACCATTCGATGCTGCATGTCCTCGAGGAGTTCGATGGTCCTGATTCACTTCAGGAATTCAAAATTCGGGAGTCTCGGATGCTCACACAACCTTTCCTCCTAAAGTACTCCATACTTGTAGTTCTATATCAAACTCCATGCATCCATTGTAAATTGACGGCTTAGTTTCATTTCAGGACTTCAGTATTCAGGAGCTTCAGACATTTCTGCAACATTTTCCTCCCAGAGCGTTTTCTTTCGAAGTCAAGGATCGTGCACCATGCATCCTTCCAGATCAATGGTCCTAGTTTGCTTCGGGACTTCGATGTTTGGTAGTTTCTACCTCTCCACACTCTCTTTCTCCCGAAATTATTTCACACGAAGTTAACAATCTATCGATGCATGTCTCCCACGAATCGACGACTACAAATCACTTCGAATATTCAGGCTTCGAGAGTTTTGAATACTCCAATGTATTTCTCCTCAGAAATAGTTGTCTCTCGAAATGGAAGATCTACTAACACCTGTCCTCAGCTAACGGACGACTCAGATTAACTCTAACTCTCCGACCCTCAAGAGTTCTTATTCAACATATCCCCTTTTCTCCTGGAGTGATTTCACTTGAAGTCAATGATCTTTCGACGCGTGTCTCCCATAGATCAATGACTGCAAATCACTTCATCTCTTCGGGCTTCGGGAGGTTCTACCTCTCCACACTCACTCTCTCCTAGAGTGATTACACCCGAAGTCGACGATCTATCGATATGTGTCCTTTCTCTCAGATCAATGGTACTTAAGGGCTCTGTTACTCCATGGATTTTCGAAGGAACTCACGATTATCTACCTAGCAACTTTTCGAGGTCTGATGGTCATGATCCGACCAATATCGATGTGTTCTCTGATTGACGGTTAATGGTGATTGTGGGGCCCCAACATGCGCAGTATTTATCAGAGAGCTCAACCTCCGCAATCTGAAAAATACTCGCCTGAATCGGTTTAACCATAGTTGTTGATCTTCCAGCCTGACAAGATCAACGACATTGGTGAATTACAGACCATGAACTAGCACACCCACTAATTTTAGCTTCGCACTCTGCAATGATTTCCCACCATCAATATTCATTCACAAATCGACTGTTCACAGTGATTGTGGGGTCCAACCTCCGCAATCTGGGAAGTGCTTGCCCGACTCTAGTCTAATACTGGTCGTTGATATTCCATTCCCAATGAGATCAATTACATTGGTTGATTGTGCGTCGTGAACTAGCATTTACGCTAATTTCACCTTTGCGTTCTGCAATGATTTTGAACCATCGATTTAATCGAGTGTCTGTTGTTTGATTCGTTAAATCTAGTGGGTATTTGAGTCGATCTGATGACCAGGATGGCTTCTCCTCCCATTAAACGACACACATCCATCTATGTTGTCATATTATTAAGTCATCTATGGTTCTTGTTACTCTGGTAGTTTGGGTAACTTGACTATCGTGAAATTTGACATCTCAGATATTTGAGCCCCTGAGGTTCTGAAACATTCATGAGCTAACTCCTTTAGTGCAGGGTTCCTAAACCTAGGTCACATGGACCTTCAGATGACTCTTGGACTATTAACCCTAATATTTAGTCGGGTTTTTGGTTAAGGACTTAGGCACGCGTTCAAAGTCTCTTAGAATACTGGTCTGAAGGGAACACCTCCCTAACTCACATAACTTTAAGCTTTGAAATAGGGAAAAGTAAACTTGTGAGGTTATCGAGATAGTAGCAGTGCCAAGAAGCTTGGTGTGACTCTAGGACTGTGACGTAATTTCCTGGGGAGAAACACCTTTGAGTTATTAAATTGGAGCATATGGAAAATCAAGAAGAAGCATAAGTTCTCAAGGGAATAAACACATACTCATAACTTAATCATTTCAATGCAGAAAAAAATTATAGAGACATAAATATACGCATGATTCCATTATTTCCAATTCTTAGCACAAGACATGAAACCACTTATCAAAACGATAAGGCATGATGCGACTACTGAAATGGGTTCTCATTTCCACCCAACCATAGGCTCAGTCACTCCTAATGGATTTACCATTGGCCAACCCCAAGCTTAGACCACGATGATTTGAGATTCAATCTTTTTCTTCTAGCTCAACAGAAGTCAGGGATGAAGGTTACTCTCCTTCTCCGAATACAAAAATAGATAGGGACAAAGGTTATTGTCCTTTTCCTGGCTTAGTCTCTATTTTCTAGGATCATAACTCACTCCAATTTTTCTCAATCCTTCCTCGGACCCGAGGGATATTTGGCTCTCATCTCTACAGTCTTCGCAGGTCTTCCTCTGCCCACCATGCTTCCTTTCTTGCCTTCCTCATCAAGATTGTGTGTGGCTCGAATTCCTAGTCCATGGTCAGGTCTAGAAGCCTTATAGATGGGTGGTTTTCCCCATCCCCTCATTAACTCTTAAGGAGCTCTTCCCACCTACCATCTTGACTGCAATTCATTCATGGGTCAGAAGGTTGTTCTGATCCTGAGAAATTAAATCCAGCAAAGTAATGATTCGGTGGAGGTTAACGCAATCATTCCTGGTCCCCTCCACCACCTTTTCATAACATTTGTGGTCTCTTCTTAGCACATCCCCTTTCCAGCAATCGTGAAACACGTATCCATTTTCTATTAAAATAGTATAATTTACATTTATTGACCTTTTATACAAAGGTCCATTAAATCAAACATTCACACATTTGAGTTTGCCTTAGTTCCTTGGCCAATATAGTTATAATTACAAACTGGGGGAAACAGGGTGTTACAATTCCCTCCCCCTTAAAGGAACATCATCCTCGATGTTCTATCTATCAACATGATATGTATATACAGGAGTAAACAAAATTGGATATGCATGTCTCATGGCATCCTCCATTTCCCACGTAGCCTCATCTGGGCCAAAGTGTTTCCATTGCACCTTGACCTATGCAATGGTTTAGTTCCTGAGTGAGGTTTCCATCCTATCTAGTATGCATTGGAGTTATGGCAGGAATTCTCCCTCTAGCTCCACCTAGATCACAGACCAGTCAATTATATGATTAGAATCATGTACATATTTCTTCAATAATGAAACATGGAAAACATTATGTGTCTTTACTGTGGGAGGGAGTGATAGCATATAAGCTACAGGTCCCACTCTATCTAAGACCTCAAAGGGTCCACAATACCGAGGTTCTAGCTTGGCACAAGATCCCATTCTCAGGGAACTCTTCCTGGGCCTAAATCTAAGATAGACTTGGTCTCCTGTCTTGAACTCTCTGGGAGTTCTCTTTCTGTCGGTGTAACTTTTTTGTCTATCCTGAGCAATCTTTGGATTTTTCTTTATTTGAATCACTTGTTGTTCCATTTATTTCATCATGTCGGGTCCGATGGTAATTCTTTCCACTAGATTACTCCAACTTATTGGAATTTTTCACTGTCTACCGTAGAGGGATTCAAAAGGGCTCATCTTAAAGAATTCTTGATAACTGTTGTTGTAGGAAAACTATACCAATGGTAGGTAGTCTTCCCACTTCTTAGGTTGATGCATTACATGCATCCTTAGCATGTCTTCTAATATTTGGCTTACTCTTTTTTTTCTGTCCATCATTTTGAGGGTGATAGGTTGTGTTGAACAATAATTTAGTCTCAAAGCCAGCCATTAAGGATTTCCAAAAGATTGAAGTAAATTTGGTGTCTTTGTTAGATACAATTTCCCTAAGCATGTCATGCAGTCTGGATATCTACTTCATGAATATGTTGGAAATATCTATTGCCTTGCAAGTTGACTTGACAGGAATGAAGTGAGAAGACTTACGCAATTTGTCCACCATGACCATGATGGCATCATTTTGCTTGGTTGATTTTTGTAATCCGGTGATGAAATCCATGGAGATGGTTTGCCATTTCCATTCTAGGATGGGTAGGGTTTGTAAAAACCCTGATGGGTATCGGTGTTCTACCTTAACTTGATGGCATTCTAGGCACTTAGCTAGATATTCAACTATGTCTTTATTTAATCTAGGCAAACATAACTATTTCCTAGTGGCCGTGATCATTTTCTGATATCTTGGGTGACCAGTATATCGTCTCTTGTGTAGTTCATCCATTATGAACCTCTTCAAGTCGTCACAGTTTGGAATATACAATTTGTTTATGTAGGTCAGTAGGCCTTCATCGAGTATCTGGTATCCTTCATACTTTAGCCCAGTAGGCTCTTGCCTTAGGTATGAGGTCATGGTATTGAAGAATGCATATGTTTCTTGTGCATTCCTGACTCTTTCCCTGACATCCGTTTCACAGTTTCTTATCACTACCAGGTGAATCATTTTTATAATTCTGCTAAGGGCATCGAACACCCTATTTTCCTTTCCTTTGATGTGTTTGATTTTGAAATCAAACTCAGTAAGGAGAGCCATCCACCTAGCTTTACTGGAATTGAGTTTTGGTTGATCAAAGAGGTGTCTCAACCCAAAATGGTTTGTCATAAGCACAAGTCTCCTACCAAGGAGGTAATGCCTCCACATTTTTAAAACATGTACTATGGAAGCCAACTCTAGGTCATGGGTCACATAATTGATTTCATGCTCATTCAATTTCTTGGACGCATAGAAAATTACACGTCCCTCTTGCATAAGGACTCCTTTGATTCCTTCCTTGCAGGCATTTGTACACACAAGGAAATCATTATCAGGGTCTGCAATATTCAACATGGGTCAGGAGGTATTTCAGTTCCTAAAATCTTTCTTCACATTTTGATGTCCAAGTGAATTTAACCCCCTTTTTCTGAAGGGCAGTGATTGGACAACCAATCTTGGAAAACCCTTTTATGAACCTTCTATAATATCATGCTAAGCCCATGAAGGATCTGATATTAGATACATCCTTTGGGGTAGGCCATTCCATAATAGATCCGATCTTGTTAAGGTCTACTTCCACCCCTTCTTTATAAATAACATGGCCTAAGTAATGGACTTTCTTCTGGAAAAAGTCGCACTTGCTAAACTTAGCGTAGATCTAATGCTCTCTTAGTACTTGAAGTACGATTCTAATCTATTCTTCATGCCCCTCTCTATTCTTGGAGTATATTAGGATATCATCAATGAAAACCAATTCAAATTTGTCTAGAAATTTTCTGAGTACATCATTCATCAAGCACATAAAAGTGGTGGGGGCATTGGTTAACCCAAATGGCACCACCACAAATTCATAGTGACCATACCTCATCTTGAAGGATTTTTTGTGGATGTCTTCCTCCTTAATTCAGACTTGATGGTATCTAGACCTTAATTCAATCTTCTTGAAAATGGAATCACCTCCCAATTGGTCGAACAAGTCATCGATGATTGGTAATGGGTACTTGTTCTTTATGGTTTTCTTATTGAGTTGTCTATAATCTACACACAGTCGAAGTGTGCCATATTTCTTTTTCAAAAACAAGACAGGTGCTCCTTACGGGGATACACTAGGTCAGATGTAGCCTTTGTCCATCATCTCCTTTAGTTGTAGCTTAAGCTTAACCATCTTTGGTGTACTCATCCTATAGGGCATTCTAGATGATGGCACTGCTCCTGGTGCAAGTTCTATTGAGAAGTCAATGTCTCTTCTCGAAGGTAGACCTAGTACCTCTTCTGGAAATATGTCTTTATATTCTCTTAATATGGGGTGGTCCTCTAGGTTTGATTTTTCATCGTCAACCGATTGCAACACCTGTATTGCATATAAATGACACCCCTTTATGCAATACTTTTTCATTGGAAGGGATGATATTTGTCTCACTGAGACATGCTTCTGAATCCCTTGGAGGGTTATCTTTCTCCCTTCTTCATTTACACATTCTAAGGTTTTATGGTAACATTCCAACTTAGTTTTATAAGAAGCCAACCAGTTCATACCAATCAACAAGTCATAAGATCCTCGTGGAAGTATGTTAAGGGTCTCTTGGGTGGGAAATCCATCCATGATGAATTGGAAAGCTGGTATGACCTTTGCTACTTTTATTTTGGTCCCAGTGGCTAGTTGTACCAACCACACATTAACATGTCTAACTATTTGCAGTTTACACTTATCAATAGTTTGAGGGGCCACATAAATCAAATTAGAACCAGGGTCAATTAAAATAGAAACTATATGGTTGGTTATCATACCTTCCATCTCCACCACCGAAGCTTGGTGGTCGGCTTGATTATTCTCCAAGGCTGCATAAATTCATGGCATGCTCCTAGCCACATCATTGACAATGGTATCTTCTTGGATATTGTATATTATGCCACTATTCTATTGTCTATGTGGACAATCCCTCAACCGATGTTCTTCTCCACAACCCCATCATTTTAAGGGTTCTTTCTTTGGTTATCAATCTTTCTTGGGACTGCCTCAAATGGTTTATTTCCACTATGAGAGGGGAAATTTTTCTGATACACACTCCTAGTAGGAAGTTTCATCCTAGAACCCTTCCCCTAGTTCTTAAATCTTGAGGATTTAGACCCCTTCTTCTTGAATCCCAGACTACTCTTCTTCCCCGAAACCTTGCGAGGTCCTATCTTACTTCCAAAATTTTCTTAACAATACCTTGCCTTCCAGATGGTTTCTTATAAGGTCTTTGGTTCGTCAAACTCAATCCTGTCCTGGTAGGTCTGAGGTAACCCACTAATAAATCATTGCACTTTTACCTTTGCATCCTTTATGTAGGGTACATACCTCAGTAGGTCAAGGAATTTATTGACATATTCATCTATGGTGAGTTGTCCCGGCTTGAGTTCATAGAACTCCTTAGTATTCCCATCCATGTATTTCTCTGATAGATACTTCTTCCCGAATTATTTCTCGAATTGTTTCCATGACAAGTCCTTCTCATGGACTCCTTTCACATTCATAAGGTCTTCCCACCAAATGGAATCCTTTCCATTCATGTTGAATATGGCTATTTGAGCCTTCAAGTTTTCAGAGTAGTCACGGACTCTGAAGTATTTCTTTAAACCAAGCATCCAAGCTTCAACCTCTTCCCCTTTATTAATCTGTCCATCAAAAGAGGGTGGTTTGGCTTTCTTGAATTCTTCAAGATCACGATTTTTGGAATGTTTTTGCTTCTTTTCCTTCCTTTGAGAATGAGATAGTATTTCTACTAGAAGATCCCTCAGAGTTGCCAGCTTCCTTTCCAGAGGACTCTCCCGATGAGTGTCTCCTGCCTCCAGGTTGGGCCTTATTTGGAGTACTTCTCCTAGTGTGGTCACTTATGGGGCCATGTTTTCTGATCTTAGGTGGACTTTGACTTCTCTTCAAATGTCGTCGATCCACATGGCTAGTTGTAGGTTCATGATGCAGCTGCCTCTATATATTGGATAAGCTCTGCAACAAGACTTCATTAATTTCTATTTATTTTTCTTTCTCCTTTATCAATCTCTTGTTGTCGGCCTTGCAACTCTGTAATTTGGCCCCGAGGCTCCTTACAATTTCATCTAGATCTGGAGGGGTTTTCCCTGCCCTCATTTCATCATATTCTTCGTCTCTATTATGGGAGACATCCCCCACTTCATAACACATCACCATCCTTTAGACTGGATGTTTTCCTGTGATTTAATGACTTCTCGAGTTCTGACAAAACACTTATTGTTAGCTAACAGTCTATCAATTTATCAACAATACATATTTCAAATTTCTTAAATGTACACATAGAGTAGAAAGTTTAATTATTTTCCTCAATAAAATTTTAACTAGACTCTTTAAGAAATAGGTAAGATAGGGTGTCACTCTTAAAAGTATTCTAAATATGGTTTTTAATTGACTCATCCATGAGCCCAAGTAGGCCAAGTGTTGTAACCATGCTTTGATACCAATTTGTAACACACCCATGGTGGGGCGCAAAAATTTCGTTCTCCTTAATTAATCAAATCCTCTATCCATGGTCACTAATTTGGAAATTGGGGCCTAGCCCCTCCTTCTTTGGTGACCATCGCATATGACCACAGGTTATGACTGAATGACAAGGCCACATGTGCCTATTCCAATGCTTCGAAACTCCGGGCTTCAGGAGTTTTTGATTCATCACACACCAATTCCTCTGAACTCAGAAGTGGTGAAGTTTCGAACTGGCACGAAGTGATCAACGGTCCCTACTCTCCCTCAAGATAAATGACCCTCAATGAATTTGGGCCTCCGGGCTTCGATGGAATTCGAAGAACCTCCTCGCAAAACCTCCATAGTACTAATCCTTCGAAGTGCACCATCTGATGTCGTGTGTCCTCAGGGAGTTCAATGGTCCTTATTCACTTTGGGACTTCGGCATTCGGGAGTCCTGAATGCTCACACAACCTTTCCTCCTGAAGTACATTGTACCCGAAGTTCTAGATAAAGCGCCATGCATCCGTTGTAAATCAATGACTTAGTTTCATTTTGGGACTTCAAAATTCAGGAGATTCAGACATTTTTGCAGCCTTTTCCTCCCAGAGCATTTCCTTCCAAAGTCAAGAATCGTGTGTCAAGCATCCTTTCATATCAACGGTCTCAGTTTACTTCGATACTTTGGAATTCAGGAGTTTCTACCTCTCCACACTCGCTTTCTCCCAAAATTATTTCACTCGAAGTTAACGATCTATCAATGCATGCCTCCCACTAATCAATGACTACAAATCAATTCGGCTATTCGAGCTTCGAGATTTTTTAATACTCCAATGCATTTTTTCTCCGAAGTAGCTACGTCTCGAAATGGAAGATCTATTGACACATTTCCTCAGCTAATGGATAGCTCATATGAACTCCGACTCTCTGGCCTTTGGGAGTTCTTGTTCAAGATATCTCCTTTTCTCCTACAGTGATTTCACCTGAAGTCGACGATCTGTCAACACGTGTCTTCCACAGATCGACAGCTGCAAATCACTTCGGCTCTTCGGGCTTCGGGAGGTTCAAAATCTCCACACTTGTTATCTCTTGGAGTGATTACACCCAAATTCGACGATCTGTCAAAACGTGTCCTTTCTCTCAGATCGACGATACAGAAGGGCTTTGTTACTTCATGGATTTCTGAAGGAACTCACGACTATATACCTAGCAACTTTTCTAAGTATGACGATCATGATATGGTGAATACCAATTTGTTCATCGATCGACGGTTCACAGTGATTGTGGTGCCCCAACGTGCACACTCTTTATCAAAGAGCTCAACCTCCGAAATCTGAAAAGTACTCACCCAAATCGGTCTAACCAGATTCATTGATCTTCTAGCCTAACGAGATCAGTGACGTTGGTGAATTGCGGGTTGCAAACTAGTGCATCTGTTGATTTCACCTTCACGCTCCACAATGATTCCCCACCATTGATCTTCATTCACAGATCGACGATTCACAGTGATTGCAGTGTCCAACCTTCGCAATATGGGAAGTGCTCACCTGACTCTAGTCTGATCCTAGTCGTTGATCTTCCATTCCCAATGATATCAAAGATGTTGGATGATTGTTGGTCGTGAACTTGAATGTCCTATAATTTCACCTTCACGCTATGCAATGATTCCCAATGATCAATTTAATTGAGCATATGGTTTTTGATTCGTTAAATCAAGTGGGTATTTGAGTTGATCTAACGACCAGGATGGCTTCTCCTCCCGTTAAACGGATCACATCCATCTCCACTATCATATTCTTAAGTCGTCTATATTTCTTGTTACTCTGGTAGTTCGGGTAACTTGACTCTAGTGAAATTTGACATCTCAGAGCTTTGAGTTCCCGAGGTTCTGAAACCTTCATGAGATAACTCCTTTAGCACAGGGTTCCTAGACCCAGGTCACAAGGACCTTCAGATGATTCTTGGACTATTAACTTGACTCTTTAGTCAAGTTTTTGGTTAAGGACTTAGGCACGATTTAAAAGTCTCTTAGACTACTGGTATGAAGGGAATGCCTCCCTAACTCGTAGAAATTTAAGCTCTGAAACAAAGAAAAGTAAACTTGTAAGGTTAGCGAGATGATAGTAGTGCTAAGAGGCTTTCTCCGACTCTGGGACTTTGATATAATTTCCTGGGGAGAAACTCCTTCGAGGGATTAAACTGGAGAATATGGAAAATCAATAAGAATCATAAGTTCTCAAGGGAACAAACACATACTCATAACTTAACCATTTCAATGCAGAAAAGATTTATAGTCACATAGATATACACATGCATCCATTATTTCTAATTCATAACACAAAGCATGAAAACACTTATCAGAACCATAAGGCATGATGTGACTATTGAAAGGGGTGCTCGTTTCCATCCAACCATAGGCTCAGTCACTCCTAATGGCTTTATCACGGGCCACCCCTGAGCTTAGACCACGATGCTTTGAGATTCAATATTTTTCTTCCATCTCAATGGAAGTCAAGGATGAAGGTTACTCACCTTCTCCCAATACAGAAATAGACAGGGACGAAGGTTACTCTCCTTCTCCCAATACAGAAATAGATAGGGACAAATGTTACTCTCCTTCTCTCGGCTCAGTCTCTATTTTCTAGGATCATAACTCACTCCAATTTTTCTCAGTCCTTCCTCGGACCCAAGGGATTTTTGGCTCTTGTCTCTGCACTCTTCGTAGGTCTTCCATTGTTCACAATGCTTCCTTTCTTTCCTTCCTCAGCAAGATTGCATGTGGCTCTAATTCCCAGTCCGTGGTCAGGTCTGGAAGCCTTACAGATGGGCGGTCTACCCCATCCCCTCATTAAATCTTGATCAGGTATTCCCACCTACCATCCTGATTGTAATTCATTCCTGGGTCAGAGGGTTGTTATGATTCTGAGAAATTAAATCTAGTAAAGTACTGGTTCAGTGGAGGTTAACACAACCATTCCTGGTCCCCTCCACCACCTTTTCATAGCATTCGTGGTCTCTTCTTAGCACATCCCCTTTCTATAAGTCATGCAAAACATATCCATTTTCTATTAAAATAACATAATTTACATTCATCGACCTTTTATACAAAGCTCCATTAAATCAAACATTCACGCCTTTGAGTCTTCCATAGTTCCTTGGCCAGTATAGTTATAATTATAAACCAGGGGAAATAGAGTGTTACAATGTTTCATCCTCAAAATATGAGAAGAAACCATACAATGCGAATGGATAATAATTATAGCCAATTGGTACCATGTACAACCATCCATCCATCCTGTAATGTCCCCCAGCCCATCCAAGGGACATTACGGTGCAGAAAACTCTTAAAAATGATTTCTTGTAGCTTTCAACTACAGATTAGATCCAAAAATAACTATTATCTATTACCATTTAATTACATGCATCTACAACACGCTAAATAGACATGAATACATATTATAAATTTCATTACAACATCATATAAATCATTCTCAAACACATAGAGTGCATGCACAATATTTATACACATAAAAATAACACATTAACAAGATAAAACACATATCTTTTAAATATGTTGTGCAACCCGCTACTTGGGATGGACGTTCCACCTAACCATATACTTGATATTGCAATTATCAATATCAATTAACCCCCGAACTGAGGCTAGTAATCCACAAAAGAGGGTGGTTTCTCATAGTCCACTCACAGCTCATAAAACTCACAACCCACTGATATCTTCCTACAACTATCCTAATTTTCCACCATCTCTCTTCCTCTTGACTTGACCAACCTAAGGAATGTACCCTTTCCCTAATTTCAGACCCTCATGCATCCCATTAATTTATCAGGGTCTCTCTAGCACAGGTATCCATGAATCTCTCAACTGGGAACTCAAGGGAACCTACTACTAGCAAAACTACCAACAGACCAATAACAAACACTTGTTTGTATAGTACAACTCACCCAAGAGTTCACTCTTCAGGCTTGAAAACCTGGCTTTTCAATTATCCATCTCCAATTTTCTACAAATATGCTCCAACATTCTCTAGAATTCACCCTCCATGGATGCACTGGCTCCAAGCTCTCTTTCTTTGTCTCTATTTTCTCCTCATGCACAAAAACAAAATTTGTAAAAACTGTTGTTCCAACCCATACAAATTTCCTCTCTTTGGCTTGCCTTTCTTGACTCACACTCTTCCCAAATCTTATTTTACTCAACCCCCATGTTCCCAATAACTTTGGGATGTGACCACATACACCCACCCTCTTACATGTATTCAATGATTGGAATTGGAAACACTCGATCAAAAATTAGAAGGTACATATACAAATAGCAATTTTAGGATAATGGGTTGGATTAATATTCATGGGTAATTCCCCCTTGGAACCCTCTTGGCCATTATCCTAGACCCTCCCATCTCTTTTGGATTAATTTATCCCCCATCTCTAGCCATGTCCCCTTAGCAGCAGGCATCACATTTTATTATTAAAACATGGAAACACAATTTGCATATTTCATTGCTTTGGTCATAGCCACACATTATATCTACATAAGAATTAATTAAACTGAGGATTATAGTGGGTATGTTAAAATACCCCTCCCATACAATTTTTCACCATCCTCAGTTCACTCTATGTGGATATACATATGTGTAAATTTACATTACAATACTTAAAAATAAAAATTATGCAATTTAAGAACTCCAACAATAGTGCCAACCATAATCTCATGTTCCTTTCAACTCACCAACCCAAGGAATGCACCATTCATTTATCATAGTTAACCCAAGGGACATACCCTCCATTTATTAGAGCTAACCCAAGGAATGAGCCATTATTTTATCAGGGTCCCTGACACATTTTACTAGGACTCTGAGATGTGGTTCTAGGACTCTAGTTGTTCATAATGGATTCTTGCATTATGTTTTCTTCAAAATTGTCAAAAATTTGTGGGTATTCCTCTCGCATGTTTTCTTCATTCTCCCATCTAGCATATTAAGGACCGTAATAGGTCCATTGAACCTTTACCATCCATATGGATTTGTTCCTGATAACTTTGACTTCTTAGTCCTGGATGTGTACTGGTTCCACCCAAAAATCCCCTTCATGCTCCACTTGGATCACATTCCAATCAATTATGTGGTTAGGCTCAGGCACATATTTATTTGATAATGATACATGAAATACAATATGGACTCTCATGGATGCAGGAAATGCTAGCATGTATGCAATTTTCCCTATCTTTCTATGATTTCAAAAGGCCCACAATATCTCATTGCCAACTTTGGGAAACTTCTTAATCTAAGCGAACTTCTCTTTTCCTTCACTTTTTAAAGCACTTGTTCGTCCACTTTGAAATATATAAATACTCTATTATTTTCTACATAACTTTTCTTCCTATCCCGAGCAACCTTTAAATTATGCTTTATCTTTTCCATTTGTTCTTCCATTTCCTCTAACAAATATATCCCAACAACTTCTTTGTCTGTTGGATTATCCCAACACACTAGTGTGTTACATTGTTTTCCATACAATGCCTCAAACGAACTCATTTTCAATGAGTCCTGACACCCATTATTGTATGCAAATTGCACTAAATGAATATAATATTCCCACTTTGATGGTTGACCCATCACATACATTATGAGCATGCCCTCAATTATCCTATTGGTACTCTTTGTTTTCCCCTCTGATTCTGGGTGATATGATGTATTCAATTTTAAATTTGTTCCAAAGCCTTTGAACAGACCTTTTCCAAAAATTAGAAGTAAACTTTGGATCTCTATCTAAAAATATTGACTTAGGCACTCCACGTAGCCTAGCAACTTCTTTCATATATATTTCTGCAATATTTGTTTCTTTGTGTGTAGTCTTTTCTGGAATTAAATGTGCTTCCTTAGTTAATTTATCCACTGCCACCGTGATGGATTCATGTTGTTTCACTGTTCTAGGTAGATTTGTAATAAAATCAACCATGAAAACTTTCCACTTCCATTATAGAATGGGAAATGTTTGTAGAAAACCTATTGGATGTCTATGCTATGCCTTCACCTTTTGGAATTTTATACATTTGTCTATGTAATTAGCAACCAATTCCCTTTTCATTCTTGTCCAAAATTATTGTCTTCTCACAACTTCAATTGTCTTCTAATATCCTAGGTTCCTGACATATGAAACATTATGCATTTCCTTCATAATTGTATTTTTCAGCTCATTGGAATTTGACACATACACTTTTCCTTTGTACATGAGAATGCCATCTTCTTTCAACTCATAAGAATTAAATTACTGCTGAAAATTTCCTTGCTGTAATATATCTTTTACTTTTAGATAATGTTGATCTGAATTTGTTGTTGCAATAATTTGATCTTTTAGATCAGTCTTATACATGCTAATGGATTCAACATGCACTTCATGAGCTCTCCTACTGAGTGCACCAACCACTTGATTTTACTTGTCTTTTATATGCTTAATTTCAAAGTCATATTCATTCAAAAATTCCATCCATGTAGTTTGTTTGGCATTTAATGTTGGTTGTCCAAACAAATGCTTCAGACCACAATGGCCTGCCCTCAGCTATAATTTCTTACCTGAAAGGTAATTCCTCCACATTTTCAATGCATGTACAATTGTTGCTAACTCTAGATCATGGATAACATAATTCCTTTCATTATCTTTTAATTTTCTAGACCCATAGCATACCACATGATCCTTTTGACTAAGAACTCAATCAATCCCTTGCTTGCATGCACCAATGCACACAAAAAAGCCTTCATCCAGATTATCAATCTTCAATATTGACACACTTGCCAATATTTCCTTCAATTGTTGAAATATTTCTTCACACTTGGAAGTCCATTCAAACTTCACTCCCTTCTTTTGCAAATAAGTGATTGGACTTGCAATCTTTGAGAATCATTTTATGAATCTTTGGTAATAACCAACAAGACCCATGAATGATCTAACCTCTTTCACATTATTTGGCGATGACCAACCTCTAGTGGCATCTATCTTTTTAGGATCCACTGTTGTCCCATCTACTGAAATGATATGCCCCAAGTAGTGATTTTTCTTTTAGTAAAAGATGCACCTACTTAGCTTAGCATACAATTTATGCTCTCTTAAAACTTACAACACCATTCTTAAATGTTTCTCATGTTCCTCTTCTGACTTAAAGTAGATGAATATATCATCTAGGAATGCAATTACAAACTTATCCAGACACTCCTTAAACACTCCATTCATCATAAACATAAAACATGTTGGAGCATTTGATAGTCCAAATGGCACTACCGTGAATTCATAATGCCCATATCTTGTCCCGAATGCTATATTTTTTATGTGTTCTTCTTTTATCCTTACTTGATGATAACTTGAGACCAAGTCAATATTGGAAAAGATTCATGCATCTTTCAGTTGATCAAAAAAATTATCAATTCTTGGCAATTGATATTTTTTCTTTATGGTGACCTTATTAAGTTATCATAAATCAATACACAACCTTAAGGTTCCATCTTTCTTCTTCAAAAAAAGAACCAGGACTCCCCAAGGAGACACACTTGGGAGTATATGCCCCTTCCTTAAAAATTATTCAAGTTGCATATAAAACTCTTTCAATTTTGGTCTGCCCATTCTCTAAGGTGTCTTGGACACTGGGGTAGCTCCTAGCACCAATTCAATAGAGAAATCAATGTCTCTCTTTGGTGGAAATCCCGGGATTTCTCTAAAACCATCTTCAAAATCTCTTAAGACCAGATGGTATTCAATGGTTTCCAAATTATCTTTGATTTCCTCTTCCATATTGGCTACAAAAATCTAACATCCCTTCATGAAACTCTTCTTCAACTATACAGCTAAAATTTCTCTAATAACTACAACTCTTAGAATTCCTTGAATTGTCTCATGCTTCCCTTCTTCATTGAGACACATGATTATCGTATTGTAATAGTCTAGGACAACGTGGTTTTTTTCCAACCAATCCAGGTCAATTCGATAATCGTATGAACCAATGGTATATTGTTTACATCCAACTTTGTGTTAATTCCATTCATGTCTACTTGACAATCTTTAACCAACTCATTGATCTTTCTTTTAGCTCCCATGGTTAATTGAACTAACCAAGATTTCTTATGCATACTCCTTTTCAAGTTAAATATTTCAACAATGTTAGCATATATGCAATAATTATGGCTAACTCTAGAATCAATCAAAATTGCTATGGGTTGGTTATCAATCTTACCTTCCACTTCGATCATGGGGGATTGATAGTTTTCTTTCTTATTGACCAAGGCTACATAAATCCTTGGCATGTTTCCTCCCATGTATTCCATTATTCAGCCTCTTGAATGTTGTGGACAATCCTCATTATTTCCCCTTTGTCAAGGCAATTCCTATATAAGTGATTTCCTTCACATCCCCAACATTGAGCAAGTCACTGCCTTGCCCTCTTTCCAAATGAATCTACAGTCTTGTGCTCATTTTGGGTTGAATGACCTTGCTGATTTTCTTGGATGTTGTTCTTGAATAAGGGTGGCTTAAAACATTTCTCCTTTCAATGCTATTTCCATTTCATCTTATCATTCCAAGCCTTTTGGAACACTAGCCTTCCTTTGTTCTTCTCATAAAGATTCCTTGCTCTTCTTATGGTCTCCTCCAAAGTATTGGGGTTATTATATTGTGTCTTTTCACTGTATAAGGAGGGTAACCCACTTAGAAACCTTTATATTTTTACCTTCTCATCCTTTATGAAGTCAATATACTTCAACAATTCAAATAACCGCTTCTCATATTCCTCCATTGTCATGGTTCCCAACTTGATCTTATAGAACTTTTTCATCCTTCTTTCATAGTAATGCTTGAACAAATATTTCTCTTTGAATAATCCTTTGAAGTTCATCCACAAGATCATCTTCTCATCTAGGTTCTTGGCTTGCTTAAGTTGATCCCACCACATGGTTTCCTTTCCCACAAGTGGTAGGTGGAAATTCTAGCTTCAACCTGTGAGGCGTAATTGTACAGCTAGAAATATTTCTTAATTTCCAATAGCCAGGCCTCGACCTCTTCTCCTTTCTTATGCTCACCATCTAAATTTGGTGACTTATTAATCTTCGTGAGCTCACCTTGCAAGATGCCTACCTTAGACCTTCTTGTTTTACTCCTAAAAGGAGACATGCTTGGGCTGCTCCTTGGCCCTGAACTTGCATGAGTTCTTTTCGTGTATTTCCTTGGAGAATGATGGCACCTACTCATTCTTCTTAACTTCCTATCATTTGCATGATCATCGCTTTTGCTATGGGATGTTGATGCTAACACTTGTCTAGCACTAGTTGTTTGATTAGTTCCAGAGTCCTTGTTGAATTTCTTATGCAATATTTTTAATATATGAAGTATCTCTTCATGAGCCTTCATAATCCTCTCATTATCATATCTATAGCTCTGCACTTCTCTATGCAGGTTTCTCATAGTGAAAGGCTCCTTCCTATCTCTTTTTCCATTTGAATCTGTCTCAACATTCCCCATGTTGACATGCATACCTATGACCTATTCCTCATGGATATAATATCATTGAGCATATTACATAAATCCAGTCCTCATATAAGAACCAAAGTTACTTTCATGTACCTCTAATTCTGCAAGAAATGTGCATGTAATAATTATTGTTAGAAACATGCATAGCATAAAACATTCCATCCATTAGGATGCAATTTATTTATTCATCAATTTATGGAGTAAATAATGAACCGAATCAAAATTATGATTCCTTATATGAATTCCTCTCTAAAACATCTTTCCAACAACTGTACTCATGCCTTAATCTGAGTTCTAAGAAAAAAGTTACAACATTTACATGTTGCAATTTCCACTCTTTTACTGCTACATAAATCTATTTATTAATTTCTAATAAACTATATTGTCCAATTCAAAATTATGGGTTGACATATGTCTTCTACTCCTCAATATATTTCCATCAACTATTTTTTTGCTCAAATCCGAACTTTGAGCTGAAAGTTATGGTCCAGAGAAGTTTAGTCTGTTTTACCCAATTTATCCCTGCATGTTATAAGTGTCTTATTTCTCTTCATACACATTTTCAGGTACTCATAACCAAAATATGATTTCATCGTTGGATTCTATGGGTCATAATATTTACATCAACTACTCCCATTCCCCAAACATACTTCTAAGCATGAACTTATGCCCTTTAGAAGTAAATATGGTGCCAAAATGTTACCATTACTATTTTGGTTGTAACTTTCTCATACGAGCTCTATTTTGCGAACCGTTTAGCTCATCAGATAGATCTCTATGAATTATTTTATTTGAGTTGTAGAGACACTATGTTCTCTTGGGTTTTTATTGGCTAAGAATGTCGTTTAGGGCCTCAAAAATGCCTCGCAAGTTAATGACCTTCAAAAACCACAAAAATGTGCATAAACTATCTGTTTTACTATTGCAACATCCCTTTAAATGTGAATCGTTGATCTCAAATCATGTGGAATATGAGTTTTTTATTCATGCTACATCATTCATCGGGGAACAACGTTATTCTTGGGTGTGCACCACACTTTCCTCGATCAGTCGACGCGACCATTGACCATCGACACATTCCCCTGACAATCAATTTGCACACAACTCTAAATCTGTCGATTCGACCGTTGACTATCAGAGATATTTGTTAGAGAATGGAACTCCTCACTGATTTGGCTGATATCTGACCATTAGGCCATCGATGATCCAAAATCCCCAACAATTATCCAAAACACTTTCCCAAATCAATCAACCTAACCATCTACCACCTTTGTTGGCTGACATGGAAATTGCTAATGTAGCATGACACGTGGGTGATGACGTGACATGACACATCATCCTGAGGTGTCAATTTGGGTTTTGTGGTATGATACGTGGATGTTGATGTGGCATGACATGTCATCACCCCTTTCCCCCATCGGCCATTGACTAATTCTCTTGGATAACCTGAACATTTTTGTTGCTTGATTTGAAACACTTCGTCAAAACAGATGATGCCCAACCACTAACCCATCGACCATCAATGATTGAAAATGCTTCACAATATTTGATCGACACTGACTATTGGCCATCGACAGTCAGATATTTACTTTGGCCGAACCAAACTATTCACTATTTCAACCAACCTGACCATCAACCATCGACGATTTGTCTTGGTGAACTTTGACACTTAGAAATTTTCAATATTCCTCTGATTAATCTAGAACGTTGATCTAATACATTTAAAAAAAAATGAATCCTAGCCATTAATTTGATCAAAATTTCAAACAACCAAAACATTATGAATTTTTAAATTTATCATAGAGAATCTTGGTCATCGATATTGAGATCAATCACGATCTCGATTGTCAATCCACTAAACTCTCTTCTACACTTTGACAACCATTAGAACATGAAATTCTACCATTCCAAGTCGATTTTGACATTGCAACCTCTAGGTTTATGCCTCAGATCATTTCTTTGACTGTCCTGAGGAATTTAACTCGGATCTCACTCAGGAATTTAGGGAATTCTTCTATGTTTCCCCCCAAATTCACATAGACAAATCTATAGCATAAAATTTGACCAATTTGCAGTCGTATTGGACCATACAATCCTAGTGTTTGAACATGAGGGATAAGATACCATAATGTAACATCCCTCAACCCAACCGAGGGACATTACGGTGCGGGAAACTCTCAAAAAAGAAACTTATGTTAACTATTTTAATTATTTTATAACTAACTAATTTCCTGTAGCTTTCAACTACAGATTATGGAAAAAAATAACTACTATATATTACCATTTAATTACATGCATCTACAACTAGATAAATAGACATGAATGTAGCTAATAGACTTCATTACAACAACATATAAATCATTCTCAACTACACAGAGATCATGCACAATATTTATACACATTAACAAGATAAAACATGTATCTTTTATATCTGTTATGCAACCATATTCTTGGGATGGACATTCCACCCAATTATAGAATTTTTGTTATAAATATCTACAACAAATCACCCCTGATTTGAGGTTCGTAATCCAAAAAAGAGGGTGGGCTCTCACAATCCACTCACAACTCATAAAACTCACAACCCACTAATATATTCCTACAACTATCTCGATTTTCCACCATCTCTCTTCCTCTTTACCTTCCCAACCCAAGGAATGTACCCCTTCACCAATCTCAATCCTTCAGGCGCAAGTATCTAGGGATCTCTTAGTTGGGAACTCAAGGGAACCTGCTACTAGGAAAACTTCCAACAAACCAACAACAAACACTTTTTGTTAGAGTGCAACTCGCCCATGAGTTCACTCTTCAGACCCGACAACTTGGATCTTTAGTTATCTAGCTCGAATTCACTCCAAATACACTCCAACATGCTCTATAATTCGCCCTCCATGGATGCATCAGCTCCAAGCTCTCTTTCTTTCTATGTACTTTCTCCTCATGCACAAAAACTCAATGTGTAAAAATGGTTATCCCAACCCATACAAATTTCTTCCCTTTGGATTTCCTTTCTTGACTCAGACTCTTCCCCAAGCTGATTGTACTCAACCTTCATGTGCCCAATAACTTTGGGATGTCACCACTCACACACACCCTCTTACATGTATTAAATGATTGACTTTGAAAACACTCAATTAGAGATTAGAAGTTTCATATACAAATAACAATTTTAGGATAATGGGTTGGATTAATTTTCATGGGTAATTCCCCCCTTGGACCCTTCTTGTCCATTATCCTAGACCCTCCCCTATTTTTTGGATTAATTCATCCCCCATCTCTATCCATGTCCCCTTAGTAGCTAGAATCATATTTTATTATTAAAACATAGAAACACAATTTGCATATTAAATCTCTTTGGTCGTAGCCACACATTATATCTTCATAAGAATTAATTAAACTAGGGAGTATAGTGGGGATGTTACACATCTTAATGGAAGATGAAAATGATTTCCAATAGTTATCTTGCCACCTTGATCTTGTGCCACATCGTGCTAGTGTTTCCATGGGATTAATTCTCTAGCCCGAGGTCTTCCTATAGTGATCGTAGTCCTCCATGCACCTCTTGATTGGTTTCATTTCTAGTTCTCTACCGGTGCATAAGTGTGTTGATATTTACACCCTTTCCTTGATGACTATTGTTTCTCGATATGATGTAGATGATGATATACAACAATTGTAGGAATTTATCCTTTTTCTTCAATTCTTCCACATGATGTTCCTTTGATTAAATGATCTCAATGGATTTTTTATTGTGTCCTTCCTATGGCTTTGCTTCGTCTCTGTAACATACCCCGCCAGCCACAGGCCGGGGTATGCTACCTGCAAGCCCACCCTTGGACTTCTTTCTCATACCGATGCCTTCTTTATTTATTAAAGATGCATAAGGTAAGAGAATTAACGACATGCACAGTAATATCTAGCAAGCACGCATGTTCTAAAGATTCAATTAATGATAATTAAATATACAATGAAAAAAAATTCATACACAGATAATAATATCACAACAAAGAGCACTTATATTTATGAAAGATCACATCAATTGGATGCATACCAAGGACGTTCCACCCAACCGTAGGCACTACTGCCCCAAATCTCAACAACAACATCACCCCCAAGCTAGGGCTATGAATCCACAAGGACGGATACAGAGTGAACTTGGCTTCCCAAACCAGTCAGCTCTCAATCTCTCATAGGGTTCCCAACACTCACAGCAATCCAAGTACTAAGATCTCTTCTACCCATCTTGCACCACCCAAGAGAATGGATATCCACCTTTCTTTGCCACACAGTCCTTCTCCTTATTCATGCCTCCAAAGAAACTGGTCCAAAATCTCAATGTTGGAACTCTCAGGACTCATAGCTGTGAGCCATGTTGGACACAGGCCACTACATTTCAGACATGCATACCTCAATGCACGACTGGATCACACCAGCGGCCACTACAACCAACTATCTCGTGGATAATTCTTTCACAGTTCGGTCGCCCTTCCCGAGACCAATACGCAGGTGAGGATGGATGGAGGAGGTAGGTAAGTGCATGGGAGTGTGTGAGGGTAAGAATGAGGTAACACAAAGGTGATGGAGCGGACAAGCCAATGCACAACCCTACAATCAGACCAGGGCGGGTTTAAGTATGTTCGTGGGGAAATAAAGAACCTCTTGGCCTCCACAAGAAGCTTACGTAACTGATTCCCCCCTCTAGGAAAAAAGGTAATTAACATAGGAATAAACATTTAGCCTCTCAAGCCCCCTCTCTTGTGGAATCATAGCCCCCTATAACTCTAGTCCTTGTCTGTCTAGCATCCAATGACGTGTTTATTACCAATAATGATCAAATTATTACATTTCTTGGGCATAGTAGCCCTTTAAATAATTTTTTGGGCACTCAGGCCTATCAACATTGTAACAATACATTATCTAAAATGGGGGTTCACTACCTGGGGTGTTACATCCCCTCCCCCTTATTTTGGCTCTATCCTTAGTGCATATACAAAATAGAGATCAAAATATCAAATTTATTCAAAAAGTTGTGGGTAATCTACCCGCATGGCATCTTCATGCTCCCAGGTATCATCTTCAGGACCGTAGCAGGTCCACTGAACTTTTACCAGCTCTATAACTTGATTCTGAAGCATTTTTACCTTTCTGTCCAATACCCGTCCTAGTTGAACCTGAAAGTATCCTTTCATCTCTACCTAAATCAGATGCCAATCAATAACATGGTTAGGATCATGTACACATTTATTTAGTAAAGATACATGTAATACATTATGCACATTCTTGGAAGAAGGTAATGTAAGAATGTATGCAACTAGCCCTATTCTGTCCAATATTTCAAATGGACCACAGAATCTAGCTGCTAGCTTTGTACAACTACCCAATTTCAAAGAGATTTTCTTGGGTTTCACATTCAAAAGTACATGCTCCCCTACTTTAAATTCTCTAGCTGTCATGTTCTTGTCTGCATAAAATTTCTTTCTATCCTAAGATGCCTTTAAATTCTGCTTAATCTTGACCACCTGGTCTTCCATGTCCTTGAGCAACTCTGGCCCAAGTACCACTCTATCTGTTGGGTTTTCCCAGGTCATTGGAGTATTGCATTCCCTACCATACAAGGCTTCAAATGGGCTCATTCTCAATGAAGCTTGATACACATTGTTATATGAAAAGTCAACCAAGTGTAATAAATCTTCCCAATTAGATGGTTTATCCATCACATACATTTTCAACATGTCTTCAATTATTTGATTGACTCTCTCTGTTTTCCCATCTGTCTGGGGGTGATATGTTGTGTTAAAGTTTAGATTTGTGCCAAATCCTTTAAACAATCCCCTCCAGAAGTTGGAGGTAAATTTTGTATCTATGTCCGAGACAATTGTCCTATGTATCCCATGCAACCTAGAAATTTCCTTCATGAAAACTTCTGCAACATTAGCCACTGTATGCGTTGTCTTCACAGGCAAAAAATGAGCAGCCTTTGTTAATTTTTCAACCACCACCATAATTGAATCATGTTACTTATTTGTTCTAGGTAATCCTATGATGAAATCCATGGTGATCACTTCCCATTTCTTCTCTGGAATTGGCAATGGTTGTAGCAAACCTGCTGGATTCCTATGCTCAACCTTCACCTTCTGACATTCCATACATCGAGCGATGTAATCAACAACATCCTTCTTCATTCCTAGCCAAAAGAATTGGTTTCTTACTACTGTAATTGTTTTTTGGTAACTGGGATGTACAACATAAGGAACATCGTGGATTTCCTTCAGTACCACAATCCTCAGTTCTCTGGAACTAGGAACATAAATTCTATTTTTATGCATGAGTAATCCATATTTCTTTATCTCATACTCCTTTATTTTCTATTGTACATATTGTTGTAAGTTTTCCTTTACCTATAGGTAATGTTGATCTGTAACAAGACCATCTAAAATCTTGCTCTTCAAGTCTAACTGATGCATAATGACAACAGTAGCATGCATGAGCTGCACTCTCCTACTAAGTGCATCAAAAACTTTATTCTCCTTTCCCTTGATATGCTTGATATCGAAGTCATACTCACTTAAAAATTCCAGCCATCTTGTTTTCCTGGCATTCAAGGTCAGTTGTTCAAAAAGATACTTTAGACCAATGTGGTCTGTTCTTAATTCGAATTCCTTCCCCATGAGATAATTCCTCCACATCCTCAAGGCGTAAACAATGGCAACAAGTTCCAAGTCATGCGTGGCATAGTTCCTCTCACGTTCCCTAAGCTTTATGGACTCATATCCAATGACATGTCCATTTTGCATGAGGACTCCCCTAGGTCCTTCATTACAAGTGTCTGTACATACCACAAAATTTTCATTTGGATCAACAATATTTAACACATGTTCACTAGTAAGTAATTCCTTCAATAGATTAAAATTCTTTTCACACTTGAGTGTCCATTCAAATTTAGTTCCCTTCTTTTGCAAAGACGTGATGGGATGAGCAATCTTAGAGAACCCTACTTTGAACCTTCTGTAGTAGCCAGCTAATCCCATAAAGGATTTGACTTCTGACACATTTCTGTGTGTTGGCCACCCTGTAATGGCTTTGATCTTCTATGGGTCTACTGCTATGCCCTGGTCTGAAATAATTTGTCCCAAGTAATGGATCTTCTTTTGATAAAAATAACACTTACTCAACTTGGAATATAACTGATGTTCTCTCAGTATTTGCAATACCAATCTTAAGTGATGTTCATGTTACTCTTAAGACTTAGAATAGATAAGTATGTCATCTAGGAATACTATGACAAAGTTGTCCAAATAATTTATGAATATGCCATTCATTAAGAACATGAATACAATTGGTGCATTGGTCAATCCAAATGGAACCACTACAAATTCATAATGTTCATACCTGGTCCTAAAGGTTGTCTTATGAATGTCTTATTCCTTGATTCTTACCTGATGGTATCCTGCCCTCAGGTCAATATTTGAAAATTTATTTTCTCCTTTTAGCCGATCAAAGAGGTAATCAATTTGGGGTAGAAGATACTTGTTCTTTATAGTGTACTTGTTCAGCTATTGGAAGTCAATACACAGCCTCAAGATTCCATCTTTTTTTTTGACAAAACGTACTGGTGCTCCCCAAGGTGAAACACTTGGACGTATGTACCCTTTCTTCAACAATTCCTCCAACTGCATTTGTAATTATTTTAAATCTGGTGTGCTCATTCTATAAGGTGTTTTTGACACCGGGGAAACTCCTGGCACTAAATCAATTGAGAAATCTATCTCCCTTATTGGTGGCAATCCGAGTATTTCTTGGAATACATCCTCAAATTTCTGTAGTACCAAGAAATCTTCAAGGCTTGGCCCCTTCATATTATCTAGCTCTTCCACATGAGATGCATACAATTGACATCCTTTTCTAAAATATCTTTTCAGTTGTAAGGCCAAAATACCCCTTATAGAGATGGGTCTTGGAACTCCCTTCACAGTGCTCTGTTTTCCATTTCCATCAAGACATGTAAATGTCTTATTATGACAATCTAGGACAACATGATTCTTGTCCAACCAATCCATCCCAATCAGAACATCATAATACCCCAATGTTATGATATTTAGATCAATACTATTATTCATGCCATTAAGACTTATGGAATAGCTTTTGACCATATCATGGATTCTTCTTTTGGTTCCAGTGGCTAACTGAACCAAACTTGCTTTTCCAAGTTTACTTTTCTCCAAATGTAATCTATCCACTATCTTAGGATCAATGTAGCAATGAATTTCTCCTGAATCAATCAAAATAGAAACAGGATGATTTATGATCTTACCTTCCACCTTGATCATATTGGACTGGTACTTAGCTTGTCAATCATTTAAAATTGCATAGATTCTTCCCATATCTTCAACTATTGTAGCCTCTTAGATGTTGTGCACAGTCTTCACTCTGTCTTTTCTATGTGGGAAATCCTTATATAGGTGATCTTCCTTGCATCCTCAACATTGGATTGGTGGTCTTCCCCTTTTTCCCAAGGAATCTTCTTTCTTGAAATATCACATAGCATACTGATATTGATGATTTCTATTAGACTCATTCCTATTGAAGGGAGGTTTGAATCCTTTCCTCCTCTTATTGGAATTCACTTTTTTATTGTCCTTCCAAGATTTCTACAGGGATTCTCTTCCTTGGACTTGCTCATACATGTATTTAGCCTTCCTGATGGCCTCAATCAAGGTCTTGGTTTCATCATACTTGATCTTTTCCTTATAAAAAGCTGGCAATCCACTTATAAATATTTGTATTTTCACTTTCTCATCACCAATGAACCTGACATATTTTAACAATCTCAAGAACTTCTTCTCATACTCTGCCATAGTCATGCTTCCCAACCTGAGTTCAAAGAACTCCTGCATTTTCTTGTCATAGGAATTCTCTGAGAGGTACTCCTTCTGGAAGTACTTGAACTGTTTCCAAGTGATCCTACTTTCATTAGCATGCTCCACTTGCTTCAGTTGGTCCCACCACACTGCAACTTTCCTGTGTAAATGGTAGGTGACAATCCTGGCTTCCAAGTTTGATGAATAGTTATGTAACTAAAAATATCTCCAGAGCCCAAGCAACCGTGCTTTGGCATCATCTTCCCTTTCTATTTCTCCATCAAAGGAAGGTGGCTTGATATTCCTTAGCTCTCCTTGCAAATTATCTACCTCTTGTTTCCTTCTTTGTTTCCTGACAGGGGACACCTCTAGACTGCTGATGGGATCATTTGATGCACACAACTTTCTTTCTAATTATGCATATGATAAACAAAATTGCCAAACCATGCTACAGGTCTCTTTATTTTTTTTATTCATGGAGACCATATCCCCATTCTCCAAAAATAACACTGTCCTATTATCCTTGGCTAACACAGAGTTTCATCTTGTGCAAGCACTTCCTTCAAACCACCTTCCCAGGTAACCATGACTAGAAACCACGGATAAATCCTTCCTTAGCACCTTTCTATCTCAAAGACAACCAATTCGGGCCTTATCCCTCTGTCCTTCAGCTCTCAATCTGGATATGACCACGGCCATGACACTGTGCATAGTTGGAAAAGTGTTTTTCCATATCTTTGGGACTTTGAAAGTTTCAGCCAGGACCAGATCAACGGTCCTCATCCTCCTTCACGATCAACGATCGAGATCCACTTCGAGAGTCTCAACTTTTCTCACTTGCCTCCTCCTAGAACTCTTTTACCCGAAGTTCATGATCTATCGATGCGTGTCTTCCCACAGATCAATGGTTGTGAATCACTTCATCTCTTCAAGCTTCGAAAGTTTCAAACTTCCCTCCTGCACTTTCTCCCAGAGTGCTTTCACCCGAAATCGACGATCCTTCGATGTGTGTCTTCTGGAATCAATAGTCGGTATGTACTCCGGCCTTTGGGCCTTTGGGAGTTTCTGAACCAACACAAACTATCACATATTTTCTCTCTAGAGTGCCTAGTCTATGGACTGCACGATCTATTGCCATGTGGAGAAATGCTGCAAGCGGACACATGTCATGTTCTAATCGACTATTCAATATTATGAATGCTCAAATCTTACTGACACATGGCACACATCCCATGTGTCAATGTCATCCCAGGTGACGTCCGCAAGCCACATCACTTTAGCATTCTAGGGTCCACATAACATCCAGGTGATGTCATCGTGCCCCACCACTTCGTCTCTTCGGGCTTCGGGACTTCGGGAGTTTTCATACAAGCACACTTCCAATTCTCCCGAACCTTGAATTCCTGAACTAGCAAATCTGTCACCACATTTCCTCCTAGATCGGATGACTAAGATTCACTTCAGGTCTTCACCTGGAGTTCATGGATCTTATCCATGCGTCCTCCTCAATCTGATGACTATGTTTTATTTCAGGGCTCCAGACTTTGGAGATCTCAAACTTCAACCTTTTTCCTTAAAAAAATGTTTTTGTCTGAAGCTCGTGATATTCTGACGTGTGTCTCTTGCGGATCGACAACTACAATTCCTTCAAGACTCTGAAATCCAGAAATCTCAAATTTCAAAAGCTATCTGGACCTACTGGATTTTATCTGAAGCCCTGGATCTGACGATGTGTGGATCTTGGCAGATCGACGCCCGAGATCCTTTCGGGTCTTCGGGTTTTGGAAGTCTCAAACTTCAAATCCCTTCCTCGCTCATTTTTTCCTGGAGTGTTTTATCTAGAGAACACGATTGGTGGATGCATGTCCTCCTATAGATCGAAAGTTCCCAGCTACTTGGATTCTTTGGATTTTCGTCGCTCGAGCGCTAACATGTCACATCACTGCATGCCTTTCAATTTGCGAGGGCTTGCATCGGCAGTTTGGAGTAACCCACTTTTCTCCCCCCAATTCTCCTGACGTTGACACATAACCCCTTGGCGAAACCGTGGTTTGGATTGCAGGACCGCCTTGAGAAATTAACTACCATGCAACTCGGTTCCCCGCAATGCCTGCTAGTCATTGATCTCTCTCTCCAATGGGATCCGGCGATTGCAACCTTAACCTTGCTTCCTTTTTATCGAAGGACCCCTATTCACCTGTCCTTCGATCCAACGATCTGGGATCTCTCTTGATCCTACAATGGCAATCGCTCATAAATTCAAAAGGAATGGTCACAATCCTTCGAACCCTTACAGAGGATCTATGGAGTTCTGTCTCCTACGTAGCTTATGCAATGCCATTCCTCCTAAGATTTTCAATTTCATGGTTAGAGTTCGATCTCGACCATGAGACTTTGACCAACAGACCTAGCCCATACCGGCCTGGTGTTTCAACCTAAATCTTTGATACCAATCTGTAACATACCCCACCAGCCACAGGTCGGGGTATGCTACCTGCAAGCCCACCCTTGGACTTCTTTCTCAGATTGATACCGTCTTTATTTATTAAATATGCATAAGATAAGAGAATTAACAACATGCACATTAATATCTAGCAAGAATGCATGTTCTAAAGATTCAATTAACGATAATTAAATATACAACGAAAAAACATTCATACACAGATAATAATATCACAACATAGAGCACTTATCTTTATGAAAGATGACACCAACTAGCTGTAGACCAAGGACGTTCCACCCAACCATAGACACTATGGCTCCAAATATCAACAGTAGCATCACCCCTGAGCCAAGTCTATGAATCCACAAGGACGGTTCCAGAGTGAACTTGGCTTCCCAAACTAGTCAGCTCTCAAGCTCTCACAGGCTTCCCAGCACTCAAAACAATACAAGTGCCCAGCTCTCTTCTACCCATCTTGCACCACCTGAGAGAATATACCTCCACCTTTCTCTGCCATGCAGTCCCTCAGGCAATCCTTCTCCTTATTTGGGCCTCCAACGCAATTGGTCTAGAATCTCAATGCTGGAACTCTAAGGACTCACAGCTGTGAGCCATGCTAGACACAGGCCACTGCATCTCAGACATGTAGGCCTCAAGGCATGACTCGATCACACTAGTGGCCACTATAGCCAACTATCCCATGGCTAATTCTTTCGCATTTCGGTCCCCCTTCCCGAGACCAATATGTAGGTGCGGATGGATGGAGGAGGTAGGTAAGTGCATGGGAGTGTGTGAGGGTAATAATGAGGTAACACAAAGGTGATGAAGCGGACAAGCCAATGACCAACCCCACAATCGGACCAGGGGAAGGTTTAAGTATGTTTGTGGGGAAATCAAGAACCTCCTAGCCTCCCCAAGAAGCTGACATAACCGATTCCCCCCTTCAGGAAAAAAGGTGATTAACATAGGAATAAACATTTATCCTCTCAAGCCCCCTCTCTTGTGGAATCATAGCCCCCTATAACTATAGTCCTTGTCTGTCTAGTAGCCAACGATGTGTTTATTAGTAATAATGATCAAATCATTACATTTCTTGGGCATATTAGCCCTTTAAATAACTGTTTGGGAACTAAGGCCTCTCAACATTATAACATCACATTATTTAAAATGGGGGTTCACAACCTGGGGTGTTACAGTCTCCTTCTGTAGACTCTACTTCTGATTCAACTTCAAACTATGCAATAACTTCTTTTCTTTCCCCCATAATCCCTTCTTTATTACTAAGAGACACATCTTGCAATGCAATTTTATTTTTCTTGTACCAAATCTTTAGAAGCTTCTTTTGCACATCAATATTAATTGTGCCAATTGATTCCATCCAAGGATATCCCATAACAATATCCACATCAACCATGTCTATAGCATGAAAATCATAATGCAACACATATTTTTCCATGGTGATCTTCAAATCTTTAAAAATTTGAACATTTTCACCTTCAACTGGTGTGTTGTGAATATTATTTGTAGGAACTTGCAATCTATTAACCAACTAAATATCGATAAAATTTTGTTGGCAACTAGGGTTAATATAAACAATGTCATTTTCTTTATTAATAGAAAAATGAACCTGTAATATAAATTTGCCACATGAAAATAATCCCTTGTTGCTCCCTTTATCAGCATAATATTAGTTATCTAAAAGTACATTTTCAAATTCTTCATCAAAAAGTGCCATCAATTGGCTATAGCAAAGTGATTTCCACCAAATGGCCACATCACCTTGTAATTTACACTCTACCCAATATTTCCAATTCTCTTTCCAAGATGACTTCGTGTCTTTTATGAATTCTTCAATACTAGGGACATCATCTTTTTTCAGTAAAATACATCTTTCTTGGAAGAAATCTTCAACAAAAAATAGGGTTTATTAATAAATTACTATGTAAATCACACAACTTTTTTCGGAAAACCTTGAAAAATGGCCGAATTTAGAATGCTCATAAATTTACTTCTCGGACTCCATTTTGGATGATTTTTTTTAAAGGGTATTTTCCCGAGAGGAATTCAAATATCCAATTATTTTATGCAAATTATGAGTAGAAAGTTTCATGATTGAGTTTGAAGTGTGCCACCCCCCATTTTCTTTTAAAAAATATGCAAAATGAACCAAAAAATCGCTTCCCTTCTTTGGCTAAAGAAAGAGATCTGATACCAAATGTTAAATACCTAAACAAATATGCAAATATACTTTAGAAATAACCAAGAATAAACCAAATCATTCATCAATAATGAACACAAGAATGTAGACAAAACCCTTGAGGTAGGGTAACACCATATATTATTCCTTAGGGAAGGAATGCACTGTTCAAGAAATATTTGTTTGTTACAATATCAATATTCTTCACCATCCTCCAATACATTATTTACGCTTCTTTATATAACATTCTCTATCTTCTAGAAACATTCTAGAAAAAGAATATTTTAGAAATCATATTTATTATATCTAACTACCATAGTGGGCCTTATTTAATAATATAGTGGACCTAGTCCACCTTACATTGAATGGTCTCTACTAATAATCCATAACCACATTCACATTGGGTACCTCCAATATTACCTCTCATAATACCTCCCTAGGTATACTAAATGTTAAATACCTAAACATATCTGCAAATATACTTTAGAAATAACCAAGAATAAACCAAACTATTCACCAATAATAAACACAAGAATGTAGACAAAACCCTTGAGTTAGGGAAACACCATATATTATTCCTTATGGATGGAATGCACTCCTCAAGCAACGTTTTTTGTTACAATAACAATATTCTTCATCATCCTCCAATAAATTGCTTACACTTCTTTATATAGCATTCTCTATCTTCTAGGAACATTCTAGAGAAGGAATCTTCTATAAATCCTATTTATTATATCTAACTACCATGGTGGGCCTTATTTAATAATATAGTGGACCTAGTCCCCCTTATATTGAATGCCCTCCACTGATAATACATAACCACAATCCCTTTGGGTACCTCCCATATTACCTCCCTAGGTATACTACATAATGACTATGGATGTTCCAAAGAGTATTATTTATGTACCAAAGAGTAACTTGGTGCAAACCTCATGGTACCAGTGATGAGGCACAGGGATATTTTTTATTACAATGCTTAAGATCATGACTCATAATGATTATGGACGTGTCGAAGAGTACTATCTACATATCAAAGAGTTGGTGCAAACCTCATGCTACCAATGAAGAGGCACCAAGTAATTTTTTATGGCAATTCTTAAGATCATTCTATAAGGTATTGATTAAGTGTGCATATAAACATTATGTAACTAATGAGGAGTCATAGGGACACCTAATAATTTTATTCTTGTTGACAAATATATGAAGGGTATGGAAGTGTGTGTGCAAGCCTTGTTATATTAGAGGGGAAGTGCTTAGTGCATGTCACTTGAACTTTTGTGGATGTTGTAGTGTGGTGTTTGTAGTACCAAGGACGAGTTGAAAGGCCTCAATAATGGGAACTTTTGATTTTATTTGCTGGTAGAAAAAAGACAAGAGAATTGTTGTGGCTCTTGAATGTTTTGTGATTAAAGTTTTGTTTGGGAATTCTTCTAAGAAAATTATTGTGATGACTGAATGCTTTGTGATCAAAGTGTTAATTATGTGCATTTCTAAGAAAATCCAAGAAAGTTTGCATGCTTCTTGAATGCCTCACAACAATAGCATTAATACATGTGAGCTTGTAAAAAAACTTGAGAGAATTGGTGTGATGCTCCAATTTGTCAAGATAGAAGTGTTTATTGTGTATTCTTGTAGAAAAATTAAAGAAAAATTGTTTTGGTGTGATGCTCCAATTTCTCACGATAGAAGTGTTTAATGTGTGTTTTTTTAGAAAAATTAACGAAAATTTGTTTTGACACATAAATACTTGTGATCCTATTTGTAAAGGCCAAGACAAACCATGAGAATTATGCAAGATATCATATGCTTCTTAATGCCATGAAACAATGAAATAAAGGTGACTAAAAAAAGAAAGGTTAGTGTTTTTCAATGCGCACAAGTTTTTTTTTTTCATATGTGAATTGTTCTAAAAAGAAATAAATGAAAAGAAATGAAAATCTGTTTGAGTAAGAATACGGTCAAGTTGAAGTATTATAGAGCCGTCATAAAGACAATTGATTCCCTAACTTTTTATTTTGAAAGTTCTTTGGATGTTATAATTTTGTAGTAGGTAAATTTTATATTAAAAATATTTTTAAGACAATTGATTCCCTAACTTTTTATTTGGAAAGCTCTTTGGATGTTATAATTTTGTAGTGGGTAAATTTTATATTAAAAATATTTGTTATGTGATATGTATGATAGTAAATAAATTATTATAATATTAGGTGTATGAATATAAAGAGAATCATGAAATGTGAGACAAAATATAAATTTGTAATGGTGTAGGATGATTTTCTAGTAATGTAATATAAAGGTTGATTGAGAAATAAAATTCCTAGTTCATGGAATTTTGATGAGTGATTATTTTTGTTAATGTATGTTCAAGTAGTGAGGAGATGAATGATATGCCACGATGTAAATGAGGTCGTGTAATAAAGACATCATATGTCATATGCACAAAAAAAAATATGTAATGTGTATGATACAGGAAATAATGTGCATAGTAAACCATTTCTCTCCAGCCTTAATTGTTAAGGGAAATTAATATGTTTCATAGAAAGGTTAGAAACTAAAAATGTTAGAAACGGCAACATAATCAAACAATCATAACTTACACATTAGTTTATAACACAATAAATATTATATCATATACTTTTTAAAAGGGAAATTAATATGTTTCATAGAAAGGTTAGAAACTAAAAATGTTAGAAACGGCAACATAATCAAACAATCATAACTTACACATTAGTTTATAACACAATAAATATTATATCATATACTTTTTAAAAGACCACAATGGTCAAGAATTACCATAAGCAGTACAAGGGATTAAAATATTTAGAGTCTAGTGCATAACAGTGAACATGTATATTGAAAACAAGTGATATTGTTTATGGAACAAGAACATGTATATTGAAAACAAGTGATATTGTTTATGGAACAAGTTTTGATATATAGGGTTGGGATCCTTTTTCATAGGGAGTGAAAGTTGGAATTCTATAAAATCCTTCTAATTGTTATTTTTAAGTTACCTTTAGCTACTATAAAATCCTTCTAATTGTTATTTCTAAGTTACCTTTAGCTACTACATAATTTTGAGATGATAAGTTTATCATCTTTTAAATTGATTCTTAATTCAATTTTACTGAGATGATCATTGAATAATTTAGATCTTAATTTTTTAGTTTTAATTATTTAATAAGTTACCTTTAGCTACTACATACTTTTGAGATGATAAGTTTATCATTATTTAAATTGATTCTTAATTCAATTTTACTGAGATGATCATTGAATAATTTAGATCTTAATTTTTTAGTTTTAATTTTTTATTATTTTAAATAATTACTTTTATT
>JZKD02S1673357.1:302767-319557 GCA_000966675.3 Picea glauca
ATTTATTTTAAAAATAAAAAATAATAAGTATATCTAATTTATTTTTTTATTTTTTTTTAAGAATACAATTGTTGTGTTTAAATTTTATTTTTATTTAGATAATTTTATATTTAAAATTTAAATTATTTTTTGATTCATATTAATGTTAATGAGTAGAGTTCAAATCCTATTGGTGTGATTGGTGTGATTGGTTTTGATTGGTTTGTATTAATTTAGATGGACCTGGTTTTATAAGGGACCACTCATCCAAGTTCAAACTCTTAGAAAAAGACACCTAAAATCCAGCCATGATCAAGATATGATTTTGAAAGATAATTAGTTAAACAAACTAGCAAATAAAAAATAATATTAATTTATTATTTATTATTATTATTATTCATAGTAAATAATAATAATAATAATAATCTATTTTTAAGGTCACGACTAAGCCACACTAAATTCGTGTATAAGACTCCTTTGTTTGTGGGACAAGGGACCCCCTTTGCCCAGGGATTTTAATGGTAAAGTCTACGGAGGTATACATACCCTACCCCCATCTGGATTTGAACTTGTGACCTCTTAAGAGAAAACACATGTTCTTAACCATTAGACCCACTCAAAATGTATATAATGATGATGATTAAATTAAAATTAAATTAAATAATTTATTAAATAAATATAGAGTTTTCAAGGCTTGGGGTGATTTTCTTATGTAGTCTACTACATTTTTTTGGCCAAGTTAGTATGTTATTTTAATGCTTATCTTTAAGTAGAATCGTATAAAATTATTTTGTATGTTATATGTAAATTTCACTATCATGAATTTTTTTTGTTGTTTTTTTTATTTTGACTATATAATTTTATATAATAAAATAATAATAATAAAATACTCAAGAAAATCTATGAAAAACAATTGAACGTGAGAAATAAAATTTCACTTAACCATAGAAAAAACTAAAATAAAAAACATTTTAACAATATTACAATTCATAAGAATATATACATTTGTTTGTAGTAAGGAGAATAACAATGTAAAACCACATACATTTGCGAAAAAATTTCTCTTAATATAGCAAGAAATATTTGTCTTCAATACTAATTGAATATTGAATTGTAATAAGCTTTAGCACATTCCCCACACATATATAAATAAAGCAGTACAACATAGTAATATAAGTCTTAAATGATCAAATAAAACACTACATAATACATGAAAAAATAAAAGAGAGCATGAATATAATTAAATCATAATTTATGAAAAAATTAAAAAAAAACATAAATATAAATAAACCATAATAAATAATAAAGTATATTAAATTTTATTTTTGATGTTTATTTGTAAAAAACAAAAATTAGTATATTAAATTTTATTTTTGATGTTTATTTGTAAAAAACAAAAATTAAAAAACTCAAATATAAAGTTGTCTATATATAAAGACAAAAATAAGTGGAAACTACACAATTGTGAAAATAAAAAAAAATAAGGAATTCAAGATTTTGTTTTTATTAAAAAAAACAAATTATTTTTTTCATGTATATGATTAATATTTTAGAATCTAATTATGAATGGTGAATCTATGTACCAATAAAAATTTGTGTAGATAAAAAATTAAAGAACTTCAAGAATTTTTTTATTAAAAAATAAATTATCTCTTTTATGATTGAATATTTTAGGATGTAATTTTGAATGATGAATCTATGCACCAATAAAAATCTTAAACACCTTATTGTGTAGGTTTGGAATTTGAACATTATCCTATGGTTCATTAGTCTCTCTTGAACTTCTGAAAATCCCTACAAATCACTAAGGTGAGGAATATTCATTAATGGTGACGTGTATCATCATTATTTCACAAATTTCATATATTTAATAAATGTTATTAATAACAAGGTTGTGGTATGATTTAGATCATTTTTTTATATGGGAAAATATGATGATATATATGTATATATTAGTGTGTTGAAGTTTATGTATATTATTCAGCTCATATTCAATAGAATTAGAGCATGAAGCTCATATTCAATAGAATTAGAGCATGACAGAGCAACACTAGAAGCCAGTGATTGGATACTCTCCATTGTTTCATGTCTTGACGAGGGGGTGGCTATGTTTTATATTTAACTCAGATGTAGACAGTGACAGAATTTTGAAAGATAATGGTGGTGGGGTCCCTCTGGTTTTCAATATTACAAAGGTGGACGATCGATTTCGACCCATCCAACCAGTGGTGATTTCAAATGTATGGGAAACACTCCCTGGGATTCCTTTGTAATTTTGGACTAAAGAACCTCTAGAATCTATTAGTGGAAAAATAGGGAAGCTTGGTTTCTTACAACTAGACTGGGAAAAAAAATGGACAGGAGATGGGGGTGGATACAAGTGGAAGTGGATCTCATAGAAGGTTTGGTCATCTCTGTTGACCTGGTCTATGGAGATCTTGTTTTGCATCAAAAGGTGGATTATTGGAGGCTTCCCTTTTGATGCTTCATGTTCCATGAAGTTGGAAGCCTTCAATCACAATGTGAATCCTCCTCTGTTACCAGGAATCTCTCCAAGATTTGGATTAAAAAAGATTCTCACAAGCACCCAGTCTCCTTGCATCCCAATGATGAGACATTGGACAAAGCATCACCCCTAGTGTCAAAGGAAGAGACTATTCATATTTCAATGGATCCATTTGCAAAAGTTGTTGGTAAGAATTTGCTTGGTCCCTCCCTTATTTCTTCTCTCCCATCCAATGAATTTGTTGGAAAATTTCTTGCCTCTTCCTGTTTGCCCCTGGTTCTCCCTATCCCCATCCTCCCTCCTCTTCTCCTTCTCCTTGACCTTTCTCCCCTCTCTCCTTATTTTCCAAAAGAAGATGGCCCTTTTCCCTCTTCTCCTTCCCTCCCCAGGAAGGTGGCCCTAGTTGACCCTCGACCTCCCAGTGAAAAGTTGTTACCTCCAAAGTATATTTACTCTTTGCATTCCTTCTTGAACTCGAAGGTGATTTATTCCCTGCCAAAAAGTGGGTTGGCCCTCAATCCATACCAACCTAACCCAATAGGGAGGAAATCCCTTCTTCTTGCAACCCAACAATGTGCCATAGCCAATATCTAGAAAGGAAATCAATCTACAGTCACGAGGGCCCTTAGAGCAGGGAGAGCCCTGCCTATCTCTTCTAAATAAAGGTTCTCTCTTTCGACATAAGGGGGATAGGAGGCACCCCAAAAAAATTGTCCCTAAAGAGACTCCTCGGGAGCCTCAATATGGATGTCGTAATGTTGTAGGAGACTATGTGTGATGGTTTTAAAATTAGAGCCATATTGGAAAAATGGTTGAACAATTGGTCTTTTTTTTTTATAGATGCAGATGGAATGTCAGGAGGCTTGATTACAGGCTGGAGCTCGTCTTGTAAATCCACCTCTTCCTCATTTTATCAGTCATCCATTTCAGTCAAGTTGGAGTTGAAGGACTCAGGAACCATATTTAACGTGGTCAATTTGTAAAGGCCTTATCAAGACCGAATCCCCTTCTGGAAAGGTTTAGAGGAAGCAGTCTTGTTAAACGACCCCTTTATCATGATGGGTGGGCACTTGAATTTGACTCTTTATCTTTGAGAAGTATCGAGATCCCACCTTAGGAAATACCCATAGAGTGACTTCTTCTCCTCTTTTTTTGAAAAACTCCACTTAGTGGATATTGAATCAATCAAGTTTCTCCCTACTTGGATGAATTTTAGAACTGGAGAAAACTTAGTGTCCAAAAGACTAGACATTTTTATGTTATCAGAAGATATAGTAGAAGGTGGTTTTATAATTAAATCCATTGTAGAGGAAGGTGTTTGTTCATACCATAGACCAATATTTCTCACCACTTCTACCAACAATGAAATCCCTCCTTCCCCTCTTAAGTTTAATCCATCTTGGCTAGTAGAAGAGGATTTCAGGGTGCTAGTGGAAAATTCTTGGATCCACCTCTCACCATCTCATAGAACCCGATTGATGAGTTAGTTTGTGGTAAATTTGGCTAGGGTAAAATTATCCATAAAAGTGTGTCTTAAATATTACATCGTCAAGTAAAAAGAAGAGTTAATGGAAAATGAAGAAAATATTTCCCTTCTATACTCGGAACTGGAAGAAGGCTTCCTCTCAGAATCCCAACTCCAAAATCTAAGAGTGTTATAGGATTCCTTCCATCACATATTGGAGAAATATGAACAATTGTGGAGGATAAAAAGTTGGGCATTATGGCTCCAGGATGGAGACAACAACACCAAGTATTTTCACTAATATGCCAATATTAGAAAAAATTAGAATACAATATGGGAGATCAAATCCCCCAACATCTCTTTGGTTAGCTCTTTTAAAGAGAACGTTTAGGAGGGTGCACGATACTTTAAGTTGTTATTTAAAGAATCTCAAGGGTGCCCCATTCAAGATATTTTACAAGTTGTATCTAAGTTCCAGCCGATGTTCAACGAAGAAATGAACCAAACCCTTGGAGAGGAGGTGTCAAAATTGGAGGTACATTCTGCACTTTTCTCTATGCAAAGAGGGAAAATCCCCAACCCGGATGGATTTACGATTGAATTCAATATTAGTTTCTATGAAATAATCAAATACGATCTTCTCAAAATAGTTTTTGAATCCTAGTTGTCGAGTAATATCAAAGGCTCTTTCAACTCAACCTTTATTGCTTTAATACCGAAAGTTCAGAATGAGATGTCCTTTTGGGACTATAGGCCCATTTCTTGTTGTAACGTTGTCTATAAAATAATAGAAATGGTAATTAAAAGGAGACTGAATCTTATTCTAAGTGATTTCATTTCCTAAGAAACAGACAAATCCATGATGTCATTTCTATTACCCAAGAAGTGCTCCATATTGTAAAACTTTATTCTCAGTCCGTAGTTGTTCTTAAACTAGATATTTCAAAGGCATATGATAGGGTCAACTAGACCTATCTATGCCTCATTATCATCCAGCTAGGAATGGCTATCCCATTTGTAAATTGGATAATGGGTTGTATCTAGTAGTCTCCTTTGCGGTCCTTATCAATGGTGCTCCATCTAGTTTTTTTTCGGGTGATACACAGTCTAAGTAAAGGATTCCTTCTCTCCCCCTTTCTTTTCCTTTTGATCATTGATGCCCTAAGCAAGATTATTCAAGAGGAAATAAGATTCAGATAAATTGGAGGCATAAAAGTTTCAGAACAAGAATCTATCTCTCGCCACTTGTTTGTTGATGACATTTTATGTGCTACTAAACGTAATTCAAGGGATCTCTCTGTTTTGAAGAATGTAATCGACCTTTTCTATAGAGCCACAAGAATGCAAATAAACAAAGATAAATATTGCATCGTTATTTCTTCCATCCCTGCACAAGAATAAGAATAGATACAAACTCTTTTCCCTTTCCAAGTCAAACCAATTGAGTCTGGCCTCAAGTATCTGGGTTTCCACCTTAAGCCGAATAATTGTCGATATAAATATTGGTTATGGATGGTAAAAAAGGTGGAAAGATGCATCTCTCTCTAGGTCAATTGCTTGCTATCCAGAGGTGGAAGACTTGTCCTTCTAAAGTCATTGCATCCTAACTAAAATTTGAAAAGTGAGTTATCAATAATTTTGGTTAGGAACATGTATTTATGGTCGGGTTCACTTGGTCAAATGGAGAAAACTGGCCACCCCCAAGGAGTTGGGGGGATGGGGCCATGAAAACATCTTTATCTTCGCCAAGTCTCTTACTACCAGAAACTCATGGAGACTTGTAGATTGTGATACTCGTTAGGGGAGGGTAATGAATTCCAAATATATCCCAAAAATGTTGATGTTGGACTAGTTTAGGTACCCTCCTAATCTTGTAAAAGGATCAATTGTATGGAAATCATTGGTATCAACTTTCCCCCTAGTTGGGAAATGGTCAGCTTGGAAGGTGGGAAATGGAAGATGATTTACACATTGGAGAGGATCCATGGATAGGTGCTGGTAATGCTTATCATTTTTATCATCCTCTACTTTTGTCCCTATACAATGTAGGAATCTTCACTTTATCATATGAAAAAACAATTTCCCCGCAGCCCAAGGGTCAAGATGGGTGGAAATCCATCAATTTCCTAGGCTTGGAGAGGGTCATGGAGGAGGAATGCAATGTTTTAGTGGGTACCTTTGTCTCAAATTTTATTCATATGTCCGAAGACGATCAAGACACCCCATGTTGGTCAAAAAACACAAAAACTAGTGTATATATGACCAAACTAGGCTACAAATCCTGGATGGAGGATATTGGACCGATTAAAAAATGGTGGTGGTGGAAACCCTTATGGAAATTGAAATCACCCTTAAAGAATAAAGTAACACTATGGTTGGCTTTGAATAATAAACTGTAATGTGGGACGTAGGTCTCAAGAGAGGTTGGGTTAGACCAAGCAGATGTGCCCTTTGTAAATCTCATGAAGAATCGATCTCTCATATTTTTATTAATTGTGTCCATGCATAAAGCGTTTACCAGACAGTGAGCAATGAACTCAAGCCTTCGACTCACTAGAAAATTCAAATCTTGGAGGAATGTTTCAAACTCTAGCTAGAGGATAAATCAATCCAATCATTTTAGAGTATGTCATGCTTCTTGATAATCATTTTGTGGAAGGCTTAGAATTTTGTCATATTCATGGATATTGAGATTCCCCTCGAAGTGGTTGTAGGCTCAATAATAAATATTTCTAAAGACTTTTTTTTTGGATCATAAGCCTAAAAAATATCGTGCTCCTATCATGCCTGAGATAAATTTTGGGGTGTCGTGGGGGTTCCTTGATGGGGCCAATCAAGGCCACCCCCCAGTGTGTGGAGTTGGAGTTTTTTTATTCTTACACCACAACCACTATATTCACATCCACTACGCTCCATGCTCTGGCACAAATAATAGGGCTGATCTCATAGCTCTATGGACTTTATTGGAAACAACAATAGGTAAAGAAACCAAAAAAACTTCAAGTCATGAGACACTCCAAAATTGTGATTGACTGAGAAAATAAAAATATTCCTTTGCAAATATTAGACTCAACTCTCTTCTTCGGGACATCAGGGCGGATATTCATTCTTTCGAGTGGATCAGATTCACCCATTTTCTCTATGAGATGAACACTAAAGAAGATGAATTTTCAAAAGAGGCTCTGAGTCTTTCGGTCAGTTCCTTCAGATATTATGAATTCCTAGACAAGAAGGAGACTCATGAAAAGGAATTCCACCTCTAGCATGTAGAGTTTTCTCGAGAACATAGTCAATTTTCGTAGAAAATGTATCTACCAGATAGTAAAAGAACTGGAAATGTGTACAAGTTATTTTCTTGTAACACCCCAGGTTCTGAACCCCCATTTAAAATAATGTATTGTTACAATGTTGAGAGGCCTGAGTGCCCAAACAATTATTTAAAGGGCCAATATGCCCAAGCAATGTAATGCTTTGATCATTATTAATAATAAACACATCGTTGGCTGCTAGACAGACAAGGACTAGAGTTCTAAGGGGCTATGATTCCACAAGAGAGGGGGCTTGAGAGGCTAAATGTTTATTCCTATGTTAATTACATTTTTTCCTAAAGGGGGGAATCAATTACGTCAAATTCTTAGGGAGGCCAGGAGGTTCTTAATTTCCTCATGAACATACTTAAACCCGCCCCTGGTCCGATTATGGAGTTGGTCATTGGCTTGTCCTCTTTGTCACCATTGTGTTACCTCATTCTTACCCTCACGCACTCACATGCACTTACCTACCTCCTCCATCCATCCTCACCTATGTATTGGTCTCGGGAAGGGGGACCGAATTGTAAAAGAATTAGCCACAGGATAGTTGGTTGTAGTGGTTGCTGATGTGATCCAGTCGTGCCTTGAGGCCTGAATGTCTAAGATGCAGTGGCCTATGTCCAACATGGCTCAAAGCTGCAAGTCCTGAGAGTTCCAACATTGATATTCTAGAACAATTGCGCTGGATGCCCCAATAAGGAGAAGGACTCCCTGAGGGACTGCGTGGCAAAGAAAGGTGGACATTCGTTCTCTCGAGTGGTGTAGGCTAGGTAGAAGAGAGATGGGTACTTGGATTGTTGTGAGTGTTGGAAAGCTTGTGAGAGCCTAAGAGCTGATTGGTTTGGGAATCCAAGTTCACTCTGGAACTGTCCTTGCGGATTCATAGCCCTGGCTCGGGGGTGACGTTGTTATTGAGATTTTGAGCAATAGTGTCTACGGTTGGGTGGAATGTCCTTGGTTTTCAGCCAGTTGGTGTCATCTTTCATAAAGATAAGTGCTCTTCATTGTGGTATTATTATCTTTGTATGATTTTTTTTCCGCTGTATATTCAATTATCATTAATTGAATCTTTAGAACATGCATGCTTGCTGGATATTACTGTGCATATCGTTAATTCTCTTATCTTATGCATATTTAATAAATAAAGAAGGTAGGAGTATGAGAAAGAAGTCCAAGGGTGGGCGTGCAGGTAGCATACCCTAGCCTGTGGCTGGTGGGGTATGTTACCGATTGGTATTAGAGCCTCAGGTTGAAACACTAGGCCAGTATGGGCCAGGTCTGTTGGTCAAAGTCTCGTGGTCGAGATCGAACTCTGACCATGAAATTGAAAAGCTCAAGAGGAATGGTGTTGCAGAAGATACGCAGGAGACAAAACTTCATAGATCCTCTGTAAGGGTTCGAAGGATTGTGACCGTTTCTTTTGAATTCGGGAGCGATCGCCACTGTAGGATCAATAGAGATCCGGGATCGTTGGATCGGAGGACAGGTGAACAAGGGTTGTCCGCTAAAAAGGAAGCAAGGTTAAGGTCATGACCGTCGGATCCCATTGGAGAGAGAGATCAACGACTAGCAGGCATTGCAGGGAACCAAGTTGCATGGGAGTTAATTTCCCAAGGTGGTCCCACAATCCAAACCATGATTTCGCCAAGGGGTTATGTGTCAACATCAGGAGAATTGCGGGGCAAAAATATGGTTACTCCAAACCGTCGATGCACGCCCCCACAAATTGAAAGGCATCCAGTGATGTGACATGTTAGCGCTCAAGCAACGAACCTCCGAAGAGACGAAGTAGCTGGGAACCATCAATCTGTAAGAGGACACGTGTCCATCGATCGCGTGATCCGGATAAAAAACTCCAGGAAAAAGTGAGCGAGGAAGGGGTTTGAATTTTGAGACTTCCGAAACCCAAAGACCTGAAAGGATCTCGACGGTCGATCTGTTGAGAGCCACACATCGCCAGATCTAGGGCTTCGGATAAAACCTAGTAGGGCTAGATAGATTTTTGAAGTTTGAGATTTCTAGACTCCGGAGTCCCGAAGGAATCGTAGTCATTGATCTGCAGGAGACATGTGTCAGAAGATCGTGAGCTTTGGACAAAAACATTTTTTTTTAAGGAAAAAGGTTGAAGTTTGAGATCTACGAAGTCCGGAGCCCCGAATTAAAACATAGCCATCAGATTGAGGAGGACACATGGAGAAGATCTATGAACTCTGGGTGAAGACCCAAAGTGAATATTAGTCATTTGATCTAGGAGGACACGTGGCAACAGATTGGCCAGTTCGAGAATTCAGGGTTCAGGAGAATTGGAAGTGTGATAGTATGAAAAATGTCGAAGTCTTGAAGCCCAAAGAGTCAAAGTGGTGGGGCACGATGACGTCATCTGGAGGTGATGTGGACCCCAGAATTCTGAAGTGACGTGGCTTGCGGACGTCACCTGGGATGACATGGACACATGGGATTTGTGCCATGTGTCAGTAAGATTTGAGGATTTGGAATATTGAAAAGTTGATTAGAACGTGACACGTGTTCGCTTCCCGCATTTCACCACGTGGTGACAAATCATGCAGTCCAAAGACTGGGAAATCCAGAGGGGAAAGATGTGTCAGTTTAAGTTGGGTCGGAAACTCCTGAAGGCCTAAAGGCTGGAGTACATATCGATCATTGATTCTAAAAGACACACGTCGAAGGATCATCGACTTCGGGTGAAAGCACTCTGGGAGAAAGTGCAGAAGGGAAGTTTGAAACTTTTGAAGCCTAAAGAGCCAAAGCGATTCACAACCAATGATCTGTGGGAAGACACGCGTCAGCAGATCATGAACTCCGGGTAAAAGAATTATGGGAGGAGGCAAGCGAGAAAATTTGAGACTCTCGAAGCGCAGAGTCTCGAAGTGGATCTTGATCATTGAACGTGAAGGAGGATGAGGACCGTTGATCCGGTCCTGGCTTAAAGTTGTGAAGTCTCGAAGCTCTAGAAAAGCACTTTTTCAGCTAAGCACAGGGTCATGGCCATGGTCATATGCAAATTGAGAGCTGAAGAATGAAGGGATAAGGGCTGAATTGGTTTTCTTAGAGACAGAAAGGTGCTAAGGAAGGATTTAGCCATGGTTTCTAGTCGTGGTCACCTGGGAAGGTGGTTTGAAGGAAGCACCTACATAGGATGAAATTTTGTGTCAACCAAGGATAACATGACATTGTTATTTTCGAAGAATGGGGATATGGTCTCCTTGAATAAAAAAGAAGAAAGAGACATGTAGCATAGTTTTGCAATTTTTTTTATCATATGCATAATTCCAACAAAATGGTTGCTTGCACATTTTGCAGAATTAAGGGGATTAAGCACATCAACTCAGGATGCCTATTGAGGAAATGGAATAAGGTGAGGGAGCCTCCAGTCATGATAAGGAGGCTGAAGGACAAAATACCAAAGTTGGCAATGAAAATAAAGAGTCCAATGGATGCAAGGGAAAAGGAGAGAAGGAAACATTAATAGAAACGATAAGAATCTTGAAGATGGAAGTGCAAAGATACAAAGAAGACAACAAGAGATTTTTGAGAGAGAAAAGTTAGATAAATTCTCGAGTGTTGCAAATCTTGAATAAGTTGCAGAGGAAAACGAAGAAGGGATCAAACTCAAGACAAGAGGAAGAAGGCAGGTCTCATGAAAGTTTAAATGATCGTGGAAGAATTGGTTATACCAGAAGTGTTAGCAAAGCTCATGGACACCACTCACCTCCTTACTCAGAAAGAAATATTTATGCATCGGATGATCCCGTAAGCAGTCCAGAGGTGTCCCCTGTCAGGTAACAAAGAAGGAAACAAGAGGTAGATAGTTTGAAAGGAGAGATCAGGAAGCTCAAGCCACCTTCCTTCGATGGAGAAAGAGAAAGAGAAGATGATGTCGAAGCATGGTTTCTTGGGCTTCAAAGATATTTTCAGTTGAATAACTATTCATCAAACGTGGAAGCCGGGATTGCCACCGACCATTTACATGTGAAATTTTCAATGTGGTGGGACCAACTGAAGTAAGTGGAGCATGTTAATGAAAGTAGGATCACTTGGAAATAGTTCAAGAATTACTTCCAGAAGGAGTACCTCTAAGAGCATTTCTATGACAAGAAAATGTAGGAGTTCTTTAAAATCGGGTTGGGAAGCATGACTATGACATAGTACAAGAAGAAATTCTTGGGATTGTTAAAATATGTCAGGTTCATTAGTGATGAGAAAGTGAAAATACAGAGATTTCTAAGTGGATTTCCAACCTTTTATAAGTAAAAGATCAAGTATGATGAACCCAAGACCTTGATTGAGGCCATTAGGAAGGCTAAATACCTATATGAGCAAGGCTAGGGAAGAGAATCCCTGTAGAAATATTGGAAGGACAGGAAAAATACGAAGTCCGATCAGAGAAGGAAAGGATTCAAACCTCCCTTCAATAGGAATGAGACTAATAGAAATAATCAAGATCAGTATGCTAAGGGAGATTTCAAGAAGGAAGATTCCTTGGGAAAAAGGGGAAGACCACCAATCCAATGTTGGGGATGCAAGGAAGATCACATGTAAAAGGATTTCCCACACAGAAAAGACAGAGTGAAGACTGTGCATAACATCCAAGAGTCTACAACAGTTAAATATATGGGAAGAATCTATGCTGCTTTGAATGATCGACAAGCAAAGCACCAGTCCAATATGATCGAGGTGGAAGGTAAGATCATAAATCAACCTGTTTCTATTTTGATTGATTCAGGAGAAAGTCATTACTACATTGATCCTAAGATAGTGGATAGATTACATTTGGAGAAAAGTAAACTTGGAAAAGCAAGTTTGGTTCAGTTAGCCACTGGAACTAAAAGAAGAATCCATGATATAGTCAGAAGTTGTTCCATAAGTGTTAATGGTGTAAATACTATTACTGATCTAAATATTATACCATTGGGGTCTTATGATGTTCTGATTGGGATGGATTGGCTGGAAAATCATCATGCTTTCCTAGATTGTCATAACAAGACATTTACATGTCTTGATGGAAATGGAAAACAGAGCACTATGAAAGGAGTTCCAAGACCCATCTCTATAAGGGAGATTTTAGCCTTACATCTAAAAAGATGTTTTAGAAAAGGATGTAAATTGTATTCATCTCATGTGGAAGAGCCAGATAATACGAAGGGACAAGCCTTGAATATTTCTTGGTACTACAAGAATTTGAGGATGTATTCCAATAAATACCTGGATTGCCACCAAGAAGGGATATAGATTTCTCAATTGATTTAGTGCCAGGAGCCTCCCCGATGTCAAAAACACCTTATAGAATGAGCACACCAGAGTTAAAATAATTGTAAATGTAGTTGGAGGAATTGTTGAAGAAAGGGTACATACGTCCAAGTGTTTCACCTTGGGGAGTACCAGTACTTTTTGTCAAAAATAAGGATGGAACCTTGAGGCTGTGTATTGACTTTCGACAGCTGAACAAGTACACTATAAAGAAAAAGTATTCGCTACCCCGAATTGTTGACCTCTTTGATCAACTAAGAGGAGCAAAGATATTTTCAAAGATTGACATGAGGGCAAGATACCATCAAGGAATAAGACATTCATAAGACAACCTTTAGGACTAGGTATGGGCATTATGAATTTGTAGTTGTGCCATTTGGACTAACCAATGCACCAGTTGTCTTCATGTGCTTAATGAATGGCATATTCAGAAATTATTTGGACAAGTTTGTCATAGTATTCTTGGATGACATACTTATCTATTCTAAGTATGAAGAGGATCATGAACATCACTTAATATTGGTATTGCAATTACTGAGAGAACATCAGTTGTATGCCAAGTTGAGTAAGTGTTATTTTTATCAAAAGTAGATCCATTACTTGGGACACATTATTTTAGAGCAGGGCATAACAGTAGACCCAGAGAATATCGAAGCCATTAGAGGGTGACCAACACCCAGAAATGTGTTAGGCATCAGATATTTTATGGGATTAGATGGCTACTATAGAATGTTCATAGTAGGGTTCTCTAAGATTTCTCATCCCATCACTTCTTTGCAAAACAAGGGAACTAAATTTGAATGGACACTCAAGTGTGAAAATAATTTTAATCTGTTGAAGGAATTACTTACTAGTGCACCTGTGTTAAAGATTGTTGACCCAAATGAAAGTTTTTTGGTATGTATAGACACTTGTAAGGAAGGACTTGGGGGAGTCCTCATGCAAAATGGACATGTCATTGGATATGAGTACAAAAAGCTTAAGGAACATGAGAGGAACTATGCCACGCATGACTTGGAACTTGCTGCCATTGTTTACGCCTTGAGGATGTAGAGGCATTATCTCATGGGGAAGAAATTCGAATTAAGAACAGACCACATTAGTCTGAAGTATCTTTTTGAACAACCAACCTTGAATGCCAGGAAAACAAGATGGTTGGAATTGTTAAGTGAGTATGACTTTGATATCAAGCATATCAAGGGAAAGGAGAATAAAGTTGTCGATGCACTTAATAGGAGAGTGCATCTCATGCATGCTACTGCTATCAGTATGCATCAGTCAGACTTGAAGAGAAGAATTTTAGATGGTCTTGTTACAGATTAGCATTACGTACAGGTAAAGGAAAACTTACAACAAGGAGATGTACAATAGAAAATAAATTAGTATGAGATAAAGGAAGATGGATTACTCATGCATAAAAATAGAATGCATGTTCCTAGTTCCGGCGAACTAAGGAATGTGGTATTGAAGGAAATGCATGATGTTCCTTATGCTGGACATCTCGTTTACCATAAAACAATTACAGCAGTAGGAAGCCAGTTCTTTTGGCTCGGAATGAAGAAGGATGTTGTTGATTACATCACTCGATGTATGGAATGTCAGAAGGTGAAGGCTGAGCATACGCACCCAGTGGGTTTGCTGCAACCATTGTCAATTCCAAAGAAGAAGTGGAAAGTGATCACCATGGATTTCATCACAGGATTACCCAGAACAAATAAGCAACATGATTCAATCATGATGGTGGTTGACAAATTAACAAAGGCTGCTCATTTTGCGCCTGTGAAGACAACGCATACAATGACTAATGTTGCAGAAATTTTCATGAAGGAAATTGCTAGGTTTCATGGGATACCTAGGACAATTGTCTCGGACAGAGATACAAAGTTTATATCCAACTTATGGAGAGGATTGTTTAAAGGATTTAGCACAAATCTAAACTTTAGCACCACATATCACCCCTAGACAGATGGGAAAAAAGAGAGAGTCAATCGAATAATTGAAGACATGCTGAGAATATATGTGATGGATAAGCCATCTAAGTGGGAAGATTTCTTACACTTGGTTGAGTTTGCATATAACAATGGGTATCAAACTTCATTGAGAATGAGCCCATTTGAAGCCTTGTATGGTAGGAAATGCAATACTCCAGTAAGTTGGGAAGACCTAGCAGATAGAGTGGTACTTGGGCCATAGTTTCTCAAGGACATGGAATACCAGGTGGTCAAGATTAAGCAGAATTTAAAGGAAACTCAGGATAGATAGAAAGTTTATGCAGACAAGAACAGGACAACTAGAGAATTTAAAGTAGGGGAGCATGTACTTTTGAAAGCGAATCCCAAGAAAATCTCTTTGAAATTGGGTAGTTGTACAAAACTGACAACCAGATTCTGTGGTCCATTTGAAATATTGGATAGAATAGGGTCAGTTGCATATATGCTTGCATTACCTGCTTCCACAAATGTGCATAATGTATTTCATGTATCTTTACTAAAGAAATGTGTACATGATCCTAACCATGTTATTGATTGGCATCTGATTCAGGTAGAGACGGAGGGAGACTTTCAGGTTCAGCCAACACGGGTATTGGAAAGAAAGGTAAAAATGCTCCGGAATCGATTTATAGAGCTGGTAAAAGTTCAGTGAACCTCCTACAGTCCTAAAGATGCTACCTGAGAGCATGAAGATGCCATGCGGGCAGAGTACCCACAACTTTTTGAATAAATTTGAGATTTTGATCTCTATTTTGTATATGCACTAAGGACAATGCCAAAATAAGGGGTGGGGAATGTAACACCCCAGGTTGTGAACCCACATTTTAAAGAATGTATTGTTACAATGCTGAGAGGTCTGAGTGCCCAAAAAATTATTTAAAGGGTCAGTATGCCCAAGAAATGTAATGCTTTGATCATTATTAATAATAAACACATCGTTGGCTGCTAGATGGACAAGGACTAGAGTTATAGGGGGCTATGATTCCACAAGAGAGGGGGCTTGAGAGGCTAAATGTTTATTCCTATGTTAATTACCTTTTTTCCTAAAGGGGGGAATTGATTACGTAAGCTTATTGGGGAGGCCAGGAGGTTCTTGATTTCCCCATGAACATACTTAAACCCGCCCCTGGTCCAATTGTGGTGTTGCTGATCATTGGCTTGTTCACTCCATCACCTTTGTGTTACCTCATTCTTACCCTCACGCACTCCCATACACTTTCCTACCTCCTCTATCCATCCTCACCTGCGTATTGGTCTCGGGAAGGGGGACCGAGCTGTGAAAGAATTAGCCACATGATAGTTGGTTGTAGTGGCCACTGGTGTGATCCAGTCATGCCTTGAGGCCTTCATGTCTGAGATGCAGTGGCCTGTGTCCAGTATGGCTCATAGGTATGAGTCATGAAAGTTCCAGCATTGAGATTCTGGACCAATTGTGCTGGAGGCCCGAATAAGGAGAAGGACTGCCTGAGGGACTGTGTGGCAGAGAAAGGTGGAGGTCCATTCTCTTGGGTGGTGCAAGCTGGGTAGAAGAGAGTTGGGTACTTGGATTATTGTGAGTGTTGGGAAGCCTGTGAAAGCTTGAGAGCTGACTGGTTTGGGAAGCCAAGTTCAGTCTGGAACTGTCCTTGTGGATTCATAGTCCTGGCTCAGGGGTGACGTTGTTGTTGATATTTGGAGTAGTAGCGTCTATGATTGGGTGGAACGTCCTTGGTTTACAGCCAGTTGGTGTCATCTTTCATAAAGATAAGCTCTCTCCATTGTGATATTATTATCTGTGTATGAATGTTTTTCTGTTGTATATTTAATTATCGTTAATTGAATTGTTAGAACATGCATGTTTGTTGGATATTACTGTTCATGTCGTTAATTCTCTTATCTTATGCATGTTTAATAAATAAAGAAGGTATAGGTATGAGAAAGAAGTCCAAGGGTGGGCTTGCGGGTAGCATATATACCTCGACTTGTGGTTGTCGGGGTATGTTACATTTCTAAAGAATATGATTAAAAACAAGCAGATAGAAGTTAAATAAAGGATTGCATGTTGTTACATGCATTCCCACCCGTTTTTGAGACACAAACATAGGTATTATTTTTGAATATATAGATTTGTTCCAATGGAAAAAAAAATTGTTAAATAAATATTAAATATAAATACATAAAAAAATAAAATATATTAAAGGGCGGGGGGCGATGGGCGGGAGGTGGCGGAATCCTTCATATTTTGACTCACATTTTTTCAAAATAAAAATGGGACTGGGAAAAGGCACAAA
>JZKD02S1673357.1:327521-359831 GCA_000966675.3 Picea glauca
CGGGCTCCGTATGCGAAAGTTATCGCGTTCTGATCGGAAGCCCAAACAGGTAAAAAGTCAAAGGTCAACTGGTCAAAAAGTCAATGCTGATGACATCAACATGCTGACTGTGCAGAAGATGACGTGGTACTCTCTGGCTGATGGTGATTGGGCAGGTTCTCTGACAAGGAAGACATGTGGCAGGCAATTGGACCAGTCAATAACTGACAAGTGGCATTAATCCGACAAATGGGGAGATGCCACGTGGCCTAGTCATGGGCAACCATGTGGCACCCAGTCATCAGTTGAAGTGGCATGTTTCAAAAATTGTTTTTGGGGTCCCTGGGATTTGAACCCATGACAACCACCAATCCCAACACCTTAAGAAATGGTCTTTTGCCAATACACCAAATTATTGCTTATGATATAAAACCTACAATATGAAATATATTGCAAAGTATTGAATGGAGAGGGGCCAGCGCTTAGCCCTTTGGGCTAGCACTTGGCCATATGAACCCATATGACCCTGTCAAGGGGGCGTGCGCTGGGAAGAAGGGGGCTTATGCCCAATTATAGTTATAAAGTGGGTTTTATAACTGATTTTTGGGTTTTAATTATTGTTAAGCCTATTTTTAATGTATTTTCTCCATTTTTGGGAGTTATTGGGCAATTTTGGAGCTTAAATTTTGGGAGGAAGTTGGAGATGAGAAACCAACTTCCCAGCTATATAAACCAGGCCTATTTGAGGCCATAGGGGGGCATTCAGAGTAGAATTATGCTGAGGATAAGCCAAGCCAAAGCCATTTTGAGGCAGAGAAGCTTTTGAGGAGGAGACGTTGTCAGATCATTTCTGGGAGCTTCGGACGTCTGTTTTGTGTGCCATTTTCTTTGTTGGGTTCTATAGATCTAGAAAAACATGACCAGATTAGTCTTGTAGCCATTTGGAATTGCAGCGATGTACTTTTGAGAATTTGTACAGAAATAAATAAGCCTCTCCCACAGAGAAAAGGCCCGGAGACGTAGGCAAAATTGTGTCGAACTCTGTTATCAATCTGCGTGTTATGGTTTGTTGTATTTTATTGCATTTCAGATCTGCACATATGTATATGGCTGTTATAATTCCTCTTCTTTTCCTCATTCTTCAGTAAGTTTTCTCAAATGGTTAATTAACGCATGCAAAATTAAAACTCAACCATAAGTCATTAAAAGATCCGACAGATCATCAGGGCACTTTCAAACATAACTCACGATCATCAAAGAAAATCCTTTAGGATAATTCAAATATTTTCCCCAACTTCAAAGGAAAGGATTTTAGCCTTCTTCAAAGTACAAACCAAAAATCAAGGGAAAAGGACCCAGTTCAAAAGATATACTTTGAAGCAAAGACAAACAAGATATAAGGCCATTGAGCCTTTTTGAAGTTCTGCCCAAATTAAAAAAAACAAGGAAAGGAGGGCATTGATCCTTCCTCCAAGACACTAATCCCAATGAAAACATATTTTGAGCCCTATTTCAAAGTTGTCCTCGATTTCATAATCAAGAAAGATTCCAAAATCAAATAAACAATCTTGTGGGATTCTAATAGAATTTGAATTTAGAAGGTTTGAAGGCCTATTTGATCTAAAATTATATATGCAAAAATTAAAAAACGCAGCCAGTAAACTAGATTAACATTCAGAAAGAAAACATTGCATAGTAAAAGGATTCATAGAACATATGTAGAAAAACGTTGGGAATGAGAAGTAAAAATGCCTATCAATTATATTTGGCAAGGAATACGCCCTTTTAGTAGTTTGGGCGATTTTTTGTTTTGTAGCAACAACACATAAGTTGTTGCTTTATTTCTAAGTGATTTGCATAGTGATACTAGTGAGCGTTGTTTAAAATGCTACTGACTGACTGGACTGACCTTCTAAAATAGAATATGGAACTCCCTCTTACACTGGACTGACGAGGGATGTTTATTAATTAATTGATTGACGAAACTAATATGTTATTTATTTATTAGAAGTCTCCCTCCTCAACTTGACTAGCAAGGGAAGTTTACAATATCAATTACTCATGTTGACTGGCAAGGGACAGTGAACGCCCTTTCTGGTGACCCAATTCCTCCCTATTTAGATCTGGATGTGTCCTTGCTTCTTCCAACAAGTAGGGGAAAGAATGCTGCAAAGTTGCTATAGACATCCACTTGGCCTGCGCAGGTGTATGTCCCTTGTGGACCTCAAGATATGAAGTGTAGTGTTGTTGGTGAGTGTTATGAGTCTTGGATTCCATAATTGATCCAGGTGGATATTGGTGGCCACACACTTATTCCAACTGGCTCCTCTTGACAGTTTTTAGTTCTACACGTTCTTTTGTAATTCTTTGTAATTGTGGGATCTACAGTTCTGGGGTTGTATGAATCCCTACACATATTTCGGGAGGAGACTGGTGGTCCCACCTAATCCAACTGGCTTATTTTGGATGTTTTCATGTCAACACATCTTTATGTACTTCCAGGGTCGTTTTGGGGCCCTAAACAATGTTTTTTGGCTTTCCAAAGTCAAATTGTATATGGATCCAGAGTTTTACAACATAATGTGTGTTTCTCAAAAATACCTTTCCAACGGGCTATCACACGCCTAAAACGGAGGTCGTATGCAAAAGTTACAACCTAGGAAGTTGAGCTACCAACTTACCCATAGGGGCTCACATGACTTTTGGCATTTCACCTCTAGGGTTAGGTTTTTGGATGTCTAGGGTTTTGGAATTAATGAGTAATATTAAAAAGGCCTCTGGAGCCTCATTGTAATCATTCTTCTTAGACAGATGCGCATAGTAGCCACATCTCTTCTCAGAGATAGCTACCACCATTCGAGTAAGTTGTTTCAGTTCTGCAGTTTTACAGTTTCAACCTATTTCATTTATTCAATAGAAGATATTGTTCACTAGATATATGTGGTGTTATCCATATCTCTTTGTTTATTATATTCAGTGTGTTAATCAGTTAGTTTTGCTCCTAAATCCAAATCAGTGGTATCAGAGTGGTATGCTCTTCATTTATTTTTATTCATGCATGTCCTTGACAAGATCTGGGTACAAAAAGTTGGGACTCGAACCAATTGAGCCTTTGCAAGATCGGTCTCGCTGAGCACGACAACAACCCATGGGTGATGAAAAGAAATATGATGGAGTAGGAGATCCTTTTAAAATGTTTCTCAAGGAATCCCTTGTGCAACAAAGGAATGAAATGATGGAAAACTTTGCACAGATCCTTTAGCATATGCCCATAGGAGAAGCATATTCATCAAGCGGCCATGAAACCCCCTTCAAGGTATAGGTAAATTTTGATATTCCATTATTTGAAGGACTGATATATGTGGATGTTGTAGATAAATGGTTGAATCTACTCGAAGGGTATTTTTCAGTCCACACTTTTTCCACTAGGGAAAAGATTACTTTTCCACTCCTCAAGGCCATCCCCCATGTTAAGGACTGGTGGGATACTTACTTTGAGAAAAGGACCATAGAGGAATATGCAATATTTGTAGTTTCCCCTACATAGGATTCCTTCCGAGATTCCATTAAAGAACAATACTACCTTTTTGGAATCTATGAGGACCAATACACAAGATGGACCACCCTGTGTCATGAAGGGGACCAGACAGTACCATATTTTACCAATATTTTCCATACCCTGTGCACCAAATTGGGTATCAAAAACTCTGAGCGACATCTGGTGCTCAAATACCGTGGTTGTTTGCATAGATACATTCAAACATTAATGGAGTTTTTGAAAGTCACCTCATTGGGTACAACTTATAGATATGATGTCAAGATCAAGTAGAAATTTAAGCAGAAGAGGCGAGAGTTTGGATCTGCAAACTCCTCACAGTTGAAGCAGGGCAAAAGCTGCCCCAACCCACACAACAAGGGATAGAGAAAATATGGCCACTCTTAGGACAACTAGTCCAAGCCGTAACACAAGAAGGGAAATGAGAAGACGAAGAAGGACAAATGAAAATGGTGTGAATACCATAAAATTCTTTAGCACAACACTGAAGAATGTCACTCCAAGCAGTCACTCATGGTCGAGTTGAAGGCTTCTGAGTCAGAGGTCGATTCTGACTATGAATCAAATCGAGAAGGAGGGAAGTGGATTATCGATGTTGAACCCAATGTTGTTGTCACTACCACCAAAGTCCAACCAAGCAAACCAAAAGAACAAGAGGAAGGGGAACACCTGTTTTACTCACATATTTGGGTAAAGGGGACTCCACTTCATTTCATTTTCGATAGTAGCAGTCAGAAGAACCTAATATCAGTAGAGGTCATCAAGCGGCTGGACCTACAGATGACACCGCACCGACAACTCCTACACTAAGGAAAGTGGATCACCCTGGGCCAAATTCAACAGAAGTTTCCTCACCTTATGGGGGAACTCAACGCAATGGAGACCATTAATTCCTAAGGGGGAAGGACTGATACAGGTGGATATTGGTGGCCACCCACCTATTCCAATGGGCTCCTCTTGACAATTTTTAGTTCAACACATTCTTCTGTACTTCTTTTTAATTGTGGGTTATGCACTTATGGGGATGTCTGAATCCCTACAAATATTCCAGGAGGAAATTGGTGGCCTCCCACCTAATCCAACTAGCTTATTTTGGATGTTTTCATGTCAGCACATCTTTATGTACTTCCATGGCTGTTTTGGGGCACTAAACAATGTTTTTTTTTTCTTTCCATAATCAAAGTGTAGACAGAGTCAGATTTTGATGGTGTAATTTGTAGTTCTCAAAAAAATGTTTCCAACGGGCTATCACACACCTAAAATGGAGGTTGTATGCAAAATTTATGACCCTATGAAGTTGAGGTACCAAATTACCCATAGGGGCCCACGTGACTTTTGGTGTTTCACCTCCTAGGGTTAGGTTTTTGGATGTTTGGGGTTTAGGCATTCATGAGTAATATTAAAAAGGCCTATGGAGCCTCATGTTAATCATTATTCTTAGAAGAATGCGGGTAGCAACCACATCTCTTCTAAGAGATAGCTACCACCATTCGAGCAAGTTGTTTTAATTCTGCGGTTTTACAGTTTCAACCTATTTCATTTATTCAATAGAAGATGTTGTTCATTGGATATCTGTGTTGTTCTCTATATCTCTATGTTTATTGTATTCAATATTTTAATCAATTTGTTCCTCTCCTAAGTCCGGATCAAGAATGGTGTCCGGGAGAAAAGGAGACTTTAAATCAGGGATATTTTCCACCTAATGATGGACATAAAAAAATTCCTCCAGAAGCGGTGGTTCGAACATATTGAGATTGTTGACATTGAGCACATCCTGGATGTCAAGTTGTGGTGGCAAGTCCAGGTGATACGCATTCTCACCAATTCTTTCAAGAACCATGTATGGATCATAGCGCAATGGATGGAGCTTATGATGTTGTCATCTGAAGCGACGATTATCTAGTAGCAGCCACAATCTACCACAATCTATCGCCAGGATGAAAGACCAGAGGTGTGTGTCATTTATCATGTCTTTTCTTGGAACGTTCTTATGTTGCATGTAATTCCTCTGCTACTTGTGAACGTCTCTAAGTTTTGTTGTGGATGAAGCTTTGCATTGAGTGTTTCTCATGTTGTTGGTGTGTAGACCCTTGGGGTGCGAGAGTGACAGGTAATTCTGAGGACACACTTGGCTAAAATCCTAGACATAATGCAAAGGGTGAGAAGTCGGTGGAGGATTGGGTCTCCTTGTTATATCTATGTTGAATTTTGTGCAGATAAGGGTCCCACTGCTCATTTTTGACAAAGTAGCTATGAAGGGAGTGGACTAGAGTATGGTTGACCACCTCTATTTGATCATCATTTTGGGGGTTAAATTTCATGGAAAAATAGAGTTGGCATCCCAGTGAGGACCATAGCATATACCAAAATGTACTAAGGAAGTGAGAGTCATGATCATAAAGGATACTACTGGGTAAACCAAAATGGGGCCACACATGATGGAAAAATAGTTCGGCAGTCTGTGCCACAGTGGTAGTTTTATGATAGGGGATGAACAGAGCCATTTTAGAAAAATGACACACTACAACCCAAATAGCATCATTCTTGTGAATAATTGTATGGATCTCACTCAGAAAGACCATGGAAATGGATTCTCATGGATGAGAAGGAATGGGTAGAGGTTGGTACAGACCATGCAGACAATTAGAGGGATTACTTTGTGAACAAAGAGAGTAGGTGTGAATAATCTTTTCCACTTGTTTGGACAATGCAGACTAGTAGAAATGGTGTTGGAGATTGAGAATGGTCTTTTTTGTGCCTAAATTTCCCCTGCAATAAGAGGCGTGTGCCTCTCTTATGAGGATGAGGCAATCTTTTGTTTGTGGCATACAAAGTTGATTGAGTTTGTATAGCCAACGATCACGGATCATGTAGTCCATAAATGGGGTATGGTTGATGATAGTAGGTTGTAGCAAGGCATTCCAGACTTAACTGAAACATGGATTTGTAATGTAAATTTCCTTCCATGCATCATACACTGCACAACACAACTCTAAAATTTGCAGAACCTACATTGGGGGCCGACGTAACAAGTCTACCATCTTGTTGGAAGTACCCTTCTTATACTTTATAACCAAGATAAATTATTGAAGATACACTTCCCACTTTAAATGATGTTGTTATTGTATCTTACTCTGTGAGTTGATGAATATAAGCGGATGATGTTCTATATGGAGGATGGTTTCTTTACCTAGAATGTAGTGGCACCATTATTTGAGTGTCTCCACCAAGCTGTAAAATTCCTTGTCATATGTGATGTAGTTTACTTTAGATTCTACGAGTGTCTCAGAGTGATACGCGACCAAGTGACCTCCATGTTTAATTTCAACTCCAATGGAGAATTTTGAGGCATTTGTCTCAATATCAAATGGATGATTGATCTAGGAGGCTCCCAAGGCTAAGAAATGCTCAAAAATGAAAGTTCTTAGAATTGAGTGAAACCAATTCCATTGTGACCGAATCGCCATGCTGATTCCAACCATATATTTACTTTCTCAAATGGGCTCTGTATGCGAGAGTTATCGCACTCTGATCAGATTCTCAAACAACTAAAAAGTCAAAGGTCAACTGGCAAAAAAAGTCAATGTTGACATCAACATGACATCACCAAAGCTAATTAATGATGTTGATGTGGCAACACTACAACAGTTTATTGGGTGGATGACAAATCCAGTCAGAATTGGACACGTGGCATGCGATTTGGGAAAATGTGGTGGTGCCACCTGGCCCAGGCATGGGCAACCACGTGGCACCCAGTCAGTAGTCGAATGGAAAGTTAGAAAAATAAGTTTGGGGTCCATGGGTTTTGAACCCACGACCACCACAAGCCCAAATGGCTTCAGAAATGGTACAACACCAACGCGCCCACATTCTTTCTTGTTATGTAACACCACATTAAATATATTTAAAGTTCATATATGTAGGGTTTGGCGTGGGAGGGGGTTGGGGCTAAGCTCCAATCCATGCTCTATCATCCTAACCTACGACCAAGAGTGAAAACTTTCCACTACAACCACCAGCGCACATTAAGCCATGGCTCCGAGTATTTTTCCACAAGACCGAGAGCTTCCACTTGAAGGGCGCGCAGGGAGTTTTCCTATTTTAGGCTGAGGTCACCTCATAATGCGCCATATAACCAGGTCTAGCACGATTTAAGGGGCCAATGCTTGGCCATTTATAGTGCATGTGACCAATTTTTGATGAGCACGCGCCACATTTTTAGGGCTTAAGCCCAAATTTATGTAAAAAATGGGTTTTTACTATAGTTTTTGGCAATTTTAATTGATTTTTGCCTGATATAATGACCAGAATTTGTTTTTTTTAAGGATATATTGGCCATTTGGAGGGGGATTTGATCCCAGAAAGAGGCCATATCTTCAGGGGAAGTTGGGATTCCTCATCTGAGCCTGAAAACTATAAAAAACCAGGATTTTTGAAACTTGAAAAATACCTTTTGATGTAGGGATTTGAAAGAGCAATTTGTAATTTTTGGCCTTTTGCCAAGTTTTGAGAGGCATTTTTCTCATGTTGTTGAGAGGAGTTTGATGATGCATGTATGAATCTGAGAAATGAGTTCTTGCATAGAAGATACGAGGCATGTTATGTAACAACAAAGAGCCATTGTAAGAGAACTGGAGCATTCTAAAGAGCAATAAAGAGGTCCTCCACTTGGAAGCGGGCCCGAAGATGTAGCCAATGATTGGTGAACTCTGTTAACAAGTTCTTGTCTCTGTTTCTCTTTTTGTTTTGTTGTTCTCTTCTCTTAATTTGCAACATGTTTATTAATGGCTGATCTCTTTAATCATTAATGAGCATCAAGTAAAATTCACATTTTATATTCCGCAATAAGTTAATGAGTTTATGTATTTCGCATTCTTATCGATCCGATGCATAAAATACAATAAACTAAACTTGCAATTTATCAGTAATACCTTCATTTTTGGATCAAGTTTATGGTATCAAAGAATTTGGTTTTGAAGGTTTGATAGGAATTGCAAGCATTGGATGCTCACCAGAGAAAAACTCAAGCGAGGAGAAGGTCAACTTGAGGCTCTTAATACAAAGATTCAAAGGAGACTGCATAAACAAGAGATGTCTTCACCAAGAAAACTAGGTCCTCTTGCATCTGAGGATGATTTCTTTGAGTCATTTCAATTGATGAAATCCATGGTAGAGGAACTTTATCAGGAAAGAGGACTACAAAGAAATCCAAAAGTTGAAGAAGGTGAATCTTCAGTAAGAGCAGAAGGATGAATTGGAGGTGGTGGACCTTCGAAACCTTCTTCTCCTTCGTCCTCGTCATCTACAAGTGAAGCAAGTGTACATCCCTCCAAGGATAAGCAACCTAAGAAAACTCATCATTCTTCTGATATGCCTTTATTAAAGTTAGATGTAAAGTTTCAATTACCCACTTATGATGGTGAATTAGATACATAAAAGATAGATAATTGGGTGAGACAGTTAGAAGTCTATTGCAGGATACAAAGGATTGTTGATGATGAAACAAAGATCCAACTTGCAAGTCTCAAATTCGGAGGCACAAATCTCATATGGTGGGAAGTCAAAACTAAGGATGATCTCAATAAAAATGGTAAAACAATCTCTTCCTAGAATGATTTTATCACTGCTTTGAAGAAACAATTCTATCCATTAGCATACATGCAACATGAAATGATGAATTGGAAAATTTTAAGGCAAGTTAAAGGTCAAAGTGTATGAGAATATACTCAAATATTTCGTAAGAAAGCATTGAATTTGGGTATTCTTGTATATACACAAGAGACACTCCTAAATTATATTGGCGGTTTACATTCTTATCTCAAGCACACTATTCTTATGCTAAATCTTTCTAACTTTGATGAAGTATGTGTACAAGCCATTCACATTGAATCAAGTAAAGGGAATGTTGGTGATAGTGTTTCTACAGATACTTGGAAAAGAAAGGATGCAGGGAAAAGGAAAGAGAAAGAGAAGAAGACAACCACCACAAGAAAGGAGAAACCTACTTGCAAGCATTGCAAGAAAGTAGGTCATGATGAAGATATTTGTTGAGTCTTACATCCAGACTTGAAGCCAAAGAAGTATGCCAACCATGGAAGGAAGAATACCACAACCGCGAGAGTTCAAGTGGATCTTGGATCAAATTCTGATGATGAGACACTGATTGTCGCTATGGGAATCCGAGGTATAAATTAGTTGCAAGTACTAGTTCTTCTACATCAGTTGATGTAAATGATGAGTGTAAAAGGAGTGAACTTTGCCACATAAGGGTCATAACAAATAATGTTAAAGTTGATACTCTTGTAGACAGTGGATCACAAGCCAATCTAATCAGTGAAGAGGTTGTAAATAACTTGGGACTTGAAACAAAGCCACATTTTAAACCATATCCATTGGGGTGGATATGTGGTGATAATAATTTGCAAGTAACCAAGCAATGTAAAATCAAGTTTGCAATCACTTATAATTATGTTGATGAAGTAGAGATTGATATAGTGCCACTGGACATATGTGGAATTGTACTGGGAATCCCATACCTTTATGATAGGAAAGTTATATTCTATAGGGAGGAGAATAAATATTGCTTCAAGAAAGATGGGAAAGAGTACATTGTTCGTGCTCATCGCATGAAAACTGACAGGTCTTTTGCAGCTACAGGGTAGTTAAAAAGAATGGTAAATAAAAGAAAAATCTTAACACTTATGTCTATAACAAAACAAGAAATTAGTGATGTTAAACATGAGATGGTTCAATATGATTCTAACAGTGATGAAGTGTCACCAGAGGTACAACATGAGATTCAACTGCATAATGATTATTGTTCCTGTTGAAAAGGGGAAGCATGTTGTTTCATTCTCATTAGCATGTCTAATATTGTTGATTAGTTTTCTGCTATTAAGTGGTGTATGGATGCTAATTGCGACAAAGAATGTAGATGATTGTGCAATTGATGGGATGTTTACTTTAGTAAAGAATGCTATCTCAGTTTTCATGTTTGTTGTGATTAATCAGGTGATCATTGTCCCAGCAGAGAGGATGAATGATACAGGACAAGTGGGGAGGAAGTACCCTGACTTCTCACCTGAGTAAAAGCAGACTTTTGGTGGTCCAAAAGCTTCCAAAGTGGGGAGGAATGATCCAGGAGGCTCCCAAGGCTCAGAAAATGCTCAAAAATGAACGTTCTCATAATTGAGTGAAACCAATTCCATTGTGATTGGCTCGTTGCGCTGATTCCAACCATATATTTACTTTCTCAAACGGGCTCCGTATGCAAGAGTTATCACACTCTGATAAGATTCTCAAACAGTTAAAAAGTCAAAGGTCAACTGGGAAAAAAGTCAATGTTGATGTCAGCATGATGTCACCAAAGCTAATTAATGATGTTGAAGTGGCAGAGACATGTGGCAGCACTATAGCAGTTGACTAGGAAGATGACAGATCCAATCAGAATTGGACACGTGACATGTGATTTGGGCAAATGTGGTGGTGCCACGTGGCCCATGCATGGGCAACCACATGGAACCCAATTAGTAGTCGAATGGAAAGTTCCAAAAATAAGTTTGGGGTCCATGGGTTTTGAATCCACGACCACCACAAGCCCAAGTGCCTTCAGAAATGGTACAACACCAACGTGCCCACATTGTTTCTTGTTATGCAACACCACATTAAATATATTTAAAGCGCATATATGTAAGGTTTGGCATGGGATGGGGCTGGGGCTAAGCCCCAGCCCATGGTATATCATCCTAACCTACGACCGGGGGCTCATGCTTTCAACTACAACCACCAGCGCACATTAAGCTAGGGCTTTGAGTATTTTTCCACAAGATCGGGAGTTTCCACTTGAAAGGCACGCGGGGAGTTTTCCTATTTTAGGTCGAGGTCACCTCATAATGCGCCATATAACCAGGTCTAGCGAGATTTAAGGGGACAACACTTAGCCCTTTGGGCTAGTGCTTGGCTATTTATATTGCATGTGACCAAGTTTTGATGAGCGTGCACCACATTTTGGGGGCTTAAGCCCAAATTTATGTAAAAAATGGGTTTTTACTATAGTTTTTGGCAATTTTAATTGATTTTTGCTTGACATAATGACCATAATTGTTTTTTTTTTTTATCTTGGCCATTTGGAGGGGGATTTGATCACAAAAAGAGGCCATATCTTCAGGGGAAGTTGGGATTCCTCATCTGAGCCTGAAAACTATAAAAAACCAAGCTTTTTGAAGCTTGAAAAAGACTTTTTGATGCAGGTATTTGAAGGAGCAGTTTGTAATTTTTGGCCTTTTGCCATGTTTTGAGAGGCATTTTTCTCATGTTGTTGAGAGTAGTTTGATGACGCATATATGAATTTGAGTAATGAGGTCTTGCACAACATATTTGAGGCATGTTATGTAACAACAAAGAGCCATTGTAAGAGAACTTGAGCATTCTAAAGAGCAATAAAGAGGTCCTCCACTTGGAAGCGGGCCCGAAGATGTAGCCAATGATTGATGAACTCCGTTAACAAGTTCTTGTCCCCATTTCTCTTTCTGTTTTGTTGATCTCTTCTCTTAATTTGCAACATGTTTATTAATGGTTGATCTCTTTAATCATTAATGAGCATTAAGTAAAAGTCACATTTGATATTCCGGAATAAGTTAATGAGTTTTTGTATTTCACATTCTGATCGATCCGATGCATAAAATACAATAAAATAAACTTGCAATTTATCAGTAATACCTTCATTTTTGGATCAAGTTTATGGTAACAAAGAATTTGGTTTTAAAGGTTTGACAGGAATTGCAAGCATTGGATGCTCACTATAGAAAAACTTAAGCGAGGAGAAGGCCAACTTGAGGCTCTTAATACAAAGATTCAAAGGAGACAACATAAACAAGAGATGTCTTCACCAAGAAAACTAGTTCCTTTTTCATCTGAGGATGATTTCTTTGATTCATTTCAATTGATGAAATCCATGGTAGAGGAACTTTATCAGGAAAGAGGACTGCGAAGAAATACAAAAGTTGAAGAAGGTGAATCTTCAGTAAGAGAAGAAGGAGGAATTGGAGGTGGTGGACCTTAGAAACCTTCTTCTCCTTCATCCTCGTCATCTACAAGTGAAGCAAGTGTACATCCCTCCAAGGATAAGAAAACTAAGAAAACTCATCATTCTTTTGATATGCCTTTATTAAAGTTAGATGTAAAGTTTCAATTACCCACTTATGATGGTGAATTAGATACAGAAAAACTAGATAATTGGGTGAGACAGTTAGAAGTCTATTGCAGGATACAAAGGATTGTTGATGATGAAACAAAGATCCAACTTGCAAGTCTCAAATTGGGAGGCACAACTCTCATATGGTGGGAAAGCAAAGCTAAGGATGATCTCAATAAAAATGGTAAAACAATATCTTCTTGGAATGATATTATCATTGCTTTGAAGAAACAATTATATCCATTAGCATGCATGCAACAGGAAATGATGAATTGGCAAAGTTTAAGGCAAGTTAAAGGTCAAAGTGTACGAGAATATACTCAAATATTTCGTAAGAAAGCATTAAATTTGGGTATTCCTTTATATACACAAGAGACACTCCTAAAATATATTGGTGGTTTACATTCTTATCTCAAGCGCACTATTCTTATGCTAAATCCTTCTAACTTTCATGAAGTATGTGTACAAGCCATTCACATTGAATCAAGTAAAGGGAATGTTGGTGATAGTGTTTCTACATATACTTGGCAAAGAAAGGATGTAGGGAAAAGGAAAGAGAAAGAGAAGAAGACAACCACAGCAAGAAAGGAGAAACCTACTTGCAAGCATTGAAATAAAGTAGGTCATGATGAAGATCGTTGTTGGGTCTTACATCCAAACTTGAAGCCAAAGAAGTGTGCCAACCACGGAAGGAAGAATACCACAACTACGATAGTTCAAGTGGATCTTGGATCGGATTCCAGTGATGAGACACATGTTGTAGCTATGGGAATCCGAGGTATAAATTATGTTGCAAGTACTAGTTCTTCTACATCAGTTGATGTAAATGATGAGTGTAAAAGAAGTGAACTTTTCCACATAAGGGTCATAAAAAATAATGTTAAAGTTGATACACTTGTAGACAGTGGATCACAAGACAATCTAATCAATGAAGAGGTTGTAAATAACTTGGGAATTGAAACAAATCCACATCTTAAACCATATCCATTGGGGTGGATATGTGGTGATAATAATTTGCAAGTAACCAAGCAACGTAAAATCAAGTTTGCAATCACTTCTAATTATGTTGATGAAGTAGAGCTTGATATAGTGCCACTGGACATATGTGGAATTGTACTGGGAAGCCCATACCTTTATGATAGGAAATCTATATTCTACATGGAGGAGAATACATATTGCTTCAAGAAAGATGGGAAAGAGTACATTGTTCGTGCTCATTGCATGAAAACTGACAGGTCATTTGGAGCTAAAGGGAAGTTAAAAAGAATGATAAATGCAAGCAAAATCTTAACACTTATGTCTATAACAAAACAAGAAATTAGTGATGCTAAACATGATATGGTTCAATATGATTCTAACAGTCATGAAGTGTCACCATAGGTACAACATGAGGTTCAACTGCAGAATTTGATTATTGTTCTTGTTCAAAAGGGGAAGCATGTTGTTTCATTCTCATTAGCATGTCTAGTATTGTTGATTAGTTTGCTGCTATTCAGTGGTGTATGGCTGCTAACTGCGACAAATAATGTAGATGATTGTGCAATTGATGAGATGATTACTTTAGTAAACAATGCTATCTCAGTTTTCATGTTTGTTGTGATTAATCAGGTGATCATTGTCCCAGCAGAGAGGATGAATGATACAGGACAAGTGGGGAGGCAGTACCCTCACTTATCACCTGAGTAAAAGTGGACTTTTGGTGGTCCAAAATATTCCAAAGTGGGGAGGAATGATCGAGGAGGCTCCCAAGGCTCAGAAAATGCTCAAAAATGAAAGTTCTCAGAATTGAGTGAAACCAATTCCATTGCGATCGGCCCATCGTGTTGATTCTGGTGATATATTTACTTTCTCAAACAGACTTCGTATGTGATAGTTATCGCACTCTGATCAGATTCTCAAACAGCTAAAAAATCAAAGGTCAACTGGAAAAAAAAGTGAATACTGACGTCAACATGACATCACCAAAGATAATTAATGATGCAGATGTGGAAGAGACATGTTGCAACACTACAACAGTTGACTGGGAAGATGACGGATCCAATCAGAATTGGACACGTGGCATGTGATTTGGGCAAATGTGGTGGTGCCACGTGGCCCAGGCATGGGCATCCACGTGGCACCCAGTCAACAGTCGAATGGCAAGTGCCAAAAATAATTTTGGGGTCCATGGGTTTTTAACCCACTCCATATGCAAGAGTTATATTTACTTTCTCAAATGGGCTTCGTATGCGAGAGTTATCTTACTCTGATCAGATTCTCAAACAACTAAAAAATCAAAGGTCAACTAGCAAAAAAGTCAATGCTGATGTCAGCATGATGTCACCAAAGCTAATTAATGATGCTGATGTGGTGGAGACATGTGGCAGCACTATAGCAGTTGACTGGGAAGATGACAGATCCAATCAGAATTGGACACATGGCATGTGATTTGGGAAAATGTGGTGGTGCCACGTGGCCCAGGCATGGGCAACCATGTGGCACCCAGTCAACAGTCAAATGGCAAGTTCCAAAAATAAGTTTGGGGTCCATGGGATTTAAACTCGTGACCACCGCAAGCCCAAGCACCTTCAGAAATGGTACAACACCAACGCACCCACATTGTTTGTTGTTATGTAACACCACATTAAATATATTTAAAGCACATATATGTAAGGTTTGGAGCGAGAGGGGGTTGGGGATAAGCCCCAACCCATGTTCTATCATTCTAACCTAAAACCGGGGGCACGAACTTTCCAATACAACCACTAGTGCACATTAAGCCAGGGCTCCGAGTATTTTTCCACAAGATCGAGAGCTTCCACTTGAAAGGCGTGAGGGGATTTTTCCTATTTTAGGCCAAGGTCACCTCATAATGCGCCATATAACCAGGGATAACGTGATTTAAGGGGCTAGCGCTTGGCCATTTATAGTGCATGTGACCAAGTTTTGAAGAGTGCGCGCTATATTTTGGGGGCTTAAGCCCAAATTTATGTAAAAAATGGGTTTTTACTATAGTTTTTTGCATTTTTAATTGATTTTTCCCTGATATAATGACAAGAATTGGTTTTTTGAGGATATCTTGGCCATTTGGAGGGCGATTTGATCCCAAAAAGAGGCCAAATATTCAGGGGAAGTTGGGCTTCCTCATATGATCCTGAAAACTATAAAAAACTAGGCTTTTTTAAGCTTGAAAAAGACTTTTTGATGCAGGGATTTGAAGGAGCAGTTTGTAATTTTTGGCCTTTTGCCATGTTTTGAGAGGCATTTTTCTCATGTTGTTGAGAAGAGTTTGATGATGCATGTATGAATCTGAGCAAGGAGGTCTTGCACAACAAATCTGAGGCATGTTATGTAACATCAAAGAGCCATTGTAAGAGAGCTTGAGCATTCTAAAGAGAAATAAACAGGTCCTCCACTTGGAAGCGGACCCAGAGACGTAGCCAACGATTGGTGAACTCCGTTAACAAGTTCTTTTCTCTATTTCTCTTTCTGTTTTGTTGTTCTCTTCTCTTAATTTGTAGTATGTTTATTAATGGTTGATCTCTTTAATTATTAATGAGCATCAAGTAAAAGTCACATTTGATATTCTGCAATAAGTTAATGAGTTTATGTATTTTGCATTCTTATCGATCTGATGCATAAAATACAATAAACTAAACTTTCAATTTATCAGTAATACCTTCATTTTTGGATCAATGATTCATGTATGAAAACCGTAGAATAATATTTGAACACAATGTTGTCTTTAATCTCATAAAGTGGCGCTCAACCTTGAGAGGCCACACAATGTTTTCTTGATGTGACAACTAGTGCAAAGAGAGAACCAACTGTGAGAAGTGGGAGATGAAATTCCTGTAGAAATTGATACCCCCAATAAAACTTTTGAGTTCATGTGCATTTGATGGCGCAGGACATTGCACGAATGCTTGCACCTAAGATGGATCTGGGTTCACACTTTGTGTATTCAATATGAAGCCCAAATATTGGATGGAAGGCTATCCAAAAAATGACTTCTTTTCTTTCACTTGCAACTTATGTTCACGTAGCAACTCAAGAAATCTGTGCACTTGTTGTAGATGGTATTGCCAAGAGTCACTGAAGATCAAAATATCATATAAATAAATGACAACAAACTTACCCAGGTATGGCCTAAATATGTCATTAATTAGACACATGAATGTGGTTGGCCCACTTGTCAGTCCAAATGACATTACCATCCATTTGAAAAGACTAAATTTGGTTTTGAACATTGTATTCCATGTGTTTGTTTCTTGCATGTGCACTTGATGATACATCGTTGTCAAGTCCATCTTAGTGAAGAATCGAGCCCCTTGTAGGTGGTCCAACAAATCCTCAATCTAGGGTAGGACATATCGGTTTTTAATAATGGCTTTATTGAGGGCATGGTAGTCAGTCGTAAGGTGCCATTCAAAAGTGTCTTTCTTGGTCATAATAAAGGAAATGGATACACATGATGACGAAGAAGGTTTGATGTGTCCTAACTCCAAAATTTGGCTAATTTGGCATTCAGTTTCAGAAGCTTCTCAAGGACTAGCAATTCGGTATGCAGTGGTGTTGGGCAATGATGTGCCTAGTATGAGTTCAATGGAGTTTTCAATAGAGAGTGAAGGGGGTAAGCCTGTGGGTTGTGAGAAGACATCTTTGAATTATTGGAGCAAGGGGACCATGTCCGGGGGTATCAGTTTGGACAAATTATCAGGATTCATAGGGAAAAAGAGTCAAAATGATAGACATTTATTGATATTGATATTCTTAATAGTTTCTTTGTCTGTAATTGACAGAGTGGATTCAAGAGACAAAGAGGTGAGAACATAGGTACGTCCTTCAATTTGAAAATGACATTGGTGAGATTTGGCATGGTATACAACATGTTTGGCCTGTTGGTATGGAAGGACGAGTAGAAATTGACACAATCCAAAGGTGAAACATCACACGTTACAGTATCTCGAAAGGGGCCAATGACGAAAGTGATGGCACAACACCATGAAACTGTGAGACGAGGGTCTCCCTTTTTTACCCAACCAATTTGGTAGGGGGATGGGTGCGGAGTAGTGGGAAGTTGGAGGCGTTGAACTAGGTCTTGTGAGACAAGGTTCTTTTGAATTCCATTGTCCATAATGAGGGTGACCAATTCATGTTTAATATGGAAATTATGGGTGAATAGAGGGGCAATATATGTGCTTGGTTCATTATCACTCATGAATATCAGAGATGGATCTACTTCGATGGGATTATCAAGGGAAATAACTTTTGGAGATGTAAGGGAGTCGAGCGTAGTGATTTCTGCAAACGAGGTTTCATTGGTGCACATACTCTTAAGTGCATGACAATCTGTGGAAGAATGTGAGTTGGTCTTGTGGAAATAACACCAGGTCACATTTCTAGGTGAGGTGGGGGAGGCCTGAGGACTAGTGGTTGGGGAATGAAGAAAATTACCATTAGTGGAGGGTCCAACATGGGGTTGGGGGGAGCGTATTTGAGGAACCACCTTATGTTCCATGGCCAAGGTGTGAAGAAACACCTTTTCCAGGGAAGGGTTGTCGAACAGATCTACTTCATGACATATATTTAACAATAAACCAAAATTAAACTTGACAATAAATACCTCTTTGTGATCTATGATGTGTAGCTGGATGTTTAGTTTGCAGAAGATATCGATGTATCCATGGATGGATTGATTGGCTATTTGTTAGAACTGCAACCATTTGGCGAGGAGGTTATGGAGATAACCTGGTGGATAGAAGCGCTCTCCAAGAGCCTGACAGAATCCATCCCACATTATGATGTTTGAGTATGTTGGGTCAACCAAGTCGCCTATGTCAATGACTAAGGAACAATTCTTCAGCTGAGTATGCCACCATGTCTGCGCAATACCTTCGAGTTGTAGACTGGTGATCTAGATTTTCATGTCGTCGATCATCTCAGGGCATGTGCAGAAGTATGTGGAAAGGCTGTGCAACCACAAGTCGACGGTCTCACCATTCATTTGTCCTAAGAACTTGGGAAATTGGAGGTGTGTATCAAGATCCATGTGTGTCGGGCCTCAAATATCTTGCAAGAAAAGGAGCTCATGGAGAACCATATCTAAGTCTTGAATTAGAGCTATGGAATTATAGGAGGAATCCTCTGTGGATGGATCCTTGCATGGAAGAATAATTTTCATTCACCACAGATGTCTATCTGATATTGGATGTTGTGTTGAGAGTTCCTTGGATTCTAGATGCATTGAGAAAGAACCTGATGCCTTAAAGAGGTTGTGTGGAGTAAGCACGCTGAAATCCTGAAAAAGGGTGCACCGGAAGTCCTAAGAAGGATTGAAAATTTTGAGAAAAAAAAAATTGGTGGATGGCCTCTCTTCTAAATCCTATGGTTGAGAGAAAGTTGGCTTGGATCCAGGTTTTGATACCAATTGATCTACAAATCTATATGTAACAATTAAAAAATGTAGCCAATAAACTAGATTAACATTAAAAAAGAAAACATTGCATCGTAAAAGGATTCATAGAATAGATGAGAAAAACATTGGGAATGAGAAGTCAAAATGACCATCAACTCTTTTCAGCAAGGAAGATGCCTTTTTAGCAACCTGGGCGATTTTTTGTTTTGTAGAAACAACACATAAGCTGTTACTTTGTTTATGAGTGCTTTGCACAGTGATATTGACAAGCATTGTTTACAACGCTACTGACTGAACTAACCTTCTAACAAAAAATATGGAATTCTCTCTTACATTGGATTGACGAGGGTTGTTTATTAGTAAATTTACTAACAAAACTGACATGTTATCTAATTATTAGAAGTCTCCCTCCTCAACTTGACTTGTGAGGGAATTTTACAATAGCAATTACTCATGTTGACTGACGAGGGAAGGTGGACGCCCTCCCTATTATCCCACTATTCAAAGGATCATGCTTCATGTTGGTGTTTTCCCTACGACCATGCCAACATATATGAGTATTTCAAACTACTCAAGTCCTCAGTGAATTGAATTTGAAGTACTTAGAACAATTTGTAATCCAATAAGTTATAAGGTTATTCAAACTCACTTAAGTGAGAAACTAAGCAATGCAAAAAAGAAAGCATGCAAAGCTTCTTATAACCATGAATTACATTTCTAAATTCATACATAAGAAAATACAAGCTTACCTTCATAATCATAAACATGAATTCAAGAAGAGATGGTTTTCCTATCTTTTAAATAGAATGGTCTAAGAAATTGGTCGATTGTGAGAAATTTTCCACCCAATCATAGGCATCCACTATAGATGCTACCCCCAAGCCAAACTACAAGGGCACCAGGGAAAAACATATTGGTCAAGGACTCTCAATTCATCCACCCAATCCAATTTCTCTCAAGCTTAAAATTTTTTTTTACCACATAATACTCTAGGGAACCATCCAACCAAAACAACCTTAGTACTCTCTTCCACTACCCCACACACCACAAGGAATATACTTCCCTTCTCTTCTCAATAATCTCTCATGAACCTTCTTCCCTCTAGTACTCTTCATTGTGTGCAAAAAGAGTCTAATTTAATGTCTACCTTTAGGAATAACATAGAAGAGTTATACTTCATCTCTTGCTCACTCAATGAATAATAAACTATGGGGAAATGGATGGTTTCCTTAATAACCTAGCCTCTATGCTCATTTGCAACCTTTCATCTCTCTTTTCTCAAATCCACCATCTTCTCTTAAACAACTCTATTTGGTCTTCTATGGGTTTGAATCTCAATCTCTCACTTGAGAATGTGACTCCAGAACTTTAGAGGTGTATCGACATGAGAGAATGGTTCAAATTATGAGAGTGATGGTAAAAATGGGTTTAAATGAGAATCCCTGGGTTGTAAGAATGAATGAGTTGGCATTAAAATGGTAATATTTTTTGAGCCAATTTGAATTAGCATGGAATATAGTACACATGAATAGAGGAGGTTCAAATTCCTATAAAGATGGAGTCTCTTACACTCATGATTTTTGTACTCAACCCCCATGCCTTCATAACTATGGAATATCCACCAACCACTTCCTGTGTTTAATTATGTGAAAATTTAGCAAACAAATTGTGAAATTTTGTGCAATCTACGGGGGTGAGAATCCCCCCCTCCATGTGGAAAATTTTCTAAGTAGTATGGTTTGTCTAGCTAACATCTGAAAAAATGATTTTTGTGCATATTCAAAGTGGGGACAAAGTAGTTGCTTAAAAAATGAAAAGTGATGAACAATTCTACCTATTTCAAGGCCTTACCTAAATGTGAGGCGATGTTTATAGAAAATACAAATATTCTTGGGATTCAAACTAGTGGGATCAATATGCATTATGGATTCTCATTTCTTATTGTGTCTTTCTTTTATAAATTTTAGAGTTTGTATGTGTTGAACTATTAATTGTACCCTACAAAGATGCATTTTGTAGATTATGCTTATGAGACATGTGCATTTTGAGATGATTTCCCTATGGTTCTCTTCTACCCATGCATATTCAAGTGTGATGTCTTTCATGTCTTCAATGGATTCTATTAAGTTGGTTCTATAGTATAGATAACTTCAACATAGAAGTTGTTTGAGAGATTTTTTCCTTTAAACATGCCCCTTGTCATATTCACATTGGCTATATTTTCTTGTTCACAATTTGATGTATTATGGAATATACAAGGAAGTATCCTTCTTGCAAATACGGATAGCGTTGTAATAAATGTATATGTCATTAAAGATTATATTTCCTCCCCATTTTTGGTTATGAGAACCTTATTTTTCTTTCAAGAACATTTGACTTGTACTTAAGAAAGTACACCCAACATTTTCCTGAAATGTTATCAACAAATGTCATAAGAACTTGTACTAAAAAATGTGTATTTTTCATGGATATAGAGGTCAATTTGCACCAATTCTATTTGCATACTTACTCTCCATTATTTTTCAAATTTATCCCTATGTTGCATGCCAAACATCAAATTAAAAAACCATACATCAATCAAATCATAATAGGATCTCCCTTCTTTCTCATAAATATTATATTGATACATCAATAAAATCATATTATTCTTTAACATTTTTATAGATATTCTTCAAGAAACCTAAATTTTTGGGTGCAATCCACTCTTGGGTGTGTAGGTGCCCTCAGCCCTCTTTTTTAATTTTTTTTTTATATGATGTTTCCTATAAACTTTCATTGATGAGCATCCACCACCTACCAAGAGGTGGGACATTATTTACGCTATCATACAACCACTTAACTTGAATTAATGGTCATGGTGACTCAACCAATGAAAAAGCCCCCTTGGGGGAGTGTGCTAGCAATTCTTAAGGAATCAAACCCTAATAGAGGTTGTAATAGTGCCTAATTTTAATTGAACGAACTCAACTCTTTGATGAATGTAATTTTCTTTTAGTTCCACCATTTTGGGTTTCATTTGTGCCAATATTTTAAATTTCATCAACTTTTGCAATGATAGTGACTTTATTTTCTACTTTAGAAAATCCATATCTTTCCTTAATGAAGAACATAAGACAATTAACTCTATATTTTCCATTATTCATCACATTAATGTCTTCTTATTCATGCGATTGACCTTCAATACTTTCAATCTTGAGCCTTAGGATTACATAGGTGTAAATAATATATATTTTTTTATGTCCCATAATACATTGATCATGACATGATGGAAGGGTCTACATGCAAATTCATCCACATCCTCAAATCAATGCACAAATTGAATTGAGCAAGTGGTCTTTATTATTCCATTTTATTATGCTTCAATTTTTACAATGACCTCATGTAAAAACCTCCATGCTAATACATTATTTTCAATTAACTCATATACCCATTAAATATATTGGTTGTCTAAATTGAATGCTCATAAAAATCTTCTTAGAATTCCTTGTGGTAAATTGGGTATGCCCTATGAGGCAGCAGGAGCGGGGGGGTCCATTTATGATCCTCATGGACTTGAGAGACTCACTTTCTCTTGGGTTTTGGGAGATCCCACCAACAACCAATCTGATTTACTTGCACTCTTCATGGGTATAATATTAGCTAAACTAGAGCAGATCAAATATTTGGTCATTTTGGGAGATTCTAATTTATGAAGTTGTCATTAAAACTATCAAGGAATACCACAACATCTCGAAAAGGAAAAAATAATCATCATATTTGTGAAAATTTCAAGAGCTAGAAAGTTTCAATGAAGTCATATTTTATCATATCCTAAGGGATGACAATAAAAGAGCAGATGGATTGGAAAACCAAGGATCTCTCCTTTGATTAGAAAAATTATGTTCAAGCTCTAAAGAAACCTTGAATTACCCTACATAATTTGTGTTCTTCTAGATACAAACTCTTTCATTATGAAACTAATCAAACTATATGAACACGGCCTATGTATCAAACCCTTTGATTATTGGAATCAATTATCAACCATGTCCTTTCAATCCTTTCCCAACCATGTGTCCCTTTGTCCTCTCCACATTTAAATCGAATGTACACATTTATCTCTCATACATTCGAGTTCCCTTTAGTGCATTTTCCAGACCCTTCCTGCATTTATTCCTCATCCCTTATCACAATTTATTGGTACTAGATATTCTATCCCCGTGTGGAGATGCGACATCACAACAGGTTATATTGGGTGACAATGAATCCATCCTTTGCATTGATTTCTTGTCCCTTCATCTTGTTCGGGGTGTTTTGTGGTGGTGATAGGCATCGGATTTTCGTGCTTCTTCCTATAGGTTTCAGGATTTCTCATCCTTTGTTACCTATTCTTTCCATGGGAGGAAACTTCTCCTTTCAATGCTCTCTCTACAAATCTTTGCGTTCTAAGGTTTTCTCTTCAACACCATTCACCACTTTGATAAATAACTTTGCGATTTTTCTCCTTGGACTCAGGGTATGTAGTAAAACACAAAATATTTTGGGCATCATCATCTCGATCTCATCATGGGCTTCTCAGTCTTAGTCTTTTGGACTTCATGGTGTTTTGGCCTGCATTATGTCTTCCCCATGCCACATTCCTATGTGGCACAAGGGTTCTTCTGAGAAATATCTCGTGGATTATTTCATCCCTCAATCCATTAGCAAGAAATTGGGTTGTATGGAAAAGCAAATCACTTCAATGAGAGAATATCAATATGAATTCAATCATGCAAAGGAATGGGAGATGCAATCTTTTTTTCAATCTCTAGCTAAACAAAATGAAGAGTTGGCACATCCACAACGTGAAAATCAATTTCTTTTGAATTGTTTGGTAGCTCAAAGCACTCAGAGCACATCATACTCTAATCATGAAAGTGCCTCTATCTTGGTTCAACAAGCACTAAATTTAAACCAAGACATCGACACTCAAGAACTTCGTGGAACTGTTGACTTAGAATTAAAGTTGTAATGTTGAATTTCTCTTTATGTACTATAAATCTCAGTTTGTTTTAGCATCTTTTATCAGAATATATACTAGTAGGCACAATAGTACATTGACAAATTTGAAGTTTGATCCTCTTCTATCATGGAAGGATCTAAATTTTGCTGCCCTTTTTTGCATAGGACTTTGTAGGATCCATATAACTTTTCGTTGTTCTCCTCATCAACAACTTTTTATAATAGGAAGCTACTTTTTCTCGTTAAAAAAATTGTGTATGCCCTTATCCTTCCACTAGGAGTCTTGGATTAGAAATTGTTTAAACCCTCCCTTGAGGAAGAGTGCTTGTTGAATTTCTTGCTTCACGACCCCTCTTTAAAACTTGCATTGATAAAATTCCATTATTATTGAATTTCTTTCTTAAGTATTCATGGCCCCTCTTTAAAACCTTGCATTGATAAAATTCCATTATCTTGACCTTGAAAGGTCATTATGCCACACTACTTGTTATGATTATTGCTCTAAGAGAATTAAGGTGTTCTTATATAGTTTAGGGTGAGAGATATATCCCTCTACATTTGATATAGGGAATGCTAGTAAATTGAAATGAAAAAATATATATATCCACTATTTAATATAAAAATAGAATAAAAAAATTTTAAAAATCAATAAGGTAAAAAGAAATAAATAAAATAAAACTAACATAAATACATCTTAACTTCAATTATTTCAAATACTAAAAGGACTTGATAAATTTTCTTTTAATAATTTTTTAATATATAATAAATTTGAAACTATAATCTCTCTACACATTAAATTTGAAACTAAAAATAAATCTATTAAACCATCTCTAACTTCTATGAAATCATAAAATTTGAAACTAAAAATAAATCTATTAAACCATCTTTAACTTCTATGAAATCATAGTATTTTGAAATTCTTTTAATAATATTAATACTTTCAATCTTATTTAATAAAATTTCTTCCCTTTAATTATTTAAATATTGTTTTTCTATTCTTATCCATTTCATTGAAGATAAATTTAACAAGGAGAGCTACAAAGGGCAACAATTCCCTGCCAATTGTGGTAGAGGAAAAATGTTTTCGACCCAACACTACACCAAAACCACCTAGTGCTTGAGACATGGAAGTTGGTGACTTCAGAAACACAAAACCCAAGTACAATCTACCAATGCAAGGGGGAAGTTATGTTTTGTTATTCTTTAGAAAACAATCATAGAATATGAATGCTAATGGATATTTGGGTTTTCTTATTCATAATTTGTATGTCTGTAATTTGTTGATATTATTGTTAGTGTCAATATTGTTGATATGGCTCTAAAGGATATTGATGTATAGTGGACCTAGAAACAATAGAAACAAATATCAAAGTAAGAGAAACAAATATATGTTGAGTCTCTGTTGAGAGACAATGAGACTAGTGAGCATTGTTTACAATGCTACTGACATACTGACTAAACTGACCTTCTAACAAAAAATATGGAACTCCCTCTTACATTGGACAAACAAGGGATGTTTATTAATTCACTGATTGACAAAACTGACATGCTATCTATTTATTAGAAGTCGTCATGCTCAACTTGAATGGAAAGCGCAGTTTACAATAGAAATTACTCATGTTGACTAGCGAGGGAAGGTGGACACCCTTCCTGGTGGCCCAATTCCTCCCTATTTAGATTTAGAAGTGTCCCCGCTTCTTCCAGCAAGTGAGGGAAAGAACACTGCAACGTTTCTATAGACATCCACTTGGCCTGCACAGGTATATGTCCCTTGCGGCCCACAAGATATGAAGTATAGTGTTGTGGGTGAGTGTTCTGAGTCTTGGAGTCTAAAATGGTGTCCGCGAGTAGAGGAGGTTGAAAATCGAGGATATTTTCCACCTGATGATGAACATCAACAATTTCCTCCAGAAGCAATGGTTTGAACAGCTTGAGATTGTTGACATTAAGCACATCGTGGATGTCGAGTTGTGGTGGAAGGTCCCGGCGATAAGAATTCTCACCAATTCTTTCAAGAATTGTTTATGGACCATACCACAATGGATGGAGCTTATGATGTTGTCATTTGAAGTGATGCTTGTCTAGTAGAAACCACACTCTATCGCCAAACTAAAAGACCAGAGGTGTGTGTCGTTTATCATGTCATTGCTTGGCGCATTTCTATGTTGCATGTAATGCCTCTTCTACTTGTGAATGTCTTTGAGCTATGTTGTGGATGAATATTTTCACTGAGTGTTTCTCATGTTTTTGGCATGCAGACCCCAGGGGTGTGAGAGTGACATGTAATTCTAAGGACGCACTTTGATGAAATCCCCAAAATACCTCAAAGGGTGAGAAGTCGGTGGGGGAGTAGGTCACCTTATTATAGTGATATAGGTGGATATCGGTGCCCACCCACCTTTGCCAACTAGTTCAAAATATGTTTTTTTGTAATTTTGGCAATTTACTATTTTTAGTAGTTTTTAATTTCCAGGGCCAATTTGAGGGCCTAAACAACATTTTTTTCATGTTTAGGCACCTCAATGATAGCCAAAGTCTCTGATTGAGCTCCCTAAATGAATCTCCTCGTCAATACCTTTCCAACAAGCTATCATGCGCCCTAAACAAAGATCCTTTGCAAAACTTACGACCCTGAGAAGTTAATGCACTAACCCCAGCGAGGTCCACATGAATTTTGGTGCTTTGTCTCCTGGGGTTAGGTTTTTGGATGTCTAGGGTTTTGGAATTCATATTTATTGTAAAAATTCCTTTAGATCCTCATTGTACTCATATTCTTGCGAATGAGTGTAGTCGTCACATCTCTTCTCAGAGATAAGATACCACCATTCTAGCAAGCTTGTTTGAGTCTGCATTTTACAGTTTTCAGCATATTTCTTATTTAATGGAAGTCAATTTTTATTGTATATGTGTTATTGTTCACTGTGTCTTTGTGTTAACATTATAAATCCATGGTTTCATTTCATTCCTCTCATAAATTTGGATCATATAGCTATGTTGAATTCTGTGCAGATAAGGGTCCCAATGCTTATTTTTGACAAACTAGTTGTGAAGGGAGTGAACTAGAGTATGGTTGACCACCTCTGTTTGGTCGTCATTATGGGGGTGAAATGTCATGGAAAAATAAATTTGGCATCCTAGTGAGGACCATAGTGTATGCTAGAAGGTACTGAGGAAGCGAGAGTCACGATCCGAAATGATACTACTGGGTAAACCAAAATGGGGCCATACATGATGGAAAAATAGTTTGGTGATCTGCGCCACAGTTGTAGTTTTATGATAGGGGATGAGTAGAGACATTTTAGAAAAATGACACACTGCAACCCAAATAACATCATGCTTGCGAAGAAGTGTAGGGATCCCACTCAGAAAGTCCATGGACGAGAAGGAATGGGTAGAGGTTGGTATAGACCATGCAGATGGTTAGAGGGATTACTTTGTGAACAAAGAGAGCATGTGTGAATAATATTTTATTCTTGTTTGGATAGTTCAGGCTAGTAAAAATGGTGTTGGAAATTGAGAATGGTCTTGTTTGTGCCTAAATATCTCCCGCAAGAAGAGGCATGTGCCTCTCTTATGAAGATGAGACAATCTTTTTTTTGTGGCATACAAAGCTGATTGAGTTTGTATAGCCAACCATCACGAATCGTGTAGTCCATAAAGGGGGTCTGGTTGATGACAATAGGTTGTATCAAGGCTCACCAGACTTCATCGAAACATGTATTTGTAGCATACATGTCCTTCCATGCATCATAAGTTGCACAACACAACTATAAAATGTGCAGAACCTACAATGGGTGTTGACTTAACAAGTCTTCCATCTTTTTGGAAGTACCTGATCCAGATTTTATGAGAAGAATGAAATGACTACATATTATTAACAGGTTATTAACACAAAATAAAAGAGATACAGTAAAAATGGTTTTCTATTCAATAAGGAAATAAGATGAAACTGTAAAATGCAACAGAAACAAGCTTGTTGGAATGGTGGCGGCTTATCTCTGATAAGAGATGTGATGGTTGCGCTTATTCTCAAGAAGATGATTAAAATGAGGATTTGAAGGCCTTTTTTACAATAAACAAGAATTCCAAAAACCCTACACATCCAAAAATGTAACCCTAGTAGATGAAGCACCAAAAGTCACGTGGGCCCCATTTGGGTAAGTTAGTACATCAACTTCTCGGGGTTGTAACTTTTGCATACGATCTTCGTTTTAGGCGTATTATAGCCCATTGGAAAGGTATCATCGAGGAGATTAATTTTGGATAAAATATCAAAGGAAGTTCCATATTTCTCCCCCTTTTCCCAAAATACATCGTTTAGGGCCTCAAAACGACTTCGGAAGTGAAAAACTACTAAAAATAGTAAATTACCAAAATTGCCATAAAACTATTTTGGGCTAGTTGGAAAAGGTGGGTGGCCACCGATATCCACCTGGATCAATCCTCCCTCCTTAGGAAGAAATGGTCTCCATTTCATTTATTTCCCCCATCGGATGAGGAAACTTTTGTTGAATTTGGCCTCGGGTGAGCCACTTGCCTTGTTGCAGGAGTTGCCTTGCTTTGACGACTCGATAAAGCTAGATCCTTTGCTGTCGAGTGCTGTTGATATGTGTGTCCATAATATGATCACTGGATTCCTATTGTATTCAGTTGAGGTTGAGCTATATTGGTGTCATTTGTTCTGTTACTTCTGAGGTGTTCAATAATGGTGGGAAATAAGGGCAAAGGAGATCCATGTTGAACACTGGGTCCAGGCCAAAGAAAGGAGGAATATTGAGCTCAAAAGAATTATCCCCTACGGCCTTGGTGATGGGGTATGGCCCATAACAGAGTGGGAGAATCTTTCTATGGGGTCGTGTAAGGCGTTCTTTCTACAAGTGCAACCAAACTTTTTCACCCACCTGAAACTTATGTGGCACCCGATGTTGATCATGGCACTGATTGTGCTTGTCATTGGACTTCTATAGGATATCCTGAACTTGTTGGCATATGTTCTGGATCCACTCAATGAACCAAGTGGCTTTGTCATCTTCAGTTGGAGTAGGATATGAGTTGGACAAGGTGACTGCAAGGGGAAGTGCAAAATCTATGGGACCCAATGGTTGGAATCTCAACCCCACCTGAAAGGGGTTATGGCTGGTTGAGCTATACAGGGCTCGGTTGTAGCTATGCTGGACATAGGGAAGGCTCTCATCCTATGTGAGAGGGTTCTTTGAATTATACATGCAAATCATATGCACAATCATTCGATTTATGACCTCGGTTTGGCCATCTGTCTAGGGGTGGAAGGTCATGGATTTGGTGAGCTTAGTGTCTAGCAGTGACCAGAGGATCAACCAAAATGTGTTCAGAAATCGACTATCCCGATCTGAGACAATGGTTTGTGGGATTAAAAAATGTACCCAGACTCGTTCAATGAATAGCTTGGCAGTGGCCTCTGCTATGATGTTCTTCTTGCAGGCAACCATAATCGCCATCTTAGAAAAGCGATCAACAACCACAAAACACAATCATTTCCCCACTTGGTGGACGGGAGGCCCGACATGTAGTCCATTGAGATGGATTCCCATGGCCTTTTAGAAGTAGGAAGAGGGATGTACAAGACCTATTTCTTAGTGGTCAATTTGGCAATAGCACAGGCAGTGAAAGACCCAATATACTTGCTGACCTCCTGTCGAAGTTTCGGCCAGTAGAAATGTTCCTGTAGCATCACCACTGTCTTTTTGACATCGAAGTGTCATGCCACCCGAGTGTAGTGGGATTCCCATATCAACTTCGCTCGCTCGCTTAATGGAACACAGATATGGCCCAGATGACAGAACAACCCATCCTGAAGATGGAAATTATCGACAACTACGTTTGCACCCAAAATTTGGTATATGGTGGCAAAGTCTTGGAATGTCTCATAGAGTTGGGGCCATCCAGAGGTCTCATGGCCAAAAGAGTCTAGCACCATGGTGAGTGCCGCAAATGGAGGTCTATTGAGGAAATCAATGATGCAATTGGTGCTTCATGTTTTATACTTGATGTTGAGGTGGAATTGCTATAAGTATGTGGATCACTTTTGATGGTGATCATTCTGCAATTTTCCTTGTGTCTGCATGAACTGCAATGGCTTCTGATCAGTGTGGATGACTATCTCCTTCCCAAGAATGTAATTTCTCCACTGGCAGCAGGCTTTCACAATGGAGTACATTTCTTTGTCATAAGTAGGGTACTTATGGACAACATCTGATAGTGTCTCACTATGATAGGCCACGAGGTGGTCGTGCTAAGTGAAAACGATGCCCACAACATAGTTTGAAAGTATTGGGGCTGATCACAAGCATTTCTTCAAATCATCGAACACTTGTTGTTGGGACCAACCCCACGCAAATTTCACCTTACCATCACCCCTGGTTATTTGGCTGAGGGCCCATGCAATATGGTAGAATCCCAACATGAACCTTCGGTATAAATTGGTAAGGCCCAAGAAGCTCCAAAGCTCAGTGAGTGTGGTTGGGGCTGGCTAGTCACGGATGACTTGGATCTTGGCTGGATCCACATGTACGGCATATTGATCAATGATGTAGCCCAGGTAATGGACCCTATCCATGCCAAAGGAACATTTTTCCAAGTTGGCATATAGCTTGTGTTGCCGCAGGGTGTGTAAAACCTACTGAATATGCTGCAAGTCTTCAGCCCAAGTCTTGTTGTAAATGAGAATGTCATCCAGATACACCACTACAAAAGTATTGGTGAATGGTCACAGGATATCGTCCATCATCCTCATGAAAATGGCTAGATCATTTGTCAAACCAAAGGGCATGACCAACCATTCAAAAAGGCCTTCCTTTGACTTGAAGCTGGTCTTCCATACATCTGTCTTCCTTTGACTTTAGATCAATCTTATTGAAGTATTTGGCCCCCATGAGTTGATCAAGGAGATCCCCGATTCGGGGAATCGGGTATCGGTTTTTTACTGTGATTTTATTCAGAGCCCGGTAATCAATGTAGAGTCCCCAGGTTCCATCTTTCTTCTGTACCAGAATGATTGGGCTCTCGCAAGTTGATGAACTAGGATGGATATGCCCCTTGTGGAGTAGTTCTTGGATCTGTTGATTGATCTCATCATTATTTAATAGAGAGTGGTGATAGACTGGCCCATTGGGAAGCGGTGCATTGAGGGTCAAATGGATGGGGTGCTTGACCTGGAAGTGCAGAGGTACTCCGGTAGGTGAGGAGAAGATATCCGAGTATTCTTCCACGACCTTATCTACTTGTTTCTGCTGTGTGGAGAGGTCGGGTGCAGAGACCTTAGATGTGGCTATGATCTTTCGCTTATTCTAAGAGTGAATCATGAAGAAGAAATATTTCCCCGTCTGAGAGATGACCTTCCCGCATTTCTTAGCATATATCAAAGAAATAACACTAGGTGGGACTGCCTCGGGTATCCTGTACAATTTCCTGTTCAAAGTAATAATAACACTACGAGGCCTAGACTCATACACAACATGACGTTTCCATAAATAAGGTTGGCCCAAAAGAACATCAAAAACTTCGAGAGGAGAAACATCACACAATACCTCATCTTTGAAGGGATTGATGTTGTACGATAGTCGAAACTGTTGGCTGACCTTAAGATCGCTTCCTTGGCAGAGCCATCTGTAAATTCTAACCTTGTACAATATCTACTGCAAAATGATATTTAGAAAAGATACAATGGCAAATACAAACATTACACAGAGATTTTTCACCTGGAAACCCAAACCGGGAAAACTATCATATATTATATTCATACATTGTGTTACATTGTTTACAATACAATATACATATAGGAGCCAGCGGCATCCAAAACCCTAACCCAATGACCTGGATTAGTCCAAAACCCTAATTCCTTAACTGGAAATAGAAAACCATCGGCAAAAAAAAATGTGCCGAAAACCACCTAATATCATGTGGTCCCGAAAATATGTCGTCTCGGTAATATGTCATCCCGGAAATATGTCGTCCCGGAGATATGTCGGCCCAGCGAAAATATGTCGGCCCGAAAAAAAAAACTTCGGGGGCTCCGCCCCCTTGCACCCCCCTGTGCACCCGGCGCAGGCGCTCATACACTACTACTTGTGCAAAGAATATAACACATACCCAACATTCTCCCACTTGTTGTTTTCTTTGCACACAGGGGGTTACAAGGTTACATAGTCAACAATCCAGGGCAACAATGCC
>JZKD02S1673357.1:367834-393419 GCA_000966675.3 Picea glauca
AGAATTTACATTTCTTGCAAATAAAAAGTAATGATAGTTTGTATAAGAAACTGGCTCAATTTCATAGAAGGGGGGGGATAATTCATTGTAATCAAAACTCTGCTTTCCTGATAATAAAGTCATTGTTTTTATTCTTCCACAATTCTTCTTTGTTCATGACTATCTAAAGTTAGGTGTCTGATTGAAGGACTATACTAGTGTCTCATCTATGGAGGTAGGGCCCCCTCATTAGTCAAGTACTGTTGTATTATTTATTGTAGTGTTGATTCGATTTATGTTGTGATTGATTTATAGATTGCTCATGTATTGGGTTATGGTTTACATCTCGTTGCAACACTAGAATACTTCATTTCAAGTTTTCTTCTCTTCTATTTATCTAATTTACTTCTCAATGTAATTTTATGTGCATCTAATTACTCAATAGAATTTCAAATTTCATATGCAGAGCTCTTTTAATTGTAATATTGAAAAAGAAGAGAATACTTCTTAGCACAACCACCATTTAGAACCAATAGTCGTCTGTGTGTTTTTCTACAACTAGATTAATCTATTTTGTTTTTCAATTACATTCAAAATAGGGTCATAACCTAAGGGATTCCATGCTAGATTAATTATATTAGTTGTCATTTCCATTACATTCAATTGGGGTCACAACCCTAAGGACTGCCATGTTGGTTTAATTATATTATCTTCTTGTTATTTCTTTCGCTAATTTTGTTGTCCTTATAATTGGTGACTTTGTCGAAATTTATCTTTAACCTTTCATTTGATCATTTGCTCTCACCAAAACTACATAGATAGAACAATGTTTGAATGAGTTTCACTAAAATATACAATACATGATATTTCATAAGTTCCAAATAAATAGTCCCCAAGGTGTAGGACAGTCGGTGACAGAGTGTGTTGTTAAGGCACTCCATGATGTTAAAGTCACGAGTTCAAAACCCGTTGGGATAAAAAAAAATTCAGCCATGTTAAGGGTTGGTGTGGCTCAGGCTAGGTGCAACCCCCCAGTGATTTTGACGGCTTAGATACCCCTGAGTCACGGTTTCTTAGCCACAGGTTAGTCCCACATGTCACAAACAAACTAACAAAAAGAAAAAAAAAAGTTCCAAATTAATCTTGGATTGACAATTAAGTGAACATGATTTCTAAGTGTCTTTCTAATAAATTATAAATGTAATTAAATATCTCGTCATTTTTGGGGTCATTGCAGGGGAAATGTCAACAATTCAACTTCTTTCTCTCTTATCTCTATAAGAATTAGTTTGTATTCATGTGATTTTATTTTGATTCCTATTTTTTGAATTGGTGTGTGTGTTTTTAGCATGGGTATTAGTTTTGCTTAAGATATGATGTTTTCAAAAGTTCAAGAGAAGAAGTAGAGACCCAAAAGGTCAATTCAATAGTTCTGCAAAGAACCCCCCACAAACTAACATTGTAGGGAAACAAACTCAAGGATGAGAGGAATCCAACTAGCCCAGTTATATGATGCCAACAACCAATTCCTTGGCCAGAAAGAAGCTTGGCCTCCCTCTACAGAATCACCACATCCAACATAGGATGCATCCTTTGTACAAGTAGAAATATTATTCTATGAGGATTCTCTAATGGAAGAATGACCTCTCCATGAATTTAAAATACCTCATGATCCAATCATTCCTACAAAGTTCTCAAAGTAGCAGGAGGAAAATTTCCTACAGTTTATAAGAGAAATAGCCAAAGAAAAAAACCATGAAGTAAAAGTAGAATTTGTCACCTTATATTTTCCAATTCGAAATACAGATGGGGTGACTCAAATGAAGAATATTCCACACTCTGCATTTCCAAAATTTCATGGTCTTGCTATTGAATATCTAGACAAATTTTTATTCAAATTTGTTGTCCTCTGGAGAAGCTACAATTGCATTTTTTATGGTCACAAGCTAAATATCTTTCCATCCACCCTGAATAATGTTTCCCTCCTATGGTTCACGGGACTCAATGGTAACCACAAAACCACATGGGAACATATGAGAAAGGTGTTTCTTGAAAAATACCAAGACTACTACAAGGACAAGGTTCGTCGAGAAGAAGTTTTCATAAGGAGGACAAGAGCATGGAATACTTTATGGAACATTTTAAGTACAATGTATAGTGGTCAAGGAAAAACCATTTGGACCTAGAGACTAAACAAATATTTTTTCTAAGAGTATTTAGAGACAATTTTATTGACATCTTAAACATGATGGGTGGTGGTTATATATACCAGCAACCTTACGAAGTTATCTACAAGTTTTTTAAACGATACTTTATAGGGATTTCACGGCCAGGAAAAGGGCCATTGGACAAAGTTACAAGGATAAAAATATATCCAGTGGGGGAGTCACCTGAGTCAATATTGGGAACATGTTGGAGGATTTCAAGATGGATATACTCAACTCCTTAAGCTCCTAGTTAGATACCCTAGAATTGAAAATGAAACGGGAGGAGGTAGAAGAGACCTTAGGCATTTTTCGCTTAAAATGAAGAAAAAATAATTCTTTGAAAGAGTGTCCACTAGATAAAATTAAAATATGTGGAATCTGTAAAGAATACCATGCCACTAGTAAGTGTCCCTCCTTACCTAGTTTAAAGGTTGTCTATAAAGAATCAAGTGGGGAGGTCGATTAATTATGTGTCATCATGCAAAAGAGATTGTGGAAACCCTCACCTCAAGGTATATCTCCAGACCAATTTCAATATTTCAATTCTTATTAGACTAACACGTCCATGTAGTATCCTTCCCAATAGTGGTACCCATCCAATCCCATCAACCCCTAATGGATGACTTTTCCATCAAAAAACAATCCCTGGGCATAGGGGTGGAGAAACTCACCTTTTGTGGGGGCTCAACAGGCACTACAACAACAATATATAGTCCGCCAACCTCTACCATAGCTCCAAAAACCTAACCAAATGGCTCCTGGACCTCAAATCCGTACATAACCTATCCCTAACCCTAATAACAAACTAACACAATGAGCATATGTTGTTCAGTTCCCATTTTACCTTGCTTACTATATCTCTTTCCTAGAATGTCAGGATATACATTTAAGATCTGGGAAGAGTATAAATTAGCGAACCTCACATGTAACTATGGAATATTATGAGGAATAAGATCCACCGATAAATCCATCAACTGAACAACCCCCTATTTTGAACCTCAATCAGGGTGATAAGAAGATGCAAAACCCACCCTTTCCAGAAAGACTAAATATTAGCAAACCTCTTACTTAACCAGAATTTGACTTACTCAAAAATATGTGTTTTTGAATAATTCTCTTCCAAGGTATTAAATACATCCCAATATACTCAAAATTCATTAGAGAATTATGCCTATGAAGACCAAGAAAAAAAGGGAAAGATCCTTAGACAGTGCATGTTATAGGGAAATCGACAGACTTGATGTTGAACAGGGTTTCCACAACCAAGCATTCATACCCAGGTAGCCCCATAGTCAATGGTCATATCAACGGGACCACCTTCCATAATATCTTAATTGAACTGGGGGGCACTGTTGGTCCTAAAGTTTGTACCTGACTGCTAAAGGGTATAGCTAGTCCACCTCAAGTTTTGAATGGTTGGTTTTTTTTATAATTAGATTTTGTTGGTCAATTGGAGGGTTGGTTTTACCAAGACAAAAACATGGCTGGGTTGGAAAGATGATATGGATGAGGGTCCTCCTTGTATGGTGTCACACAAATGACAGACAAGTGAGATAATAGAGGGATGAACAAAGGGAGAACAACAAATAACTCAATGAATTATCTGTTGTAATACGTTTAAGTCTTAAAATAGTATTTCAAGGCATTAAACGAGTATCCAAACACAATTAGTCCCACGGGTTGCAATAAAAACAAATATTCACTAAAGCATTAGTTGTTTTATAGGTTGCATATCAATAAAGATGAGTTATACAATAACTGAAAGGAAAATGGAATTTACTTTGCACACATAAAACATTGCATTCAAGATAAGAGAAAAAAACATATAGATTTGAACATAAAACACAATGTCATCAATAGCATATTCACCAGGTAGAGAGTTTTAATCTATTCATAGAACAAGTTCAACCAGTTGATATATTGATTTCCTTCCCAAAAACTGAACCCTCAAAACATACAAAAAATGCATATTTATCAAAGTTGTAGAGGCTCTCGTCCATATGGAATTGAGGCTTAACTCCACACTATCAGTTGGAGAACAAATTGTTGAATTAAATAAATACTACTAGAGTATAGTAATGTATATTTCAAACTTGACTTAACAAAAAGAAGTGGTTCATATCAAACACTAATTACCAATTATTATGCCTTAATCTAAAAAAAGTCTTGAACTTAAACAACTAAAACTGTTGCTAATGATAAAATTAAACTATTGCATATGTTGAAGTGAACTGAGCTTTGAAAAAAACTGACTAGGAATGATAGAACTAAGTTCTATATGGAGCACTTGTATCCATGCACGTTTTTGGAGTTCAACTGGGAGATAATTGGATAGACTACATCCTCTTTAGATACCCCTCCATATCAGTGTTCTTCTCTAAATTATCTCCTTTAGAAAGAAACAAGTCTTCTGATGTTTTTTCTGGAGTGTTTAATACTTCTTCTAGAGTCTTTGGGTGTGAGAGAGCAATTTTCCTCAAGAGAAACAAGCTCGAGACCCAACTCTCTATACCCTAAGCGCGTCGGGGACATGCATTAAAAAAAACAACAAAGAGCAGACCGCTCTGATACAACTGATATGAATTTATTAGCATAATGAAATGAAACCATAGATTGATAATATTAACATAGAGACACCATGAAAAATAACAAAGATATAGTAAAACTTGCTTCTATTAAATAATAAATATGTTGAAAATTGTAAAATGCAGACTGAAAACAAGCTTGCTAGAATGGTGACATCTTATCTTTGAGAAGAGATGTGACGACTACGCTCATTCACAATAAGATGAGTAAAATGAGGCTCTGAAGTCATTTTTACAATAAAAATAAATACCAAAACCCTAGACATCCAAAAACCTAACCCTAGGAGATGAAGCGCCAAAAGTCATGTGGGCCCCGTTGGGGTAAGTTAGTACATCAATTTCTCCGGGTCGTAACTTTTGCATACGATCTCTGTTTAGGGCGCACTATAGCTCATTGGAAAGATATTAATGAAGAGATTCATTTAGGGGGCTCAATTAGAGCCTATAAAAATCATTTAGGTGCCTGATCGTGAAAAAAAATTGTTTAGGGCCTCAAAATGGCGTCGAAAGTTCAGGAACCAAAATATTGCTAAAAATAGTAAGTTGCCAAAAAACTGTTCTGAGTCAGTTGTATAAGGTGGGTGACCACCAAGATCCTCCTGGATCAAATGACTAGAGGCTCGACTAGAATGTCATGAGGAACTGACTATCCTGATCCGAGACGATGGTTTGTGGTATCCCCAAATGTACCCACACTCGTTCAAAGAAGAACTTGGCATTGGCCTTCGTTGTGATGCTCTTCTTGCAGGCAACCAAAATTGTCATCTTGTAAAATAGATCAATAACCACAAAACACAGTCATTTCCCTTCTTATTTGAAAGAATGCCCAACATGTAGTCCATCGAGATGGATTCCCAAGGCCTGTCGAGAGTAGACAGAGGGATGTACATGCCTTGTTTCTTAATGGTCAGTTTGGAAATAATGCAGGTCGTGCAAGACCTGATATACATGCTGACATCCTGTCGAAATTTTGGCCAATAGAAATGTTGTTGCAAGACTACCACTATCTTTTCTATGTTGAAGTTTCCTGCCACCCGACTGTAGTGAGGTTCCCAAATCAACTTCGCTCGCTCGCTTGATGGTTTGTAGAGATGGCCCAAATGACACAACAACCCGTCTTGAATATGGAAATCAGTGATAGTTTTGTTTGTACCCATCATATGGTAGGTAGTGGAGAAGTCAGGATCTCTCTCATAGAGTTGGGGCCATCCGGAGGTCTCATGGTTTCATGAGTGTAGCACCGTGGTTAGTACTACAATTGGAGGTTGGTTGAGGTAGTCAATGACGTAGTTGGTGCTCCATTTCTTATACTTGATGTTGATATGGAATTGCTACAATTATGTGGACCACTTCTGATGGTGGTCATTCTACAATTTTCCTTGTGTCTGCATGAACTGCAGAGTCTTATGATCAATGCGGATGATTGTCTCCTTCCTAAGAATGTAATGGCTCCACTAGCGGCAGGCTTGTACAATGGAGTACATTTCTTTTTCAAAAGTGGGGTACTTACAGACAGTGTTTGATAGTGCCTCACTATGATAGGCCATGGGATGTCTGTGATTAGTGAGAGCTGCACCCACAACATAGTCTGAAGCATATGTCTCAATCTCAAAAGGTTGTTGCAGGTCGGGTAATGAGAGAACAGGGGCTGATCCTAGGCACTACTTCAAATCATCGAATGCTTTCTGTTGTGACTGGACCCACACAAAATTTTCCTTTCCACCATCCCTAGTCACTTGGCTAAGGGCCCATGAAATATGGGATATTCCCAACATGAACCTGCAATAGAAATTGGCAAGGCCTAAGAAGATCCAAAGCTTAATGAGTGTAGTCGGGGCTAGCCAATCACGAATGACCTGGATCTTGGTTGGATCGACATGCACCCTGAGCTCATCAACAATTTATCCTAGGTATTGGATCTTGTTCATGTCGAAGGAGCATTTTTCCAAATTTGCATATAGCTTGTGTTGCCACAGAGTGTGCAAAATTTGTTGAATATGTTACAAGTGTTCCACCCAACTCCTGTTGAAGATGAGGAGGTCATCCAAATACACCACCACAAAATAATTAGTGAAAGGCCACAAGATATCGTCCATCATCCTCATGGAAGTTGTTGGGGCATTCGCCAAGCCAAAGGACATGACCAACCATTCAAAAATACCTTCTTTGGACTTGAAGGTAGTCTTCCATACATTGGTCTACTCTATTGGGACCTAGTGGTAGCTAGACTTCAGATCAATCTTACTGAAATATTCCCCCCCCCCCCTTGAGTTGGTCAAGGAGATTGTCAATTTGGGGAATTGAGTACCAGTTCATAACTATAATTTTATTTAGGGAATGGTAATCAATGCAGAGTCTTCAGGTCCCATATTTCTTCTGCACAAGCACAATTGGGCTTCCACAAGGTGACGAGCTTAGTCGGATGTTCCCCTTTTCGAGCATCTCTTGGATTTGGCACTTGATTTTCTCATTTTCTACCAGAGAGTGGTGATAGAATGACCCACTGGGTAGCGATGCACCGAGGCTCAGATCGATTGAATGCGTGACCTGAAAATGCAGAGCTACACCAGTGGGTGAGGAGAAGATGCCTTTGTATTCTTCCACAACCTTATCCACATGCTTCTGCTGCATGGAGAGACCTGCAGCAAAGGCCATGGATGTGGCTACAACCTTCCACTCACTTTGAGCGCGAATCACGAAGAAGAAAAAATTCCCAGTCTAAGAGATGACCTTCTTGCATTGTTTAACAGAGATCAAGGAAATGGGAGTAGGTGTGACTACCTCGAGTATGCTAAGCAATTTCTTGTCCAAAGTAATAATAACACTATGAGTCCTAGACTCATATACAACATGACATTTCCATAAATAAGGTTGGCCCAAGAGAAAATCCCAAACTTCAAGGGGGATACATCACACAATACCTCATATTTGAAGGGTTTGATTCCATAGGGAATGCGACAATGTTAGCTGATGCAGAGATATATCCCTTGGTGGAGCCAGCCGATGGTGTACGGATATGGGTGTGACTTTGTCAGCAGAGCCATCTGCTTGACAACCTCCACTAAAAGGAGGTTATTTTGGCTTCTGCTATCAATGATTAAGTGCAGTGGAGTACCCTTCATCCACATCTGTGAATGAAAGAGGTGCTCACCTTTCTCTGGTTCATCAAGTTCCCTGAGATGGATCTTAGTGGTAGAAACGGTGGCATTGGGTTATGCGTCAACGATATTTCTCCATTTTTCTAGTTTTGACTCAGATCCAGAACCCACATCTGATTCAGAGGCTTTCATCTCGACCATCAATGACAACTTTGATCAACACTCATTGGTGTTATGTCAAGGGATCTTATGGAAATTGCACCACTTCTGAGTGTCTTTATTTGTCTTCCCATTGTCTTTCCTTGTCTACGACTTAGACTGGTTGTCCTAAGGTTGTCCATCCTTGATCTATCCATTTTTATATGGGTTGGGGTTGTCTTTTCCCTTCGTCTGTTGTGAGGGGTTTACAGACCCAAACTATCGTGTCTTTTGTTTAAGCTTATGCTCGATTTTAACAACATATCAATAGGTCGCGCCCAAGGAAAAGATGTCCAGAAACTCCATTTTTGTATGGATGTATCTATGAAGATTGTCACGGTACTTGAGCACCAGATGTCACTCAAAATATTTGATATCTAGCTTGGTGTGAAAGGTATGGAAGACAGTGGTAAACTCTGGGACTATTTGGTCTCTTTCCTGCCACAGTGTGGTCCATCTTGTATATAATTCGTCACAACTTCCAAAAGGGTAGTATTGTTACTTAATAGCATCCCTGAAAGAACCTCAAGTGGGTGCAACTACAAATAATGAAGATTTTTTGTTGACTTTTTTCTCACAGAAAGTCTCCCACCAATATTTGACATGGGGGACGACCTTAAAGAGTGAAAATGTAATATTTTCTCTATCAATTTTTTTTGGATAGAAAAATACTCTTCTAGAAGGTTTAACCATATGTCTACAACATACACATTTATCTGACCTTCAAATATAGGAATATCAAAATTGATATGTACCTAAAGGGGGTGGTGCATCTGCTCGAGGAAGATGCATTGCATGTTGGCAGAGGTCAAAGGAATTGTGCAAAATTATCCATCATCTCATTCCTCTATCATGCGAGGGCTTCCTCAAAAAAAAGTTTAAAGGGATCTCCTGCCCCATCATCTCTCTTTTCTTCCCCCATGGTGATCCGGATTATTTTCGGCACAAAATGAGAAAGGAGATATAATAAAGAAATGCACAGAGATATCATAGATATACAATAATATAACAGAAATGTATCAGAGATGCAACCATAAAAATAGAGATACAATAATACACGATTTATATTAATGAAATAAATGTACAGAGACTGTAAAAATACAGAGTGAAAGACTCACTAGAATGGGTGGCGTCTTATCTTTGAGAAGAGATGTGACACTGCTCTCATTTGCAAGAAGATGATTACAATGAGGCTCTGAAGGCCTTTTTACAATAAACAAGAATTCACAAAACCCTAGATATCCAAAAACCTAACCCTAGGAGATGAATCACCAAAAGTCATGTGGGCCTCGTTTGGGTAAGTTAGTACATCAACTTCTCGGGGTTGTAACTTTTGCATACAATCTCCGTTTTAGGTGTATGATATCCCGTTGGAAAGGTATTGTTGAGGAGATTCAGTTTGGGGGATAAATAATGCCTTTGGATATCATTGAGAAACTCAATCCAGAAAAAAATTCATTTAGGCCCTCAAAATGGCCCTGAAAGTTAATACTGCTAAAAATAGTAAATTGCCAAAATAGCCAGAAAACTATTTTGAGCCAGTTGGAAAAGGTGGTGGCCACCGATATCCACCTAGATCAATCCTCCCTCATTAGGAAGCAATGGTATCCATTGCGTTGAGTTCCCCGGGGAGAGAGAAAATCGTTTGTTGAATCTGCATCTTGGTGAGTTGCTTGCCTTACTGGAGACGTTGTGTTGCTCAGTTTGTGGAAGTCTGTCACGAACCTGTTGAGGTTGAGGCTATTCAACAAGTTGAGCTACACTAGAGGAAGATGTGCAAAAGGAATTTTTGTGCTTTGCTGCAACCTTGTCAACCTGCTTATGTTGTATAAAAGGTGCTTGGGGCGAGGCTGTAGCAGTTACAATGTCCTTTTGTTCCCCTTTTGAACAGATTGTGAAGAAGTTGAATTTTTCATTATGAGATACTACCTTCAGACATTGTTTATGTGGAACAATAGTCAGAACTACCTCTGTTATTCTATATATATGACCCCCAGAAGTGATAATGACACTACAGGGTCGAGACTCATAAATAGCATGGTGCTTCCACATATATGGCTGGCTCAAGAGAACATCACAGACATCTAGTAGGGAAACATCACATAATACCTCATCCTTGAAGGATTGGATGTTCTATGATAATCGACATTGTTGGCTGACATGGAGATCTCGTCCTTGGCGAAGCCACCCGATGTTGTATGGTTGCAGGTGTGGTGTTGTTGACAATCCCAATTGTTTGACGACCTCTATTGAGATGAGGTTCCTTTGGCTTCCACTATCAACAATAAAATGCAATGAGGTCCCCTTCACCCACATCCGTGAATAAAAAAGGCACTCCCCCTCTTCAGAATATGTTGGTTCTTCTGGTTGAATTGATGTGGTCATGACAATAGTAGTGGGGTCTGCGTCGATGATCTGTCTTTTATCAATATTTTCAGAATCAGATTCTAAATCAAGGTTTGGCCCCTTGTCTTTGATCTCGACCACCAATGACTGTTTTGAGCAACATTCATAGGTGTTGTGCCAGGGGATTTTGTGAAAATCGCACCATTTTCCGGTGTCCTTCTTTGTCTTCCCATGACCCTTCTTTTCCTGCGACTTAGACTGGTTTTCAGGAAGCTATTTGTTAGGGTCGTATTTATCATACTTTGGTTGTTGTGGATTTGTAGACCCAAACTCCCATTTGTTCAGGTGCTTAAATTTGTGCTTGATTTTAACAACATATTGATAAGCAGCACCGAGTGATGAGATGTCCAAAAAATCCATTTCAGTTTGGATGTATCTATGTAGAGCCCCGTGGTATTTCAGAACCAAATGTAGTTCAAAGTATTTGATACCTAGCTTGGTGCACAAGGTATGGAAGGTATTGGTGAACTCCGAAATTTCTTGGCCCCTCTCTTTCCGCAGTGTGGTCCATCTCATGTACTGGTCCTCATAGTTGCCAATAGGGTAATATTGTTCGTTTACCGCACCAACAAAAAAAAATCCCAAGTGGGCTCGGCCCCATATATTCTAGAATCCTCTCTAGAAATATGCTCTCGATAAGTTTTCCACCAATGTTTGACATGGGGGAGAGCCTTAAGGAGTGAAAATATGATCTTTTCTATATCGGAAAAAATTGTGAACAGAGAAATAACCTTCTAACAAATTTAACCATTTATCTAGGGCATCCACATCTATCTTACCTTCAAATATAGGAATATCAAAATCGAATTGTACCTTAAAAGGCGAGGTGCCTCCAAAGTAGTCGATTGATGAAGATGTGCCTGATGCTATTGGGAGGCGTTGAAGGATGTGGGAAAAATTCTCCATCATTTCGTCCCTCTGTTGCGTGAGAGCTTGCTTAAGCAACAAATTGGTAGGATTGTCTGCTCCATCATTTTTATTTTATTCTACCATGGAGGGTTTCCTGGGCATGTGAGAGATATTGTATTAAAGAGAGACAAGCTTGAGACCCAACTTTCTATACTTGGACCTCGTCGAGGACATGCACTAAAAAGCAATCAAGAACAGTCTGCTCTGATACCATTGATCCAGATTATTTTCGACATGAAATGAGAGTGGAGATATAATAAATAAATGCACAGAGATATCACAGATATCTAATTATATAAAAAAAATGTATCAGAGATGCAACCATAAACACAGAGATACAATAATACATGATTTCTATTAATGAAATAAATGCACAAAGACTGTAAAAATACAGAGTGAAAGACTCGCTAGAATGGTGGCGGCTTATCTTTGAGAAGAGATGTGATGTTGCACTCATTCACAAGAAGATGATTACAATGAGGCTATGAAGGCCTTTTTGAAATAAACATGAATGTAAAAAACCCTAGACATCCAAAAACCTAACCCTAGGAGATGAAGCACCAAAAGTCATGTGGGCCCTGTTTGGGTAAGTTAGTACATCAACTTCCCAGGGTCGTAACTTTTGCATACGATCTCCATTTTAGGCGTATGATAGCCCATTGGAAAGGTATCGCCGAAGAGATTTGTTTTGGGGGATCAAACATGCCTTTGGCTATCATTGAGAAGATATATCCTGAAAAATCTTCATTTAGGCCCTCAAAATGGTCCCGAAAGTTAAAATTGCTAAAAATAGTAAATTGTCAAAATTGCTAGAAAATTGTTTTGAGCCAGTTGGAAAAGGTGGGTGGCCACCGATATCCACCTAGATCACATGGGTGGTCATCAGGTTCAGAGACACTAATCTTGCAAAGGCTCAACTGGTTTGAGTCCCAACTGCTTATACCCTGACCTCGTTGGGGACATGCACAGAGAAACAAATGAACAAAAGACCGCTTTGATACCAATGATACAGATTTATGAGCGAAATGAAATGAAATACAGATTTATAATATTAACATAGAGATACAGTGAACAATAACAAAGATACAATAAAAATTGACTTCTATTTAATAAAGAAATATGTTGAAACTATAAAAATGTAGAATGAAACAATATTGCTTGAATGGTGGTAGCTAATCTCTGATAAGAGATGTGGCTTCTACGCACATTCATCTGAGCCCATTACAATGAAGCCTCCAAGCCTTTTTAGCATCAATACATAATAAAAAAAAACTAGACATCCAAAAACCTAACCCTCTGAGATGAAGCACGAAAAGTCATGTGGGCTCCGATGGGGTAAGTTGGTATATCAATTTCTTGAGGTCATAACTTTTTCATATGATCTTTGTTTTAGGTGCATGATATACCATTGGAAAAATCTATCAAAGGAATACACATGTTTCCATTACACTCTAAATTTGTTCATAGTGTGACTGTGGTGAGCCCAAAAAACGTTGTTTAGGGCCTCAAAACGGCCCCAAAAGTTTAGGACCCATAAAGTTAAAAAACAAATTGTCAAGATAAAAATTGTATGTGAGAAAGTTGGAATAGGTGGGTGGCCACCGATATCCACCTAGATCAAATAAATCATAAACAAATCTAAGGGGAATTGGAAAAAGTTAAAAAATTGTTTAACTCCCCATAAATTTTTCCACTTTGGTTTGAAATACCCTTGGAAGTCATATTTATAAAAGAAAGGAAGTGAAAACTACCCCCACTTCATTGATTTCATTAATATGCATCATGGAAGAAGTCGGTAAATGCAAACTAATTCAAAAGATTTAATGCTAGAAGCATTCCAAGGTTAGAGAAATGCAAGGGTTGTTGTTGTTGGATCATGTTATCATTGATGCCAATGGTTTGATTGATTGATGTCAAGTGATTGATTGATTGATTGATTTATGATTGATGTAATTTAATATCTATTATCCTTGATGAAAAATCATAGATGAATATGGATTAATGAGTTGTCATCGATACATGATGAAGATGGATCGATGCGGTTTCATTAGTATATGATGCATTGTTGGAAAAATGTATAGATGACTCATTATTGTCTTATCATAATTGATGAAGGGAAAAAATGGATGAACTCCAAAGTGGTCCTCTTATGGTGAAAACCCTCACGGGAAGACGCTTTGTGGATTGAGTTATCCTAGAAGAATGGTTGGAGGACCCATGCTTGTATGTGGAATAATGAGATGAAGATCAAGGAAATTGTTGGTTAAACTATCCTACATGGATAGTGCTTGTCATGCCATTTCCAGTGGTATGTGGAATTCCACATAACTCATCATGGTTTGAGAGTTATGGCCTTACGAAGATGAAGGACCCCCACATGAAAGCTTGAAGCCCCCAAGGTCAAAGAAGTCAAAGTGACCTAAAAGAAGAAATCATTATTTAAATAATAAAGAGAAGTGACAAAATAAAGAAATGATAAATTAAGGTGACAAAATCAAGAAGGAATATTTAAATGATAAAGTAATGGAGAACTTTCTAATTATGAAAAGAGGTTAACCCTAAAATGAGGAAAATAGGTTAAGTGACCTAGAAATGGGTTAAGTGACCTAGAAATAGGTTAAGTGACCTAAAAGAAAAAATCATTATTTAAATGATAAAGTAAAGTGACAAATTCAAGTTGGATTATTTAAATAATAAAGAGAAGTGACAAAATCAAGAAATGATAAAGTAAGGTGACAAAATCAAGAAGGAATATTTAAATGATAAAGTATTGGGGAACTTTCTATTTATGGAAAGTGGTTAACACTAAAATAAGGAAAATATGTTAAGTGACCTAGAAATGGGTTAAGTGACATAGAGGATGAAAGTATAAATAAGATAGCAATGGTCTCTTGTAGATCATCCTTTTTGTGGATCAATAGAGAGTTTCTTGTGAGAATATCTTTTGGAGTATTGATGAAGAGCTTCTTGAGCATTTTTGTTGTGGAACACTTGAGAATATTGAATATATATAGGTGACTGAGGTAACCAAATGATATCTAAGCCGAGTTTCAAAAGGAAGGTGAAGAAAAGAGGGCCGAAATTCAAGGGAGGATAAATTATGTTCATGATGTTTTCTAAGGTATGTTATTTACAGGCCATCTCACCATTTTCGAAATAAATTTTTTTCTATAATGATTCAGATCGTGATATTGATATTCCATTGAGGAAACATATCCAAGTATCTAGGGTAGAACATTCATCTTATGGGTCGTTATAGTTTTTCAGATACACTCCACGGAAAATAGGGTTTGTGGCTAGTCTTGAAACTAGTCTAAAATAGGTGTTTCGGGTAACAACATCATAAATTATTCATAACAGATCCAAATTTAGTGAGATCAATTGTGTTGGTTTTATTACAGTCTTTGGTATGTTGTGTAATAGTTTCATATCTATTCAACAAATATTATATGTGGGGCACTCTCTACAAGGTCGCTCTCTAGAATAAGCTAGAATTCAACAAGGTATGTCATTTTTTCTATAACTCCTTTTCTGAGAGGTTCCAAGTAGTGAAACTTGGAGGAATTGCAAAAAAAAAAATGAATAACATTATATATCAGTTTTAGATCTTTATTCATTACAGGTACAAAGTTATGATTATTTTAAGTTAGGGTTGTTGACTAGTCCAAAACTAGTCATGTGAGACTAAAGAAAAGTTTGATGAAAATGAAAGTCTCTTGTTGTTTAAAGTTAAGTAAGGTTTGCAGGTATGTGATCATATACACCAGGTCTATTACAAAGTTTCAAATCATATTTGGATGATGAAATTGATGAGGGATTTTGGTTGAGGTACAAGTTGGGTACATGGTTGAGACAAGTAGTTGATGAGTTGGCACATACATGAGGTGTATAGTTGATGATGTTGGTACATATTGATGATTCATAGTTGATGGAGTAGTTGACACATGATTGGTATATACTTGGTACATGGTTGGATGCACTTGTTTATGTTACATGTTGATTACAGGTTGTCTGACATAGGTTGGTGCATGGTTTATGCACTTGTTTATGCTACAAATTGATATCTGTTGAGGATCGTTGCCTCATCTCAGTTGGTGCTAAGGGTGTAAGTTGATTCTTTCACTATAGAGTTGGTTCTCTTGTAGAGTTGTACTCTATTCAGCTGTTGCTAAAAAACTCCAAGGATTGTAGTTTGTAATAAAAATAAAATTGTACATACATCTTGTGTTCTTTGTGTTCCTTGTGGTGATGACTTGTTGATGATATATTGTTGATATATGTTGCTAATATGTGTTGACATTTAAATGGTTATAAATTAAAACAATGAGTAATGAGTTAATGGTGATTGTTAACTAAGGAGTTTTGGGAAAAAGAGCCCTACACTGTTCACAACAGGATTGCCATCATGCAACCTTCCAGAACGGACGGCATTAAAGCATTGCCATTTAGGATGTTGGAGCAATTTAGTGAAGTTTTTGTCTTTGTATTCCACCACAGTTTTTCCTTCTTGCCCTTTATACTGGGCACAGGGGCTCTGATCTATTGACTAGAACTCCATTTGTCCATTCATAATTACTCTTTAAACTTTTACAGGGTCTCTGATCTATTAGATAGAACTCCATTTGTCCATTCATAATTATTCTATATTCATGGCATATTAAGTTATGAACAGATAAGGTGTTGTAATTTCTCGCAGGATTCCTTAACGAATTATTTTGGATCTGTCCTTATTTGATTAAATTGTGAACAGGCAGATAGGACAATTTCAGCTGGTTCTTAGCCTCAAAGAGAAACAATTTATTTTCACATTGAAATCCGTGTAGATGAATTGTGTGGACTGTTAGTCCCACAATTACGAATCACTCTTTGAAAAGGAAAATCGTATGAATAAAGGTTAGTTTATTTATGAAGCAAATTACGAATCACTCTTTGAAAAAGAAAATCGTATGAATAAAGGTTAGTGTATTTATGAAGTAAATTGAAAATGATAATAGCATCATGTTTCATGTTGCATCAGTATTTCCTTGATAAAGGCCAGTCTACAACAGATCCCAGCTATATGGCAATCCACAACAGATCCAAACTATGTTTGCCAACTAAAATCAAAAGATGGTGAAAACTCTATGATATATACTAAAACAACAATGTGGGTTAGGGATCCCTACATACATATCCATTCAACCAAGTAAACTTCCTTACATACATATCCATTCAACCAAGTAAACTTGTAAGCTTGCAAGGCACAAACCTACAAGAGTATGGCCTCCTCCAACGCACCTCCAGAGACTCTCAGAGTGAAAATCCAAGCATTTTGAAATTTTCACCCTAGGGTTTCTAGGGTTTTGCAATTTTCTGCAAATTTCTGGTTTTAGGGTTTCTGCAGTTCATTGAAGAAGCCTTCAAGATTACCTGTGTTCTTTTGACTTTCAAGGCTTATTGTTGGCAGTCATAAGCCGAACAAAACCTAAAGTTGCTAGTCTAGCCTAGCCGTTAGGTTTTCTAGCCCAGTTAATAAGGGTTTGTGAAAAATCCAAAACTATAATGGAAGATAAGCTTGATGGATCAAGCAACTTCAAGTTCCTGAAAGACAAGACTTCAGAGGAAGGCTTATTGTGGGTGATACAAAAAGTTTTACCAGAGACAACTATTGATGAATGGAAGGAAGATGACGTCAAGACAAGGAAGCCAATCATCTAGTCAAGCTCTTACATTAAAGCTTCAGCTTCAAAATAACAAGATGGGAAAATGTGACATCATGACTACCTTCTTCATGAAGATCTCGGAGGACAGAGATCAACCAAGTGCCATTGGAGAAATCATATCAACACCCTCGGGTATGCACTTGTATATATTATTTGTATCATTGTCATGAGGGAAATTTTAGGAGGAAGGAACCTTTGCTGAAGTCATGGATCTAGAGGGATCTCAGTGCATTCAGAGGAACAACACACTGGAAGTAAAGACTCCAGGTTTGATTGTTTTAATTATCATGCCTCTAAACTACATTTCTAAAGTTTACTACATTACAAGTAGGTGTTGTATCTATGACAACAATCCCTAAATTGTTTTTGATTCTAGAGATGTACTCATTATTCTCCTTTAGGAGATATTCTTGTTTTGTTTCCTTTTGTTTGTTTTCTTGTTCCAGGCAAGTTAACAACAAAGGAAGATGGTTATACTTCAGACTTCAGAGGGAGTCAAAACTATTTGAGAAGGAGGAAGAACAGAACCATCATTGAGACAACCAATGCAATAATGCATGATTAGAATTCTTCTATGATTCTATGGGAAGAATCATGCATGACACATTATATGTTCAGAACAAGAGTCTTCAACAGATTTTGAAGAAACATAACTCCCAAAGAAGCCTTCACCAGAGTGAAGCCCGATATTGAACACTTCAGGGTATTTGGGTGCCCAGTGTATTTTCATGTACCCAAAGAGAAGAGGTCCAAGCTAGACCCTTCAATGAGAAATGATACATTTATGAGATAACAAGTGAATCTTCAAAGACATATTAGATCTACATCCCTGGTCAGAGACAAATTGAGACAAGCAGAGATATTTCCTTTGAAGAAGAGATAGTCTGTCAAAGATCCAAAGAATATCAAATGGAGATTGACAGTGAGACAATGCCTTCTCCCCCTTCAACAGGTCAAAGGGAGACATACATTATTCCAGACTATCCAGTTGCTCCAGTTGATATGCCCAGAGATATTGTGGTAGGGCATAAAAGGCTTGCCTAGGCTCGACAAACTCTGTAGGAGGCAGAGGAACGTACAAGCTCCTCAAGGCACAACCTGAGAAAGAAAAAGATATTTTTGAGCTACTCTTCAGTCATGAGCCACTTTATTGATTCTGAGCCTTCTTGTCATGGAGAAGCAACGGGTGAACAAGTATGGAAAGATGCCATGACAAAAGAATTCCAGTATATCTTAAAAAAAATGATGTATGAGATATTGTTCAGAGACCAGAAGGGAAGTATGTGGTCACTTCCAAGTGGATCTATAAGATCAAGAATGTAGCCAACGGAAGTATCGAGAAATACAAAATGAGATCTGTAACCAAAGGATTCTCACAAACAGAGGGATTTTTCTATGATGAGACACTTGATCTAGTAAGCCTGATACACATCCATCTGTGCTATCATCCATGAGTTGGAAACTACATCAGATAGATGGATTCTTGATGTGTTTGGTTTTCAGCAAGAGTATTGATGATCCAAACCTATATTATTACATTGTTGGTGACGAGAGCCCGATTTTGGTGAATTATTCAGAAATCCTTGGTGTTGGATACAAGTAAGCATTGACTTCTAATTTCGAGATGAAGGATCTGGGTATCATGCACTACTTCTTGGGACAAAAAGTATGACATAGGACCGATGATATTTTCCTAAGTTAAGGAAAATATACAGCAGGGGATATTAAAGAAGTTCATCATGACTAAACACAAATCCATGCCTACACCTATGGTGATGAATTTGAAGAAAATGAATGATGATGATTCAGACGAGATTGATCCATAGTTGATTGGATCACTAATGTATTTGGTTAACACCATACCTGATTCATGCTATGCAACAAATGTACTTAGTCAATTTATGAGTCAGCCAAGACAGACTCACTCGATAACAGTGAAGCATGTATTGAGATATATATGAGCCACAATTGGATATGGCCTAAGATATGCCTCCAATGTGGACTTGAGTTTGCAGGGATATGTCGATACAGATTGGGAAGAAAGTACAGTGGACCAGAAGAGAACATCCGGTTGTTGTTCTACCTTGTAGTTTGCCATGGTTTCCTGGTGCAGTAGGAAGAAAATATATGTAGCCTTGAGTACCATGGAAGCATAGTATATAACATTGAGTGTGCGAAGCAATGTGGCTTCATAAGCTTCTGACAGATATACTTGATCATGAGATGGATTCTATGATTACAACCAGAGTTGTGTGAAGCTCTTTGAGAACCCTGTGTTTCATGATAGATCGAAACACGTTGAGATAAAATATCATTTTCAGAGACATGATGCAAAGGAAAGCAATACTCGTGCAATACCTTTCTACACATGAACAAATTGCAGACATCTTCATCAAATTGTCTTGGTGAAGAATACCTCTCTATTTGAGAGGGAGTGTTGATGACTACATCCAAGACAAAGTTCGATTACTTCCATGCAAGATTTGGCCTGATGGATAATGCCTCCCTAGATGAGAGGGAGCGTTGATGATTACAACTACGTGAGAAATCCTCTAGGATACAGATTGATTGATTCGACCTGAGAGAGAGCCCATGATTTGGGTGTGTGGTTCCTATCTGAGACAAAAATGGAACGTTGTGCTGGCCTCCTCCTTATAAAGAGTTGAGAAGAACTCCAGATGATTCTCTTGTGTAACGCAGTGAGGAAAAAGATTTGCTGAGTTAGACGTGCATGTGGCTGAGCACAGGTGAACATGTGAATTCCCATGAGTTGGGTGCACCGTTCTAAGATAGAGATGAAAATGATGTATTAGCCTCCTCTGAGAAGAGAGTTGAGATGATGAACTCCAGATGACTCTCTTGTGTAATGCAGTGGGAAAGAAGATCTGTTGAGTTGGACGTGCCTATGGATGAGCATAGGTGAATGTGATCCTAGTGGTTGAGCACTAGTGAATGTGGTTCTCCTGTGAGCACTAGTGGGTGTATGATATCCCTTGCTATATTGTTCAAGAGTCAGACTTACATGTAACCCTAATTGTAATGTAAAGGGTACAGGTCAACCCCACCTTAATGTAAAATATAATTAATCTGGTAATTATTAATTATATTATAAGTTATTGAAGTCGGCCTTGTTGTGTCAATAAGCACTTTTGTTGATAGGTTCAATCTAATATAAGTAAAGGTAAATTCCCCATTGAGGAATCATATCACAAGTGTGAGTTTGGAAATTTCAACAAACACTTGTTCTTGGGAAAAGTGTGCACCTCTCTTGGGCGCTAGTCTTCTAGGGTTTGTGAGCACCCTTTTGTGTGCTAGTCCTTTATGGTGGTTGAGGTATTTCTCTTGAAGAATATAGCAAAGGATTGGATGGGTTTTCTTCCCTTATTGAGAAGGGTTTCCTAGGATACTTCTTGTGTACTTGTGCATGGTGTTTTTTCTTGTGATCTTGGTTGCTGTAATAAATTGTCTATGGTTTAAGTAAAATGTTAAAGATGGAATGAACTTCATGCTTAAGCCTAACTTATTAAAAAAAATAAAAAATATGGAACACTCATCATTGTAATAATATATCGATTATATCTCATATGAAGAAAAACAACATGGTATCATAGTAGGACTGGGCTGACTCCCTCATGAGAGGGACCAGGTAAATATGAAAAAAATCAACTTGCAGAAGAAAAACAAGTACGAGATACTTGAACCGGCGGAGTTTTAATGCTGGAGCGGGAAACAACCAATAAAGGCCTATATCTCAACTCGTCCAAATAGGTTATAGTTGATCCAAAATTGATGAAAATGCCTCCTCTTCCATTGGGTTGAATCTCGAAAGTTCCCTTCGGATAAGGGATTGTTTTTCTCGCCACACTAATTCCTTTAAGGCTGATATAGTGAAAGGTTGGAAAATTCTTGTTTGGAATTATAGGGGTAACACTGAACCTACCAGCTTGAAAGAAATTAGTGCTACCCAAGAATAAAGGGTTGGTTCCTGAAGAATTATACATGGATCCCAAACAATAGGAGAACACGTTGTTAATGGAAGATCCAATTTGGGAAATAGGATATAGAGGGCCCCCTCCCATACCGACTATATCGTCAGATCGAGGAAAATATTTTCCTTGGTCATGCCCACATCCAAAAGAAATGTGATGAAATGATGTAGTCCTTTCTTGAGATGAAAGCATAAATGTTTCATAAACCAAGGTTCCAAAGATATAAGAAGTATCTGTATACCCATAATGGTATACACCATTTTTTTGGGCATCACACCAGTTGCCCACGGCTAAACAAACATTGATACCGCAAGAGGCCTTACTGTAGGACGAGAAATTCCTGGGTTTATATAGTGAAGAAGGAAGACACTTGGTATAGATCAAATTGTTGCCTATGTCTACTATTAAATGCAACATTACTGGATTCGGGGATCCTATTTTCACCTGCATCAAAAATAAACCGTCTCTGACACTAAGTGGATTGTGGGAAATATGGGAATTTCGGGTGATAAAATATTGTTGGAACCTGCATAGTCTCTTGTGGCTTCGTTCAATAGATCAACAAAGTTTCTCGACATTTTAAAGGAGGGAATCTCTGCGTATGAGATCTACTCTAATGCTCTGAGAATTTCTTGGTGGATCACTGGCAGGTGCCTTAATCCTCTCGTTCTTTTCCGTGTTGCTAGTGTAGTTTCCCTTGTATGAAAAACATAAATAAAATAAGGTTAACATTGACCATTCAAGACACATATAACTAAACAAAAATTTTAGCATTTTTGAAGTACTTGTGAGACAAGTCGGTTCAGATTTGTGTATGTAGGACATTCAATGTCCAAAGAACGATGAAAAATGTTGTAAAGCATTTCATTATCGAGGAGAATGGCTACATCGGTGTGTTCCAAGAGAGGGTGGAGGAGCCAGTTCCACAGAGAGAAGTCCCAAAGGAGGAAAGTTACTGCCAGAGTACAGAAGCTACTCTTAGTCTTAGTGATTAGCAGTTACAAAGTCCCAAAGGGAGTAGTTATGAAATCCCAGAGGGAGTAGCTACAAAGAGAGTGGAGGACCTACTCTCAAAGAAAAGAGCTAGATAGTTCTTTGTAGTAAGCACCCTAATCCATCTTGTGGTTTGAGAAGACTAAGTTGTAGTAGAGAAAGTGTACCACTGTGGTACAATTGGATATGTCTTAGAAGATGAAGACATGATGCGGAGATATAAAATTCTGACTAGGCAAAGAGTGCAGTTGACCAAAATCACACCAGAGAGTGATTCCTCATCTTGATATCAGTAAAGATTCATGGAAGAAGACTTCTATAACTCTCATCATTGCAGAGGTAGGATATATCGTAGCCAATTACACAAGTCAGGGAAGGAGTGAGGCTTCAGAGGCTTCTCACATGATTTAATCTAAGACATGGTGCAGATGAAGAAACCGTGATTCAACACATAGATGAGCAAGATGGTGTAGAATTCATCCTGACATGCCTCAGATGGTCAGATGAATGAACCAATACATTGGTTTCACAAGGAAAGCTCGATATTTCTTGTGAGACGTTGAGTCCATGAGGGAACCTTGATATGTATTAGACATTGGTTTCATGAAGAAACCTTTATATGCCAAATAAGGTCCAAGATGACATTCCCTTTCAAAGGGAGACAATTGAACCAATTGATCCCATTGATCCTGTAGCTCCAACTAATTTTTCTAGGGATATTGCAGTAGGTCAGAAGATACTTGCATGGGATCATTAGACTCTGTAGGAAGCAAAAGGACATGTAAATCCTCATGGTACCTTCTGAGAGAGTAAGAGACCTCAGAGATATTCATGATATGTTGCAACTATGAGCCACATCATTGATTCTTAGCCTTCTTGTTATGAGGAGGCATCTAGTCAGCTAGTATGGAGAGATGCCATGATGAAGGATTACCAATCCATCATGAAGAATGATGTGTGGGATATTGTTCCGAGACCTGAGGGGAAGTTTGTAGTGACCTCCAAATGGATCTACAAGATCAAACACATAGTTGATGGGAGAATCGAGAGGCACAAAATGAGATTTTTTTCTCGATGAATCTCTTAGGTGGAGGGAATAGATTACGAGCATACATTTGCTCCTGTTGCTCAATACACTTCTATCTTGATGATTATTTATCCTACAACATCCATGGGTTGGAGAGTACATTAGATGGATGTAAAGACAACCTTTCTCAATGGAGAGATTGAGGAAGAAGTATACATCGAGAAACCATATGGTTTCATGATACATGAGACAGAGTCTCATGTGTGCAGGTTGAAGAAGGCCTTGTATGGACTCAAGCAACCACCTTGAGCTTGGTATGCGAGGATTGATGGAAACTCGATGATTTTTGGGCTTCAGCAAAAGTGTTATCGATCCCAACCTATACTACAATACCGTTAATGGTGAGTCCCTTATTTTGGTCCTCTAAGTTGATGATTTATTCCTCACCGGTATAGAGAGCCTTATTTTTGAATGAAATTATGCATTGGCCTCTAAGTTTGAGATGAAGGACCTTCGTATGATGCAGTACTTCTTAGGACTAGAGGTGTGGCAGAGAAATGATGAGATCTTCCTGAGTCAGGGGAAGTACACAACTGAGATATTGAAGAATTTTTGGATGTTGAACTTGAAGCCCATGGATACACCAATGGTGATGAATCCGAAGAAACTAAGTGTGTCTTCTTCTGATTCCGATGAAATTGATCCAACCCTATACAGACAATTGATTGGATAATTGATGTATCTAATTATCACCAGACCAGATATGTTCTATGTCGTGAGTGCACTTAGCTAGTTTATGAGTTAGTTGAGATAGACACACTAGATTTTTGCGAAGCATGTGTTGAGATACTTGCGAGGCACAGTTGGACATGGTCTTGTTAGAAAAACAGGACCGTGGAGAAATAAAATAAAACAAATGTAGAAATAAAATACAGAATATACACAATACAATAGAGACACATATTTACATGGTTCACCCAGTGTGGGCTATGTCCACTAGAGAAATTTCCAGGTCCTTCCTTTATTATTATCCAACATATGAAGGGATACAACCTACAACAAACCTGTTGTAACTTCCTCTTGTTTCTCTCACAATCTCCTATCTCATAATACAATATTCACTATCATACTTAGTTGCGATACATTTCCCTCATAAAAGAGGGTTGTCTTCTAGGGAAAAAAACCCTAACATAATTTCTATTGTTAGATCTACGACCTTATAATGAACGGTCCAGATTTACAATGAAATTACAATATACATTTAAAAGGAAATTTTTCTTTTGGGGGCTTCACCCCTGAACCCCCTAACCGAGGGGATGGACCCCCCAGACCCTGCAGAGGGGGTACCCCCCCTCTGCACTCCCCCGTGTGGAAGAGTGTACATTCTTCTGGGGTGTAAAGACTTCATGGGGTATAAACACGGCTGAAAACAAAAGACCTCTGAATCAGGAAGATAATCAGGATCCACAACCAACAATCTCCCACTTGGAGACCGATCTCAACAACTCCATCACTGCTGTATATTCTGGACTCTAAACCTTATTGGACCTGAAAATTTTCTCATCTTCATCTTCATTCTTGAAGACCAATTGAAACTGATCAGGAACTCAGTTTCTCCCTAGTTACTCCCTTTGTTAACATGTCTGTAGGATTCTGGCTAGTGTGTATCTTTTCCAACTTCAAATGTCCATCTTCCAAGACAGATCGTATGAAGTGGTACCTCAACTGTATATTATTAGTCTTCGAATGGAAGGATGATTTATTTCCAAGATGAATGACACTCTCACTGTCACAATACAACTTGCTATTCTCCTGCTTCTTTCCCAATTCCTCCATAAACCTCTGTAACCAAATCATCTCTTTACTAGCTTCTGTAGCAACAACATACTCTGCCTCTGTTGTTGAAAGTACAACACTATTTTGAAGTTTTGAAATACAACTTACTGTTGTTCCACCTATAGTAAAAATATACCCTGTGGTGCTCCTCCTATTGTCTTTATCACCTGCCATATCTGAATCAACATATTCCTGTAGAAAAGTGTCTAAACCTCCAAGACATAATGCATGAGTAGCAGTACCTCTCAAATACCCGAGAATCCACTTTACTGCCTCCCAATTTTCTTTACCTGGATTGTTCATATACCTGCTCACAACTCCCACTACATGTGCAATATTTGGTCTTGTGCAAACCATTGCATACATCAAGCTACCAACTATTGATGAATAAGGGACACGAGACATGTATTCTATCATTTCCTATGTCTTGGGACACATTTCCTTAGTTAATTTAAAATGGATGGCCAAAGGTGTACTAATCATTTTTTCATTCTGCATTCTGAACCTCTCCAACACCTTCTCTATGTACTCACCCTGAGATAATGTCAATTTGTGATTTTTCCTGTCTCTTGTTATTCTCATACCAAGGATTTTCTTTGCAACACCCAAATCCTTCATCGCAAATGAATTAGCTAATTTCTTCTTGAGCACATTTA
>JZKD02S1673357.1:417587-433132 GCA_000966675.3 Picea glauca
CTTAATTAGGGACATTTTAAACATTGTGAGATGCACATCTCAATTTCTTTTTATCCCTTTTAGTGATTAATAGATACATGATGGATTTACACATTATGGTTAGGGTTTGTCACTTGTAAGTTATAAACATGTAACATATATAAAATATAATAATCATAGTATTAATAATTAATATTATTAACTAAAGGTCATAACCTTTCATCAATGGTCATCAAGGTGCCCCTTAGGTTTATATATATATATATATATATAGAGAGAGAGAGAGAGAGAGAATATTAATTATTAGTACTATGATTATTCATTATGATTATTATATTTTATATATGTTACATGTTTATAACTAAAGGTCGTGACCTTTCAACAATGGTCATCAAGATGCCCCTTATATATGTGTGTGTGTGTGTCCTTTCATTGTACTCATCATAATCTATCTATCTCATTATATACATTTTTATTCAATATATTTCTTATTTGGTATGGGTTATAATTTTTTATCTCATTTATGATGGATAACCGTAATAAGAATCATATTGGTTCTTTACATTGGTATCAAAGATTCCTTGTTGATCTCGTCCATTATCCACATATTATCAATCAGAGTTTCATTGATTCTTGGTCATTGACCACGTCAAGCCCTTGGCCCTATAAAGTTCAAAATTCTTAGAATTTTTGGTCCTTGACCCAAAACTTGGCCCTTGGCTATTTAAAGTTAAAAATTTATTCCACTTCAAGAAAAGTAGAAGAAGGACTGTACCAAATCTCAAGAAAAAGAAAAGAAAATTGTTAGTTGCAAAAGGGATAGAATCACCACACACACACACACACACATATGTACGATATAAAAACTAAGTTGTCATTTCTATTATAAGAACAAAGTTGTGAACCTCTCCATTGTGGAAATAACAATTGGAAATCCAGTAACCTATGATCTGAGTACACAGTAAGATGGAAAAATAACCATTAAAACAAATTTGAAATCATTTCCATTAAATTCATGGACATTAGCATTTTCTACTAAACATTGAGAGGGTTATAAAGTCACAACTGTTGAATAGGAGTCATGAATTTTTCATTCTCCACCACCTTCTGGTCACAACATTGCCAAGTAGAATGAGACATTGAGCCATCGAGTTTCCAACAGTCCAATCCAATACCATGACTTTCCACAAGATTTATCAATCAATTAAATAAATCAAGTCGCCATTATAGAGCACATATCCATTGCTATAAGCTATCGTGGGAATATTAAATCAATGCATTATTTGAATACAAGGTTATGATATCAAGATTATAAAAATCCAAAATTAAGTAAAAATGTTAAGTTAAATTTTGTCTCCTTAAAGCAAGGAAACATTACTCTACATCTAAGTCACCTAACACAGGGACATGGGACACATAAATACAAGTATCCAACATGGGCACGACGACCCCCGAAAACAGGACACTGAGGACACATTATATATATATATATTATGAATTACATATACAAAAATGAAATAATTAAATTGTAAACATTTACATGATGATGATACAAATTCAATCATACAACTAGTACTAACTTAGTAACTACTAAGTTACTAAGTTACTAACATAAATGATGACATTGCCAACTCAACATTGTTGTCCAAACCCATATCATCATGAAACAAATCCCACATCTTTTTATTTCCCTTCAACCACTCTTCTCTCTGCCCAATGTCTGCATATAAGACAGAGGTTGGTGTGCACATACACCACTAAGTCACTTGACACGATGATAAAGAGAAGATTTTAATGGAAGAGTTTATACTTGAGTGAAGGGTATATTTGTATTGGTGTCATGACACAAGAGTTCAACAATCAATGCCACCAACATCAAGGTACACAAAGAGCTTGGTTCCCTTGATTAAATGCTAGTTCCATACCCTCATACATAATAGAATCCATTGGAAACATTACAATTCTGCCAATCTTGAAATCCTAAAAATCATTAAGTCTGTTGAAATTTAAATGGGACCTAAAATTATACTTTCTCCATATGAAGTCCAATGAGGTTGGAACCACTCTCAAACATCCTGAAACAATTAATGATAATGTTAAAAATTTAAGTAAAATGATGAAAATGAAAGATAAAGGAGAATGTCACTTTTACTTTAAGAATTTAATATTAACATTAATTACTAGGGTGGGTGAAATGGAGGACATGGGGACCTCTTTAAATAACACTAATAAGGCCAAATAACCCTTAGTTGCACACCAAAACACCTCACAACTGCAATTTTCATGAAAAAAAAAAAGCCAGGATCCTTTTCTGAGCAAGACACGTGTCTTATGAACATGACAAGTTATAAACAAGTGTCTGACATGTATCCTACCGTTTCATGTACAACACATAGGATACACGACACAGGGGGTTGGACATGTCATGTGACTTAGCTCTACATTATATATTTGTTATATATCTTGACCAAAATCTTTATGAAGCGATCCTATACCGTGGAAAATATAAATATTTATATAAGTAAGAGGGAAGGTACTTAATAAAATGATTTTGAAAAATTGTGAAGTATTTTAAATAAAAGTAAAGTTTTTAACATTTATATATAAATTGAAAAATTCCTAAGTTTCTAAAATTTAAAAAAATAAGGTTATAATAAAAGAAAAGTAGAATATATATATATATATATATATATATATATATATATATATATATATATATTAAGAAGATTTTGGACGAAGGTGAAATGGATTTTAAGGAAGGAAAATTTTCTTGTAAAGGTTTTCTAACTAAATGCATTGGATTACTAACATTTAGAGATAATATTCATGAAAAATAAATTAGCATTCACATTTGTCTAGATAGAAAGAATAATTACATCAATTCCAACCTACCAAATCAATTATTAATTCCAGAACCAAGTATAATCGAAGCGAAGGGTTTTTTACAATAAATATGAAATTGAGGACTTACAATTGACACTTAATGATTATAATTTCATATCTAAATTCGAGGTTACTACTATGTATCCAAAAACGGTTGACATAATGTTGAGCTCAACTTGGTTAGAAATTGGGCACTTTTATCTTAAATATGGAAAAAACGTTTTTGACATTTTCCTATAAAAAGAAAAAAAGTATGCTCCAAGGCATTTCAATGACATCAGATTCAGATGTTTCGTCATTAGAATATTTTTAAAATAGTTCAAAGATGATCTGTCAGGATGATAAGAAAACAATACAAAGGATGCAGAAAGAATTTGACAATGTCGTTGCTAATAAAGACGAAGAAATTTGTCGTCTTAAGAACCATAATCAAATCTTGGTTGAATAAATAAAGAAGCTAATGAACAAGAAGAAATTATCCGAAAAATATCAAGAAAGCTCTTTCCTAAGAATCCTTAATCAACAATTTCTTGAACAAATTAAAATTTTAAGGAAAAAAAAACGGAAAATTTGGAATGAAAAAATGAAGACGACAAGTCAAGAAATAAGAACAAACTTTTATGTTTAGGGCGACATCATCAAGACTTACTTACCCAAATTAGAAAGCTAAAGAATGATAAGAAATATTTACAAGAAGAGATAGATTACAAATAAACAATGACTAAATCAGTTGAAATAGAGAAGCTTCTGTTGAAATAATGTAACTGCAAAGAGTATTCTTATTAGTATTGTTATATTATTCATAGGATCAATCCCCATTGTGGATTGATCATGTCGGTTATTTGATGCAGGAGCATCGCCAGCACATCAAGCGAGCCAGCGCGGAAGCGGAGGACAGCTGGACAAGCCAACATAAATTTTGAAATGCTTTGGGACTGTTGCGCAAAACTTTAATGGAGCCATTTATGAAGGCACACTTGTATATTGTATTGGATCTTGAGCGATACGCTCTCATCCTTAGGTAGATAGGAGGCATTTAATCTAGTTAATGCTGGTAGATAGGGTTTTTAATTCTAGATTTGATAGTTTAGAGTCCGAGAGGGAAAACGGATATAGACACCCTCATTGTACCATTGTAACATAATAGAAGCATTCAGAAGAAGAGAAGAGCAAGCAGAGAATAGTGTATGAAGAACACCCATGTACATGCATTTGAATTAATAGAAGAAAGTTCTGATTCAAATTCATGGTTTGTGTTGTTTCTCTGTGTATATTGTTGATGTGCTCATGAATGTTTGCTTCTTGTCATACATTTTATTTTATATGTTGTGTATGCGATTTCATGTTTCAACCTGAAGTCGGAAGGGGAGATGGAATGAGTTTCAATCGTTTCTCTATCTGAGCTAGGAGATTCATGCAAGGTGTGCAGTCGAAAACCATCCACAAGGAGTGCGTTGATGAAGGCTCAGGTAGTTTAAATCTTGTTCTTATTCACTCAGAAGTGAAAGTGGGTTGCTTAAGCCGTGCAAGGAGTGCGCAAGCTGAAGAGAAAGTCTCAGTCGTGAGTCTGAGAAGGAATCTTTGGAGGACTGTTGCTGCAGGCGTGCGCAGAGTTAAAGAAGGTCGAACACTTGAAGTGTTTGCAGGGTTGCCGCAAGGAGTGCGCGCAAAGAGATCTCTTTTCTAAGAGACCGAGAAGCTGTGAAGAAAGATCAGGAGGAAGAGAGGCCTTCAGAATTACTGAAAAGTTGCACAGGAGATTTTCGTGCCAAGAAATCCCCAAGGGGAAAGAAATCGACGGTCAAGATCTTACGGAAGAGATTGACAAAACCCGTCAGTCGTTGGATCTCGCGGAGGTGCAAGTAGGTTACAACCACACCAGAGCCCAATCTCGAGAGGTTGCTGAGGGTTGGATCGACAAGTGATTTCCCGTCAGTCGTTAGACCTCGAGGAGTTGCGCGGGGTTTAAGCCCTAGTGTGTAGAGGAGAAGTCCTGGACAAGTCATCGGAACATTGGGTTCATCGAGATTTTGCTAAGAAAGAGAATCGAGACCTTTTAAGTCTCAAAATACCGACGGAATCATAGTTGTTGATCCCGGCAGGACACGCATCAGGCATCAAGTGAGGAATTGGGATTTAACACATCGGGGTTTCCAGAGGTAAGAAACTCTTGCACGTGGAATCGCGATCCACGATTTCCCGACGATCTTTGAACCATCCATCGACGAGGATGCATGGCAAGAGATCCGGAGCGAGTCGGGGTTTGGAATTTCGGGGTTTCTGAAGACAAGGGAATTTTTGCAATGAGAATCGCGATATCGTGATACGTGATTTCCCGATCACCATAAAATTGTGGGCCATAGGCGCCAGAGCAAAGGACAGGTGTTGGAAGGTCAAGCCTTCGTAGGGAGTCAACACCGAAGGGTGTCGGGGATCCGTGACGGGAGTGAATCACGATCTCGTAAGTGAGATTTCCCGATTTGGAGTAGGGAGATCATAAGGAGCATTATGTGGGTATTGAGAACTCCCGATAAGGGAGTTGAAGAGAATTTTTGTTATTCGGGCCTAGGGAGGAGAAGGTCCTATGGGAGAGGACATTCCCTGGGTGGCACATTTGCGTCAGAGTGGTATCAGAGTAGGAAATTTCTTTGCTTTCTATAGCAGAGAAAGAAATTTCTCCATGCCGCCGAGGAGAGAAAGACAATCACCTGATCCAGAGGATAGGGAGAATCAGAGAAGAAGAGGGAGACAAGCACAGAATCCAGAAATGGAGAGACAAATACGTGATCTCCGAGAGAGACTAGAAGATATGGAGGCAATGCAGAGATGCACATACAGTGTTGGAGATCTGAGTGACTCCGAAGGCGAAGTTGAAGCTGAACAACAAGGAGAAGTTGTCGCCGAAGATGCAGCCATTGAGCGATTAATTAAGGCTATCGCCTGGATGAGTTCAAAAACAAAGATGGACATTCCAACTTATGAAGGGAATCTGGATGCAGAAGAGATTCTAGACTAGATTAGAGCTCTTGACACTTACTTCAATTATGAAGATATCAAAGAAGATAAGAAGGTTAAGCATGCTGTCACAAAATTAAAGGGACACGCAACATTATGGTGGGACGAGCTTCAAGTAAATAGACGCTGCAAAGGCAAGAAAATAATTAAAATATGGGATCGAATGATTGCAAAGATGAAGGAAAAGTTCATCCCAAGGGATTATCAAATCACACTGTTCAGGAGAATGCAGAACCTGAGACAGAAGCTGATGATAGTAAAGGAGTATACTGAGGAGTTCTACAAGCTAAATATCAGAGTAGGTCATCGGGAGAGCGATGATGAGAAAGTTTCTAGATATTTGAATGGTCTGAGATACGACATTCAAGATGAACTGAGCATGGTTACCATCAGGATGGTAGAGGATGCTTATCAGATGGCTCTGAAAGCAGAGGAGAAGTTGATCCGTAAGCAAGGTCAATGAGGGTGAGGCAGAAGTCAACCAAGAGGCAAAGCAGTTTCCTAGGACAAGTACCAGAAGCCCAAGGAGGAATGGAAGAAGCCTCAGGGTAAAGTTGAAAGGGGTGGAACCTCATAGCGGGGACCATATATTGAACAGAGAGGGCAGCATACAGAGCAGAGTGGCGGATATGCTGACGCAAACACCATTCCTCGTACCATAGGTAGAGGAAGAGGCCGAGGTGGAGTAATCACATGTTTCACATGTGGGAAGAATGGGCACAGGTCATTTGAGTGTCCAAAGAAAAAGAAGGATATTGGAGAAGCTCACATCGCCAAAGCGCAGAAGCGGGATGTTGAGATCGAAGACACAGAAGGCGGAAGGTCACTGATGATGCGTAAAGTTCTCTTAACACCCGGAAAGGAGGTGGAGGACTCAGCTTAGAGGACCAAACTTTTTAGAACGGCTTGCAAAACCAAGGACTGGGTATGCAAGGTTATTGTTGACAGTGGTAGTACAGATAATCTCATTTCAACCGAGATGGTGGAGAGTTTGGAGCTGGAGACAACTGATCACCCGAGTCCATACAAGGTTTCATGGCTACAGAAAGGACACCAGGTAAGCGTTACCAAACAATGCTTGGTTAAATTCAAGATATGAGAGTATAATGATGAAGTACTATGTGATGTTATTCCTATGGATGTATGTCATTTATTGTTGGGTAAGCCATGGAAATATGACAGAAATGTGGTTCACGATGGGAGGATGAACACATATACCCTGGAGAAGGATGGGAGGATGCACAGGTTGCTTCCAATAAAGGATAAGGATGTGAAACCAGAAGTGAGCAACACAATACTTCTCATGAGTGGGAAGGAACTTCTTACAAAGATGGAGAAGAAACAAGATCCACAATTCTTTGTGGTCAGGAAGCCGAGGATTGTTCTGACTAGAAAAAGAGTGGATGATTTGCCAGATGAGGTTCAGGAACTATTGGAAGAGTTCGCTGACATTATAGTGGACGAATTACCTCGTTCGTTGCCACCGATGAGGAGTGTAAGTCATCACATTGATCTCATACCAGGAGCTAGTTTGCTGAACAAAGCCGTGTATAGATTGACACCGCAAGAAAATGAAGAAGTCAAGAGGCAGGTCCAGGATTTGTTGGATAAAGGGTTAGTCAGAGAAAGTTTAAGCCCGTGTGCCATTCCAATGGTACTGAGTCGAAATAAGGATGGAGGATGGAGAATGTGTACCGACTCAAGAGCGATCAACAAGATAACCATCAGGTACAGGTTTCCACTGCTGCGAATGGATGATTTGATGGATTTCCTGAGTGGGGCAAAGCATTTTTCAAATATAGATTTGAAGAGAAGATATCATCAAATTTGCATGAGGGAAGGCGATGAGTGGAATACAGCCTTCAAGACAAACGAAGGACTGTATGAATGGCTAGTCATGCCGTTTGGTTTGACGAATGCACCAAGTACCTTTATGAGGTTGATGAATGAAGTCCTGAGGGAATTCATCGGGAAGTTCGTCATTATGTATCTGGATGATATACTGATTTATAGTAAATCAGAGGCTGAACATATGAAGCATTTGTCCATTGTGATGAGGAAGCTACATCAGGAGAAACTGTTGATCAACATGAGAAAATATTCATTCATGAAGACAGAGCTCATTTACCTGGGTTTTGTTATTTCAACAAATGAATTAAGAATGGATCTAGAGAAGGTGGAGGTAATTAAGAATTGGCCATCACCGAGAAATATTTTCGAGGTGAGAAGTTTCCATGGTCTGGCTAGTTTCTACAGAAAATTCATCAGGAATTTCAGTGGAATTAGCGCAGCAATGATGGACACAGTGAAAAAGTGACATAAATATTTTCATTGGACAACAGAGGCTGAGAAGAGCTTCAATATGTTGAAGCGGAAGATCACGGAACAACCGGTGTTGGTGTTGCCGGATTTCCTGAAAACATTTCAGGTGAAATGTGATGCAAGCGGGTTTGCCATAGGAGCAGTCTTGAGTCAGGAAGACAGGCCAGTTGCATATTTCAGTGAGAAGTTGGATGAGGTGAAACTGAAATACTCCACGTATGATAAAGAATTCTATGCCATCATCCAGGCATTGAAAAAGTGGAGGCACTATTTAATTCCAAAGGAATTTGTTCTATACAGTGATAATCATGCATTACAGTTTGTGACTCAATAGGAGAAGTTGAATCAGAAACATGCAAAATGGGTAGAGTATATGAAAAATTTTACAGTTGTAATTAAACACATTTTGGGTACTGCTAACAAAGTGGCTGATTCTTTGAGTATGAAGTGTTTGTTGCTGCAGGAGTTCCGAGTCAAAACATTGGGTTTTGAAAATCTTAGGGACATGTATGCAGGTGATGCAGATTTTGCAGAGGCGTATGAAGCAACTGAGAATCCAGTTCTCAGAGACAGAAGCCCTTGGATAGATTATATGATCCAGGAAGGGTTGTTGTTTAGAGGCAATCAACTATGTATTCCAAATTGCTCCATGAGGGAGAATTTGCTAAAGGAGAAGCACAGTGGAGGCTTGGCAGGACATTTTGTCCATGACAAAACATTCGCGAAGCTGAATGAGTCATATTTTTGGCCAGGCATGCGAGCAGATGTCAAGAGGTTTATTGACAGGTGCAGGATTTGCCAGCATTCGAAGGGGAAGAAGTAGAATGCAGGTTTTTATCAGCCATTGCCCATACCAAGAGGGCCATGGGAGGCGATAAGCATGGATTTTGTACTAGGATTGTCGAGGACGCAAAGAGGTGTTAATTCCATATTTGTGGTCATGGACAGGTTTTCAAATATGGCGCACTTCATTCCATGCCAGAAGACCAGCGATGCAACACACATCGCAAATCTGTTCTTCAAGGAGGTCATTCGACTACATGGATTTCCGAAAAGTATAGTTTTGGACAGAGACACAAAATTCATAGATCATTTTTGGAGGAACTTATGGAAGAAGCTAGGAACTAACTTGGTGTTTAGTTCTTCTTATGATCTGCAGACGGATGGACAGATGGAAGTGGTCAATAGAAGTCTGGGAGACTTACTAAGAAGCTTGGTGACAGAGCACCATAGCAGTTGGGACAATGTGTTGCGACAGGAAGAGTTTGCATACAACGACTCAGTGAACAGAAGCAAAGGGAAAATCCCATTTGAGATTGTATATGGTAGACAGCCAAGAGGAGTTTCTGAATTACGGAATTTAGAACAGACTGCTACTAGCAGCGCTAGTGCAGAGGAATTCACTGAGGTGATGAAAGAACTTCACAACAGAGTGAAACAACGACTGACAAATTCAAATCAGGAGTATAAGCGCAGAGCATATCAACATCAGAGACAACTTCAGTTTGAAGTTGGTGATCTAGTTTTTGTGCATTTGAGGAAGGAAAGGTTCCCAAGGGGAACATACAACAAGCTGAAAATGAAGAAAATTGGACCCTGCAAGGTCCTAAAGAAATTGGGAGAAAACGCTTATGAGATTGAGTTACCCGATGGGATCAGAATATCTCCGATATTCAATGTATCAGATTTGTATCCATACAAATCTGAGGAAACATGAACAAGTGGTGAGCAGCTAGAGGTCCAGTGGCAGAAGCAGATGTTGATTTCAGAGAAGCCACAGATGGAGCATATACTCGACAAGAGGGTGAGCAAAAAGACCAGGCGGAAGCAATACTTCGAGTATCTGGTCAAATGGAAGGGCCATCCAATGGAAGATGCCAGCTAGGAAAGTGAAGCAGTGATTCAAAAGCATGGACAAACTGTGCAGGATCTCATGGACAGGATCCCATTAAATTTTTCAAGCCGAGGAGTATGATGTAGGAGCATCGCCAACACATCAAGCGAGCCAGTACGGAAGCAGAGGACAGCTGGACAAGCCAGCATAAATTTTGAAATGATTTGGGACTGTTGCGCAAAACTTTAATGGATCCATTTATGAAGGTGCACTTGTATATTGTATTGGACCTTGAGTGATACGCTCTCGTCCTTAGGTAGATTGGAGGCATTTAATCTAGTTAATGCTGGTAGATAGGGTTTTTAATTCTAGATTTGATAGTTTAGAGTCTGAGAGGGAAAACGGATATAGACACCCTCATTGTACCATTGTAACATAATAGAAGCATTCAGGAGAAGAGAAGAGAAAGCAGAGAATAGTGTATGAAGAACACCCATGTACAGGCATTTGAATTAATAGAAGAAAGTTCTGATTCAAATTCATGGTTTGTGTTGTTTCTCTGTGTATATTGTTGATGTGCTCATGGATGTTTTCTTCTTGTCATACATTTGATTTTATATGCTGTGTATGCAATTTCATGTTTCAACCTGAAGTCGGAAGCGGAGATGGAATGAGTTTCAATCGTTTCTCTATCTGAGCCAGGAGATTCCTGCAAGGTGTGCAGTCGAAAACCATCCGCAAGGAGTGTGTTGATGAAGGCTCAGGTAGTTTAACTATTGTTCTTATTCACTCAAAAGTGAAAGTGGGTTGCTGAAGCTGTGCAAGGAGTGCGCAAGATGAAGAGAAAGTCTCAGTCGTGAGTCTGAGAAGGAATCTTTGGAGGACTGCTACTGCAGGCGTGTGCAGAGTTAAAGAAGGTTGAACATTTGAAGTGTTTGCAGGGTTTCCGCAAGGAGTGCGCACAAAGAGATCTCTTCTCTAAGAGATTGAGAAGCTGTGAAGAAAGATCAGGAGGAAGAGAGGCCTTCAAAATTACTGAAAAGTTGCACAGGAGATTTTCGTGCCAAGAAATCCCCAAGGGGAAAGAAATCGACGGTCAAGATCTTACGGAAGAGATTGACAAAACCCGTCAGCCGTTGGATCTCGCGGAGGTGCGAGTAGGTTACGACCACACCAGAGCCCAAGCATGAGAGGTTGCTGAGGGTTGGATTGGCAAGTGATTTCCTATTAGCCGTTAGACCTTGAGGAGTTGCGCGGGGTTTAAGCCCTAGTGTCCAGAGGAGAAGTCCTGGACAAGTCATCGAAACATTGGGTTCATCAGGATTTTTCTAAGCAAGAGAATCGAGACCTTGTAAGTCTCGAAATACCGACGGAATCATAGATGTTGATCCCGGCAGGACACACGTCAGGCATCAAGTGAGGAATCAGGATTTAACACATCGGGGTTTCCGGAGGTAAGAAACTCTTGCACGTGGAATCGCGATCCACGATTTTTCGACGAGATTTGAACCGTCCATCGATGAGGACGCGTGGCAAGAGATCCGGAGCGAGTCGGGGTTCGACATTTTGGGGTTTCTGAAGACAAGGGAACTGTTGCAACGAGAATCGTGATATCACGATACGCGATTTCCCGATCACCATAAAATTGTGGGCCATATGTGCCAGAGAAAAGGACAGGTGTTGGAAGGTCAAGCCTTCACAGGAAGTCAACACCAAAGGGTGTCGGGGATCCGTGAGGGGAGTGAATCACGATCTCGTAAGTGCGATTTCCCGATTTGGAGTAGGGAGATCATAAGGAGCATTCTGTGGGTATTGAGAACTCTCGATAAGGGAGTTGAAGAACATTTATGTTCTTCGGGCCTAGGGAGGAGAAGGTCCTGTGGGAGCAGACGTGCCTTGGGTGGTGCGTTTGCGTCATTATTGTATTAGGACCAAATCCCCTTTTTCGGATTGGTCAACAGACAATTGTAATAGGCAGAATAAGAAGTCGGCCCCAATAGTTATTATTGAGACCCATAAATATAATAAAGGTGGGTTTACCCACCCAGAGTGAGAAGTATGCCCTGCCAGTGAAGACACTTCACACGTGCCAGACTTGTATATATAAAGAGGCTAGCGCCTCAATTTGACACACATCACACTTGCTCATTCCTAAGAGGCAAGTTGCGACTTACCAGTTGGAGAGAGGGAGAAGAGTGGCACATCTTTTGAAGCAGACTTTCTGTTTTGGTTTGATTTATCTCTTGACATTGTATTGGCAATTTATGATACGGAAGTTTTTGCTGGGTTTTCTTCCCCTAGAGGGTTTCCCAGGATAAATGGTGTGTCTCTTGTGAATGTGTATTTCTCATTGATATTGTTCTTATGTTGCTCTTATCTATTGAAATACAAAGAACTATACTAATGGCATAAAAAATTAACATGGTATTAGAGCCAACCTGAAGGAAGCATATTTCGCAAGAGAAAAATGTCACTGTTGCAGTACCTGCAAATTAGGGTTTTTCAAAAGTGAAGCTTTTCAGCTCCAAAACCACCTAGAAAGTTGCACCCTCCCTCAATGATCATTTTGGCACCTTTATCGCACCTTTTCAGTGGCTGGATCTCTCGAAAAATGAAACCCTAGTTTCACAAAAGTACCAAAAGTACCATAAAACCAGTACCAGAAGTACCAGAAGTACTAGAGTACCAGAGTACCAGAAGTACCCGAAGCACCAGTCCAGAAATCCGCAGATCAGATTTGAAGGGACAAAAATTGGATTTTCTCATATCCAAGTACACCAAGCTACTCGCCTCAGCCAAGCGCACCTCCTGGTAAGGTCAAAATTTGATTTTAAGCATTTTAATTTTTGGTCATTTTTCATAGCCTCAAGTACAAGATGTCTGCAAGTGCAAAGCTTGTTGAGAAACTAGAAGGCATAGACAACTTCCGTGCCTGGAAGTATAGGATCGGTCTGATCCTTACAGAGAATGACCTAGAAAGATTCATCAAAGAAGAAGTGGCGGAACCTGAAGATGTCGTAGAGAAAGCAAAGCATCAGAAGGACTTAATCAGGGCTCAAAGAATCATTGCGGATTCAATCAAAGACCACCTGATCCCGTATGTATCATCCAAGAAAACTCTGAAAGAGATGTTTGACTCTCTAAGCAAACTATATGAAGGAAATAACATCAACCAAAAGATGAACCTAAGATCTTAATTGAAGAATACCAAGATGCAGAAAGGAGAAATGATTCAAGAATATTTCTCCTGAATCTCAAAAATTAAAGAATAGTTAAAAGCGATTGGAGACAGCATAGATGAAGATGAATTCATAATGATGACCCTAAATGGTCTCACAATACCTTGGGATGCTTTCATCCAGACGATATGTGCCAGAAAGGAGAAACTACAGTTTGAGAGCCTATGGGAAGAATGCATCCAAGAAGAGATAAGGGTAGCTAACCGTGAAGCACTACTAGCAAGGGATGATGATCAAGCCCTAGCTACTCATACAAAAGGAGGAAGGAAGAAACCCTACTTCAAAATGGAAAATCATAGAGAGCCTCAACCATCAAACAAATTCAACAACAAAGAATCTCATCCAAGAAGTTTTCAGAAGAAAGGACAACGCAAGGGAAGAGATCTCTCATCCATACAATGCTATCATTGTGATAATATGGGACACAAGGTGAATTCTTGTCCAGTCAAAAGAGAAGAATACAAGAGGAAACGCAAGAGGCAACATGCCCACATAGTTGAAGATGAAGAACCACCTATGAATATGATTAAGGACCATGTCTTGATATCGGCCCTCTCAGGATCTGTATCACCTGGAGAGGACACATGGCTCATTGATAGTGGTGCATCAAAACACATGATGGGTAAGAAAAATACTATCTCTTATATTTCAGAAAATAAGTTTTCTCAGAAAGTGACACTTGGAGATGATTACCAATATCCCATCAAGGGAGTGGGAGAATCAAACTACAAGCTAGATTCAAAAAACTCAATAACAATGAAGGACGTACTCTATGTACCGGGATTGAAGAAGAACTTACTTTCCATATCAACTTTAGATAAAAAAAAGGCTATAGATTTGCCTTCATAGATGGAGAAGTTCTTATGTGGGCTAAGGGAGAAACAATAAATGAAGCAATCATCATCGGAAATGAAGAAAATGGCTTATATAAGATGAAGGGTCACCTAGAAACTTCCATGACTCATGCCATCGAAAACTCATGTGAAATTTGGCATAGAATATTAGCCCACATCAACTACAAGGCACTACCATACATATGCAAAGTTGTCACAGGTTTACCAGAACTCAAGGTCGATCAAGAAAGAATATCCAATGGATGTGCACAAGGGAAGAATATCAAGAACCCTTTTCCAAAAAGGGACAGCAAAGCGGAAGGAGTACTGGAAGTCATTCACTCAGATGTGTGTGGCCCAATGCCATCATCTTCCATTAGTGGGTATGTATACTATGTGTCATTCATTGATGACTATTCTCACAAGTCCTGGATATATTTCTTGAAATCTAAAGATGAAGTATTCAATAAATTCAAGGAATTCAAAGCCTTGATAGAGAATCTTTCTGAAAGAAAGATTAAGATACTTAGGTCAGATAATGGAGGAGAATATACCTCAAAAGAGTTCGTGAACTTTTGTAGAGATGTTGGGATCAAGAGGGAAATCACTACTCCCTATAATCCTCAACAAAACAGTGTAGTTGAGAGGAAGAATAGAGCAATTATGGAAGCTGTAAAGACCATGATTCATGATCAAGATCTTCCTATGTGCTTATGGGCAGAAGTAGCAATGGAAATTGTTTATGTGCAAAACTGATCATCCCATAGCGCACTTGGGTTCAAGACCCCGGAAGAGATGTTCACCGGAAAGAAGCCAGAGGTAAGCCATCTCAAAATATTTGGCTCTCCAGTGTTTATTCATATACCAAAAGAGAAAAGAAACAAGCTGGAACCCTCTGGAAAGAAGGGAATATTTGTGGGATACTGTGAGGTCTCCAAGGCCTTCAGAATCTACATATCTGGTGACCACCACATTGAAATCAGTAGGTACATGACCTTTTATGAAGAAGCGACACTTAAGAAATCAAGAAAATGCCAGTTTGAAGAAGTATATGAAGAGGAACCTGTAAATCCCAGGATTGCAAAATCCATGAGGGAAGTTCCTAGAGTTGTAGAACTAGTAAGGGAAGTCATAACTTTTCCTAATGAGGAGACTCCTGAAGACCATGATATAACAGAAGTTCAAGAACCTCCTCAAATGACCTTCTCCCATAAAATAAAGATTGCTTGGGAAAGAGAGCTCATTCAAGATGGAGAGAAGTATGGTTTTCCATAAGGAACCTCGAGACAAGTGAAAAGACCAAAGCCATTCTCTAGTTACACGGATTTGATGTGTAATCTACTAGATGAAGAGCCTACCTGCTTTGAAGAAGCCATTCAAAAGAAGGAATGGGCATATGCCATGACAGAGGAATACCAATCCATAATAAAGAATGATGTA
>JZKD02S1673357.1:442304-453113 GCA_000966675.3 Picea glauca
GTGTATATCTTATGTGTGAGTGATGCTCATTATTTATGTTGTCCATATGTAGTATAATATTGATGGTCACTTGGAGAAAGATTAAAAATGGTTTAATTGAATTAATATTGTTTAATCACAGTAACAACTAATTCACCCCCCCTCTCATTTGTCTTAGTAATTTCAACAGTACCATGGAGTCTGTTCGTCACCTCTCGGAAAATACAATGATTTGACAAAGGTATGCCACTCTCTCTGTTGAAATATAGATGGCATAGTCTATTGGCGGTGTTAAGTCAATTTTTTACTTGTGAAGGTTGCTACGGCCTCGTCTTCCTTTATCACATAAGACTGCTAATGCATTTTATCGGTTTCCAGTTAAACATGCCTTTTTACTTATTAGGAAATTTATATAAGATGTCAAAGAGATATAAAAGGCAGAAATTGGATTCCATCTTATTTCATCATGGGTTGATTAAGTTGTTAATAGTCCATCATCTGAAACTACTTAATGATGATTGGGATGCTTTCGTAACTTGCAATGGATTTGTTACTGTAAACCCTGTGGAGACTTCGGTGGTTGATAAACCTATGCTAGAGAAGTATTTTTTTCCCTCCAGTGGTAGGCCAGTTTTCTTATGGGAAAACCCTTATGAAAGTGCTACACTCGATCAATCTGTGTGTGAACAGTAGGACGTCTTCTCCAAGCTTGTCAAAATTCTTGAGTGTGAGCAAGTCATCGACCCTAACCTTGATATCAAATCCACCAGTGGAAACCCTTCCAAACAGTCAAAGAAAAATAGAGACATGTGAGGGTATAATAACAAGAGGGTTGGGAGACTAATTTCGAGGAGCCTACGAAATAGATCAAAATCTCATGTGAGCTCGATCGAATCGATCGAGGTCTATGAGAGATCTGATTTTGAGATTGAAAAATTCCTGACAGTTGAAGGCCCAAATCAGTCTAAACCAGACCTCACTCAAGCCTTCGATTATGTGAATAACTTGCCACCGTGTCTGAAGCACAACAAGGATTTTCTAGGAATTAAATTCAGTCAAAAGTTGACTGTGGATAATGGTAGTGTTTTAACACACAATCATGCACTTCCTCAACCATTTGTTCATGTTGTAAATTGTGAAGTGTGTTTACACTGGATAGGTCTTTATTACATAGACTTTCCCTTTCTCCAAGAAAATATCAAGGCTCTTACGGCTCAAAACCACTCATTGACAATTGAAAACTGTGAGCTCAAGATCAATGCACAAAGGCAAGGAAAATGCTTGAAAAGGACTGGCAACATCATAATAAAAAACGTCGATAGTATCGAGGCCGTGATCAACTCTGAAATTTTGTGGTTCGAATTTGATTTTCAGTTGAATGTTAAGATTTTTATTTTTTTTAATTTGTGCTTTTATTGTTGTTTTTCTAATTAATATAGAGTGATTTAGATTTGTGTTGTCAATAACAAGACTGGCTACATAATCGAGAGATTATGTAGCCAAGTCAATTTTCATATAAAATTTGGAAAATGTTAGTTAAATAAACATCTAATATTCTTATTTCATTTTATTTCAGGATAGGATGTATCTTGTGGTGATATCATAAGATGTAGCATTGCTGGACTTAGTTGATTAGTCACCTCTTTTGTCTTATTATGTAAATCAAAACAAAACTTGTGTAATTTTAAAGATACAGTTTGATATTGAGTGGCTTTTTAGACCCTCTATTTTTGTAACTTTGAGATCCTTTTGAGATATGATCCTATCTTAGAAGATAAGATTCTTAGCTTACTTGAACTCTTTAAATACACTGTATTTTTTAATAGAGGACATCTTGGCTAAGAGCAAAAGATGGACGATTAATTCCAGAACTTAATGAAACAACATTCATACATTTTGGCTTTAGCCTCTTGTTTATAATGTTGTCAATTATGTTTTGTTAATGCTTCTACGTATATACATCTGATATATTTAGATTAAATGATTTGTGATGTGCAGGATTGTTATATTATAAATACCATCTATAATTTTCTTCTCAAAATATAAATGATGTGATCATATTTTCAGTTAAAACGATACGGTTTATCTTTCAATTTTAATTGAAAAATGAGAGGTACAAGTTACTTTCAGATTTATCTTACAGTAATCATGTATAATTATGAGATTACAAGTTTATTTTGGTGTCTTTGCTTCATTCATTAAAACCCAAACTTCCAACACATTGTTCTAGATTTATTCAGAACATTCTTAAGGTTCATTGCAGGTTTCCCTCTTGGATGTGGTAGTTGGACGTTCTCTAATCATGAAGATGCTTGGACCCACATCACTAACTCACTAACATGTTAGCTCATTTACATTTTTCTGTCATTTACTCATCACTGAAATTTGAATGTATGGTTCACTTTTGACTATCCACACGTTTCCGTTTCATAGTATTTTTTCATATTAGTTTAGATTTATAAAGGAAAAATGAAAAAGTATTTTTATGTGCTTTCTTTATCTGCTTCCTCGAAGAAATCATTTTTCACATTGAGTTTCGTAATTTTAGATTAAAACTTGAAATTTGTATATCATGTACATAAGTAAGATAAGTAAATCTTCTGCTTAAATATACCTACAATAGGTACACTATACGTATGTACATAGTGATCAGTAATTAGCTAGCCTTTTCATTTCTTTCTTTTGTTTCTTTTAGGACTCTTAGATTGGCCAACAGAGCCATTAAACCCATCAGAACGAGTTACACCAAACGGCTTGGGTTTTTTAGACAACCCTGGACCGGACTCATTCTTCCAGTTGATGGACGATCATTTTCGCTCGTCAACAAATGACGCTAGAAGGAGGGTCTGAATACAATTGATGGCACGTGAAGGTCACAAAATTCCACTCCCACACACTCTCTCACCCGTAGTAACACATAGTCACTTAGACAACAACGTTACTTCTAAAACAACAACTACCTCGAACGAAAATCCTGAAATTCTCGTTGAGCCAGTAACACCAAATCCTCAAGGGGATGACGTACAAGAAATCATTCGTCAGTCACTCTTAAGGACACACAGTATTTTGGCCCATATCTCACAACCTAGTAGGCCTCTCAATCAACCTTTAGATTTCTTGGATATCTGAGAGAAACTTGAATTCATTGGTCTACGTTTAGATCCTTTAGGAGATAATACCACAGATCCTGACCACACCCCTACTCTTGCAGCTGAAGGATCTGGTATTCCACCTTCCCCACCTCTTTCATCTCCTTCTTCTTCAGGAGGAGAGTCATCTGATGAAGGCAGTTCTTCATCTGAGCCATCTCAGCCTTCGACACCACCTACACCCATGGAAAATCAAAACAATCCCACCAGGCCTTAGCTCGATCAAGATGATGTGGTTGTACCTGGACCCCAACACCCTTTACCAAAACACCCGAATAAATGGTTACCTAATTTCAATCTAGATTCTAAGAAAATCGTTGAGGATCACATAAAGAAATTCATGCTAGCCATTAGAATCCGAAGTGTAGAACACGAACATGTAGTATATAAACTTTTTCCTTACATGTTTAAGGGCAATGCCTCTACATGGTATTTCGCCCAACAACCTCACACCATTGTATATTGGGACAGATTCGAGACCTGTTTCCTAGAGAAGTTTGGAGATGATAAAACTTTGGAAATCTTAGTCATGGAACTCTCCAGTTTAAGGATGAACCCTAAGGAGAACGCAAAATATTTTAACCAAAGTTTCCTCACGTTAAAAAACCGAATCCCCACTGATTCAATGCTCGTAGAAAGCCTTATTGTGGCATATTACACTAAAGCTCTACACAATAATATAGAAATTTGGGTTAAAAGGTCTAATAATTCAACATTACTGGAAGGCTTCGAGGAGGTGAGTCAAATTGAAAAAGATATTTTGAGCTTGAAAGATAATCTTAGTAATGAGTTTGAAATAACCACATCTTCTAAGAAGAAAATAGAAATTCTTCCTAGGCCACCCAAAACTAAAACCCAATCAGAAACCTCAAAATTAGAAAGTTTTCAAAAGGTCATCCGAAAATTATCAAATCAAGTCATAGACTTGAGGAGATCAGCTGAAGAAGCATCTTCGAGCAAAGGAAGTTACAAACCTCCTTTCAGAAAACCTTTTCCCCCCAACTAACCAAATCCTACCCCTGAAGGTATAATTTTGAAAGCTTACAATACGCTCTATAGACTATCCTTGAAGCACATGATAACTTAGTCCCCCCTGAGAATTTTGAAGACGTGGTTGAAGAAGAAATAGCTGAAGAAGAGGAATCATCTACCAATGTCTTCGGACATTTTTTCGACAGTATTTTTCAAGCCAATTTTGAAAATGTCCATCCTTACAACACCAGAAGAAAAACTCAGAGTAAATCCTCTTCCAAAATAAGTACTAATGTTCCTCTAAAACATTTTAAACAAGATAAAACAAAACAAAATCTAGTAGCCCAAGTTTAGAGTATGATTTGATTGAAGACCTAAAGAAACTCAGAGCTAATATTTATGTTTACGAACTTTTGAAATTCCCTCTTCTTCTGCAGAAAATGCTTCAGAACATTGCAGAAAATAGTAAAATTAGCAATCTGAACAGTAAGAAAATTAGATAAATCAGTTCTAAAACAACTCAAAAGGTCCCTTCTAAAACAACACCTGAACTCCCAGATAAAAGGGATCTCACTGAATTTTTTTTATCAAATGTAGATAAAGTAATTTCAGGAACAACGGCTAAAAATCAACAGAATTTTGTTGTTAATACTCGCAAAAATGTCCCACCTTTCTTCTTAACTTTTGAAATTTTCAATAGAAATGTACATAATTGCATGGTAGATTCTGGCGCATCATCAAATGTGATGCCCTTGTCTGTTTGACAAAAAATCAATGTTGAATTTCAACCTTCTAGCCTTAAAATCATTCAGCTCGATCAGACGAATATTAAGGTAGTTGGTGAACTAAAGAACGTGCTCATTTGGCTATCTTCTAATCCTAAGGTTCACCAAATTATTGATATCATTGTTGTTGACATCCCTGAAATTTATGGTTTATTATTAAGAAGGGATTGGTCTGAACAACTACATGGATACTTTGCAACGGATTGGTCTCATTTGTGGCTGCCAGAAAATGGATAGCCAAACAAAATTAGGGTTAACCGTGAATGTTACCTCAAGCACACCATAACAGATTTGAACAATGCTAATGAACCATTTACTGCTTCCACTAATTATGCAGGGAATGAACACCTTCTTCAGTAACTTCATGGCCGAAACCTCCCCCATCACCGGTCCAGAACAATAGTCTGAGCTCACGACATGTACTTTGTCAGCAACTTTACCGAATATTCCAAACACTGTCGACAAAACTCAGATATGGTCACTTTACTTCGATGGATCTAAATCCAAAGAAGGAGCTAGGGTAGGTTGTGTACTCATCGACCCAACAGGTAATAAAAAATTTATCGCCTGTCGATTGGAGTTTGAATGTACCAACAACACGTCTGAGTACGAGGCACTTTTGCAAGGACTCAAGAAAGTGGTAGATATGAGCGTATAGAACTTAATGGTATTCAGTGATTCAGAAATTGTGGTCAGGTAGGTAAGAAATTCCATACATTGTCTATCACCACATCTGAAAAGTTACCAAACTGAGGTATGGAATCTAATGCACAAGTTTTTCGCATTTAACATCAATTCCATTCCTAGAGTAAACAATTTTGAGGCTGATTTATTAGCTAATGTCGCTTCCAAACTTTTTCCTGTAGAAGGTCTTTCTCCAAATGCATTTTCAATTGAGTTATTGTTCAGACCATCGATCCCAGATAACGTCACTAATTGGAGAGTGTTTGATGATGATCAACATATCATCAGTTTTTTGTACATGGAGGACACCTTCCAAGGTGAGGTTATTGATGAAGGCACTCACGATGAAAATATTTGCAATTTCACGGTAATATCAGAGCTGAGATCTCCCAAATCAACTTCTAATCTGGTGAATTCTATTCCTAAATCCATGGTAAGACTAGAGAAATTTTATGATTTGCATGATAAATTCAGAAAATCGGTAAATTGCAAAACAAACAGTTATTCCTTGACTCATGAAAAGGTAAATTTAGGGACTAAAGATAATCCACAATATATCAATATGGGAATGGGATGTTCCGAGCAAGAGCGGTCCAAGGCTGCACCACTAAAGGTGGTAAACACTAGTCAGGTAATATCTTTTCTTAACTCAAATATCATTACTAGATTCGATATTCCCAAGTGTTTGGTATTCGATAATGCTTCCTACTTTTAATCCCTCGACATGAGTGTTTTTTCTTTAGAAAAAGGGATCAAACTAAAATATTCTGCCAGTGATTACCCCCAAGGAAATGGCTTAGGAGAATCGAAAAACAAAAACGTGATCAAGATCATCAAGAGGATAGTTTCTGAAAACCAAAAGAACTAGCACAACACGCTTTTTATTGCACTCTGGGCTAATAGTGTGACTCTAAAAACCTTTGTTGGTAATTCTCCTTTCTTTCTCGTCTACAGAAGAGAAGTAATTCTCCCTCCTCATGTTCGGCTTCCCTCTCTGCAATTATCGCAAAAAGTTCAGGAAGATAATTGTCCTCCTCTTGAAATTTGAATTAATGCTTTGTTGAAATTATAGGAAGTAAGAGCACAAGCAAAAGAGAGACTGGATCAACATCAACATATTGTGAAAATCTGGTTCGATTCAAACTCTTCTTCAGATAGAAACTTCGAGGTAGGAGATTTGGTTCTCAAATGGGATAAACCTCATGAGGGAAAAGGGGAACATACCAAGTTCCAGAACCTGTGGTTGGGGCCCTTCGTAATCGCTGAAAAACTAGGCCCTAGCTCTTTCCGCCTACAAAATTTAGAGGTACAGTCAGACACCTTCTCGATGAATGGCCAAGCTCTCAAGAGGTATTTTTCATGATAATTCTAGATCTACCTTTTGTATATATTTTTCTGTTTTCATTTATTTTTATTTTATGATTTAGGTTCTTTTCATTTTGTTTGTTTTCACTGCTTTTTGTTTAAACTTATGTATGTGTCACATTTTAGTTCGTGAGGGGGAACCAGAATGCATCATTATGAAGAAACTGTTAATTTCTTCTCAAGAGCATCAATGTTGTGAATTGTTGAAACACAGACTAGCTAAAGAAAATTTATGTTTGAAACAAATTTCCTGGTCTCACTTTATGATTATGAGCAGACACGATCATCTTTAAAGCTTTTTATGTTGTCCCTGTTTTTAAAGAAAGAAACTAAAGTATGCCTTCATATCCTCGAAAAATTAGTTTCATCAAGGAACTAATTTCAGATCATAATGAAGGTGATTAAGCAGAAAATTAAAGGATGGAAAATAACAAGTGTTCTAAAGATTGAAATTTTCAGCATCACCCCACTCTTCTAAATATCTTTAAATTTATACTAGATTGTAAACAATCTCTCGAGAGTTGTGGGAAGTGTTTGTAAGCCCATCGGGATACTGAACAGGCCTACTGGTAGTGGGTAAATGCATACATGATGATAAGACAACTTTTTTGGGGTACTGAACAGGCCTGCTGGCAGTGAAGCAATGTCAGGTTCAAGAAAATTGTCAGGTATAAATTTTGATATTGGTCATAAGTATCCTTCATTTTGAATTGAAATTTCTTGGACTGGGTAGAGGCGTTAGAGTGGGTTAATTCACATCCTTGTTGAGGCTATGGACACCTGCTGGCAGCAATGGCCCTGTCAACAGTATCAGAGCCATTGACTTGAAAATCATTGCTCTCATTGTTAAAATTTGTCACTGGATTTCATTTGAACAGGAAGATATTTGAACCTGGACTGTGTAATGATTGTTGGGATGCTTGATGTCCTTCGGCGGTTTTTTTATCTCTAATAATTCTAAGAAGTACTAACAAGAACTCGTCGACGATGTAGAGATAACTGCTTCTCCTAGTAAGTCACCATTGTTGGTAGCCCTACATGAATTTTGCCTTTTAAAGTGACAAATAACAATTCCTGTAGCTGCCTATGCTTCGTCATGTAAATATTGTTATTTGAAGGTGACTATTTGGTTGTAAAAAAAATGTTTTGATTGTTTCCATTTTATTTTTTTCGTTTTCATGCTTCATTCATGACTGAAAGCATGAATGAAACATTAAAACTTATAATCAAATTGAAATTATATCCAAGGCTTGGTCTTTATGTAGGGTCAATGTTCTTACAACTCTTTTAATGAATGTTGTTTTGCTTTGAAGCTTATCATATATCAATAAAACACTTGTTTTGAGTTGCTCCTGGATTATAAGATATATCTTGAGTACTGTTTAAATACATCAAGAATAGATTGGAATTAAGACTATAATATTCTTCAATTAAAGTTCTTGGTAGATTATTTTCGATTTTAAATCTTTTGATTGGTATTTTGATTTTTGGATCACATCCTCTCCTAACCTTGGAAAATCAAGGTACCCATTACATATGTGAGATTCAAACACAACTTGGTCATACCCTGTACTTTGTTTGAAGTGGCAGTTCGAATCGATAGATCCATCATTACAAACGAAAGTCTTGGGTTTCGTTCTATACTAAGGGCATTCATTACCCGAAACGCCCGATTTTCATGGTTTGAAACCCCTTATGCTCTCATTTTGGTCGCACTAGGGTAACTGTGGGTTTTATTCCTTGTTACTTGCTCTGGCCTTCCTTTGTTTCTGCTACCCCTTATTCTCACAGTGAGTGATGGTCGCCTTTGTGACTGTCTGTCCAAACCCTTATGGCCCCTGTCGTCTGTATTGAGCCGAATGGCTCCCAAACTTTGTTGTTGTGTGATGACGTGAGTGAAGACCTTAAAATTCAGGGTTGGGTTGTATTTCTCAAGAAATTCCAGGGTTATAACTTATAAGCATCCCAATATTTCACCCTCACATTCGATGGATGCAGAGCCAAAGTGGGCGATATTCAATTGGAAATCACCAAGGAATTTATGAGTGAGGCCATCCTGCCTGTAGAAAAATTTGATAGACTTCTAGATATAATTCTAATAGGGATGTCGTGGCGGGTTCGTACCGTATAACAGGGCCTCCCATAGCTAACAACTCAGTAAAATGCATCGTCAGAGAGTCAAGTAACCGCTTCTGAACAGAGTAAGTTTTTCGGGTGAAGGCATGCAAATGGTGGTGAAACAAACGAAATGATGGTAAAAAAAAGAGAATGACGGTGGTTGGTTCATGTGAAATGATGGTATAAGATTTCGATATCCCCCCCCCCCCTCAAGTACGGCTAAAATAATGATTTTACATGAGTGATAATAATGAGTTGGGATCTTCTCATTAACCATAGCTCAATTGTATTTACATATAAAGTTTACATACGTCATCTTTACCTTTGATTCATACTTCAAAAAAAATATAGTGCCTATCCAGAATAGTTCTGCAGTAGCCATGGGGGAGACTTTTGATTTTTTATAGAAATTGTATCAAGGATTTGTTTAGTGGAAGGACAAAATGTAGTATGAGAGCGAAAGAGCTTATTGACAGGGAATGTTGAAAAGTTGGTGTTTCAGCAACAGGGAAAGAATAGAGAAATGTTTGTTGAAGAGTGATGTTGCAGAATAATGCTAAGGAAGTGGTGTTTCAGCAGTGGCGAAAGGGGTGAAAAATTGTTGAACAGTGGTGTTTCGGCAATGGGGAAAAGGGAAAAAAAAATTGTTGAACAGTGGTGTTTCAGCAATGGGAAAAGGGCGAAAAATTGTTGAACAATGGTGTTTCAGCAATGGGGAAAAAGGGCGAGAAATTGCGGAACGGTGGTGTTTCGGCAATGGGGGAAAAGGAAAAAAATTGTTGAACAATGGTGTTTCAACAATGGGGAAAAAGGGCGAGAAATTGTTGAATAGTGGTGTTTCAACAATGGGGAAAAAGGGCGAAAAATTGTTGAACAGTGGTGTTTCAACAATGGGGAAAAATAGCGAAAAATTGTTGAACAATGGTGTTTCAGCAATGGGGAAAAAGGGAAGTAGTGTTTCACAAAATGAGGCTTGGCTCTTCTTGAAGTAAGATCGTCCTTTCTTGGTAGGCCTTTTCTTTGATCGAGAATCTCCAAAAATCAATTGTAACATGCCATTCCTTGACAGGGATTATTAGTAAAAGAAATCTAATCTAATACTAAAGGAATTAAATTCAAAAGAATTAATTGCAATGAGGGGTAGGAGGCTCCTCTAAAAAGAGGTAATGAGAGTCTATGACACATGTGGCCTTAAAATATTCTTTGGAAATGGGGCGTTGGTACAGACGAAGCCGATGACACTTCACAAGTAACGGTGTTTTAGAGTCATCGATTGTGAGGAGCCTTACTGCTCCATTGGGGAAAACAGTGTCCACTTCGTAAGGTCCAAGCCATCTTGTACGTAGTTTCCCTTGAAATTCTTTAAACTGAGAATCATACAGTAAGGCCCAATTACCTTTTTGGAATTTCTTATGCTTGATGGTTTTTTCATGCCATTTTGATCTTTGTTGTTGAATCATAGTTGTCTGATGAATGACATCTAGTCTTTTTTTATCCAATTCATTAAGTTGTTGCAACCTAGCTATCTATGCATCGGTCAAATCAAGGTTGACAGCTAAAGAAGTCCTTAAGGTTTTGATTTCAAATTCCACAGGAAAGAAGACACTTTTTCCATAAACTAATTCATAGGGAGAGAATCCTATAGTATTTCTCCAGGTAGTTATGTAGGCCCATAATGCTTCAGGGAGCCTGTGAGACCAATCCTTTCTGTTTTCCTTCATTGTTTTTGTGAGAATGGATTCTATTACTTTATTTGT